>JABTXL010000342.1:5086977-5153723 GCA_025134845.1 Neodon shergylaensis
TGTGTGTGTGTGTGTGTGTGTGTGTGTGTGTGTGTGTGTGTGTGTGTTCAACATGTACAAATGCATGTGTGTATGATGTTGGGATGGGGGACATGTTTATGTGCATGTGTATGAGGCTAGAGGATAATCCCAGATGCCATTCTCAAGAACCCTGTTTTGCCTTTGAGACAGGGTTTCACACAGACCTAGCCCTTACCATTTAGTCTAGACCAGATAGCCTGTGAGCCTCTGGAATGGCTCCTGTCTCCACCTCCCCAGTACTGCTATTACCATTATGGACCACTATGCCCCAGACTAGTATATTGGTCCTAGGGATTGAATTCAGGTCTTCAAGCAACCGAGGCAAATACTTTACCAACTGAACTACCTCCAGCCCCATTTTTCTTAATCAACTCTATTTGAGATGACTCTCTAATACTGAATAGAACAACTCATAAATATTTTTGAAGTCCTTATTGTTTTGGATTCAGTGGCAAAGTTGTACCTTGGAGATTGCCAGAGTGAGTGATGGATTCCTATCTAGGCTACCACGTCAGCTCCTCAGGCACTTATTAAGCACATGCTGTGCATGCTGCCCTAGCGCCTTGGAAGTTGGTACAGAGCAAGCATGATGGTTTACTTCACTTGTGCTATCCCTGAGCTCATGTGTTCAAGCTTGGTCTGCAGGGAAACAATGCTCAGAATTGGGGATTTGGGAGGCAGCTGAATCATGAATGAGTTAATGAATGGATTCCTAGTTCAATAGGCTATTTATTGATTGCTGGTCGAAACTTTAGGAAGTCAGACCTTACTTGTAGGAAGGAGGTCACTGGGAACATACCTTTTAAAGATTTATTTTGTCCTTGGTCCTTCCTAGTCCTCATTCTTTTTCTCTCATTCCATCTTCCTCTTCTTCTGTCCCTTACCCATCAGAAGGTGATGGCCCCAAGGCAATCCTAATACCAGGCATTATTACAAAACTTTCATCCTTCAAAATAATGTTTCCTAATAATTTGTCATAGCAACAAAAGCCGACTAACACAAAAAGGAAAAGACGCTGCCCTGTCTTTGAGGGATCTCTGAAATCTGTGGCACAAAATAGGTTTTCATTGCCTCTTCCTGCCCACAAAAAATCAAGAAATGTGGAATTCTCATTGTATCACATCATCCAGATCTGTCTGGTCCTCTGCAAACATCTTTCAAGGTCTTAGGTCATAGATCCTTAGTGCTAATAGGCTTATTTACTATTCTTCCTTCTTCTAGTATCTTTCATCTCTACCTAAATTCTTCATCTAAGCTCTTTTTTTAATTACCTTTATTTATTTCTGTATGTGTATGTGCTGCCAGTCTTTTATGGGAGCGTGGAGGTCAGAGGATAACTTTGAGAGTCTTTTCTCTCCTCTTTCAGCAATGAAAGTTCAAGGATAGAACTCAGATAATCAATACAGCTTGTTGGCAAACTCCTTTAAACCCTGAGCCAATTGCCAACCATAGTTTTTTCTTCTTAGCAAATTTCCAATTCTCCATAGTCTGAAGTTTGTTCTTCCTATATACTTTATGGTATTAGAAACCATTCTTTAGATACTGTACTCATAGCATGTGAAAGAATGTCCAAATCCACATATTTAAACTTTTCTTTCATTCAAGTTGTTTGACAAGTTCATGATTTTTCATACAGTTATCACAGTTATAAAATTATATTTTATATTTCTTTCTTTTGAAGTAGAACCTCAGATTTGTAATCTAGGCTTGTCTTGAACTGACAAGTCTTCCTTTCTAAGTGCCGAGGGCCGGGAGTACATATACCACCAAACATTCCTTGTTTAATCATTTTGGCTCATGTCCACTTAACACTTGAATACACAGTACAGTGGATGAAGACTTTTCAACTCTTTAGTAATGAAAAAAATATCAAATTTACAGAAAAGTTTAAATCACTGTCCAATGCCATCCTCGAGCCTTTACTACTGAACTCAATGACTGTTAACACATCGCCTTTGCTTGCTGTGTCTATCAAATGCGGCTGTGTGAAATAAATAACATTTTTTCTGAAATAAGTGCAAAACTTCCTTCTAATTCTGTGTACTTACATAATGAATATAATGAGTTGGTTGAAGACAAAAAACATATGTGATTTTTTTTTCATTCTATGTTTTTGATTTTCTGTGTTGCTATGGGGTTTGTTTGTTTGTTGTTTGTTTTGTAGACAGAGTTTCTCTATCTCTGCCTGTTCACAAACTTGCTATGTAGATCAGACTGGCCTCCAACTCACAGAGATAGATGCGCCTGCTTCTGCCTTCCAAGCTCTGGGATTGAAGGGTTGAGCCACCACACAGGGTTCCTTCTATAAGTGATTTTAAAAGGCTGGTTTGAATATTTTCCTCCCATTTCTTCCACAGACTATGTACCCCAAGAAAGAAAATTTCATAAAATATTTAATAGACTTTTCTTCCTTTTGTGAGTACTTCATGGTGCCTGTTGATCTGAATGAAAGAAAAGATACAATATATTAATTATAGCCGGGCGATGGTGGCGCACGCCTTTAATCCCAGCACTCGGGAGGCAGAGGCAGGCGGATCTCTGTGAGTTCGAGACCAGCCTGTTCTACAGAGCTAGTTCCAGGACAGGCTCCAAAGCCACAGAGAAACCCTGTCTCGGAAAAAAAAAACAATATATTAATTATAATATATAATTCTAAGAGTTGATGATATTTATAACCAAGGCACAATCTGAAAAGAAATAATTCAGAGGGGAAGAAAAGACAGCTAATGTTTTGAGAAAGTTTGGACCCATGTCTTAAAGGAAATGATGTCACTCATTATGGCACAGAGGAAATCTTTGTTTCCACAGATGCAGCAATCTTTTCTGGCCTTAGGCTTCCTAAAACAGAAAGGCAAGACCCTGAAGAGTGAGCAGTAAGAAGGCTGGTTTCTGTGCTCCCTGTTGAAGATAAACCACTCAAGGCCAAACCATGAGATGCAGACATAATTAACGTAGTCAAGGACAAGGCATGGCTACATTTTCAAAATATAGTGAATGAAGACTGAAGAGTAGAATCTGAAGATAAAATACACTCTAAATGTTGGTTTCTTTCCTTATTTGATTTTCTTTCACACTCTACAGGTAACCTAGATGCTTTTACTAATACTGTAGACTCAGACTTGAGTGAAAGCAGAATACTAATGATTGAACTAAGGTGGACAATTGTTTATTTATCCATGGTGTGGAACATTTTATGATGTGCTACATTTGTTTATGTTGTGGAACATTTATTTTAATGATTCAAAGATGTGTTGCATTCTTTTATGTCGTATTTGTTTAACTCTGTGAAGCTGTGCTACAAACACCTGATTGATCTAATAAAGAGCTGAACAGCCAATAGCAAGGCCAGAGAAAGGGTAGGTGGAGCTGGCAGGCAAAGAGGATAAATAGGGGGAGAAACATGGGAAAGGAAGGAGAAGAAGCAAGAAAAAGAGGAGGACATTGGGGGCCAGCCAACCAGCTCCACAGCAAGTCACGGAGTAAGAAGTAAAGAAAGATATACAGAATAGTAAAAGATAAGAGTCCAGAGGCAAAAGATAGACGGTATAATTTATATATAAGTCAAGAAAAGATGGCTAGAAAGAAGCCAAGCTAATGCCAGACATTCAATAGTAATAACAAGACTCCATATGTGTTTATTTGGGAGCTGGGTGGCAGGTCCCCAAAAGAGCAAAGAGTAAAAACAGCCACAACATATCCACTCACTCATTTTACTAATTTCCTCTTCTGCAGTGCTGCAGAGGGAACCCAGGGCTGCGCACAAGCCAGGAAGGTCCTCTACCACTGCACTACAGCCCACCTGGGAACCTGTGTCACAGGTGCCATGCTTGATTTCCTCTTCTTTGTTTGAAATGAAGATGCTGAATTGGACCAGCAGCCTACCAACTGTTAGCTACAGAATCCTTTCTGTGCTTTATTTTGTTTTGTACTGAACTAAGATCTCACAAACTGAGCATACATGATGAAATGGTAACACACGCCTTTAATCCCAGCACTTGGGAGGCAGAAGAAGTTGGATCTCTGTGGCCAGCCTGGTCTACTGAGCAAGTTCCAAAACAGGCAAAACCCTATCTCAAAAACACAACAAACAAAATCTCAAGCTGTGGTCCAGACTGGTCTCCAACTCATGGTGGACCTCCTGGCTTGACCTCCTGAGTGCTGGAATTACAGGTGTGTACCACCACTTCTGGCCCTGTTCTTTGTCCATAGTTATTTTTTTTTCATAGTTCTTATTTTAAGATTCGAACTGTAAAGATTTAACTGAAAATTTCCACCCTTATCCTGGCCTTTAACATCCCATTTTCTATACGGGGAGTAATGATATTGGTGTGTGGGTTTCCTGTCTTCCTTTGCACTCTTAGAATAGTGTATAAAATAGAAGCACAGTGACCTAACTTGTTGCCTATTAGGCAATTTTGGAGTAAATGACTGTAAGGAAAATCTCAATAAATACCTTTGCATATGAATCATTTTATACCAGTATATTTGCAAGGATGTGTCCTAGAAGTTGAATTGCTGGGTGAAAAAGTATAGATGCATGTAGTTTTTAGAAATATTTCTAAACAGAAGTTCAGTCATTTTGAATTCTCAGTTGCAGTGTATAAAAATGGGGAAAAACTAACGTTGTCCTATGCTAGGCCTGCCCATGAAGGACTTCATGAAAAACATTTTAATTTCACTTGTTACAAATATTTTGAGTCTCTGTATTGCACATTCCTACTCAATTCTTATTTGTATTTGACTGAGACTAAATTTACAGAGTGCATCTTAGTGGGAAATAGCATATCATTTAGTCTTATCCTCTAAGTATATACCATGTTTTTTCTATTTGTTCAAGTCTTTTTTCCTCTGTTCTGGAGACTGAACCTGGGGCTTTGCATATGCTAGGCAAGCCTTCTACCTGTGAGCTACATCTCCAGCCATCTCTATTTTAAGACAGCATCTTACTAAGTTGCCTAGACTGGCCTTGAATTCACTATGGAGTCCTGTAGTCCAGGCAGGCCTTGAACTTGTTATCTTTCTGCCTCCAGCCTTCAAGTAGTTGGGGGTTCAGGTGAACACCACCATGCCTGGCTTTGTGAATGTCTTTCTTATGTCCCTCAACACTCCATCAGAATTTTCTTCTCATTGACCTTATAACACCAAGATGAGATGACTCCTAAGTGTTTAAAACTTTCTTGGTAGCATTCAAACAGTCTTTTATCATATATTCTTTCTAACTGGTTGTTGTCTGAATGACAGTGTATACACACACACACACACACATACACACACACTGCAGATCTATTGCATGGTTTTACCTTTGGCATAATTGTATAGCAGTAGGTCCCACCATACCTTCAAGTAGTGCTGGGATGAATTCCTAATTCCATAGTAGATGTCACTGAAACACAAAGGGAGCCGCAGAGCCCTGCACAGTGGTAGCAGGCAAGTGCAGGTGCGGACACAGCCTCCGCCCTTTATCTCCCCCGAGAACTGACAACATGGGGAGTTTGTATATTTCAGAGTCCTGGGACTAGCTATGACTCTAGCTCACTGATGTTTACATTCATGCAGCCAACTGTGAAAATGGGGCAACAGACCAAGGCCAAGACATGGTACAACAAGCAAAGCCAGAATCACAGAACTTGCCCGCTACATAGCCATATGGGTTTGCTGTATTAGTTGTTTCTTTACTGGAACAGTGATGCTTATAGAAACACTTTAAGCACTCAGGGTCTTGTGACTGATCTTTATCTGGTGTGTTTGTGTGTGTGTGTATATATATGCGTATGTGTATTTGTGTGTTTGTGTGTGTCCATGTATGTATGTATGTATATGTGTGTGTCTGTGGTATATGTGTTTAGTATATGTGTTGTATATTCATGTATATGTGTGTGTGTGCAGGTGTGTGTGTTTTCACAGGCATGCTGTTGAGGATTCAACTGTAAAACTTGAACATGCTGGGTGAGCACCTTACTTTGAATCCCAGTCTGCACTTATAACTCTTTTGGGATATCTCATTTGCCTTTTTTTTACAATTTGCTATGGGATATTTAGTGCTTCCAACTTAAAATTCTGAGTTTTCAAACATTTCTTACTATGAAACATCAGACATGCATTTTGCTATTTTTTTTTTTTTTTGGATCTTTTTCGAGACAGGGTTTCTCTGTAGCTTTTCTTGGTTCCTGTCCTGGAACTAGCTCTTGTAGACCAGGCTAGCCTCGAACTCACAGAGATCCGCCTGCCTCTGCCTCCCGAGTGCTGGGATTAAAGGCGTGTGCCACCATTGCCTGGCTCAGACATGCATTTTGATGTAAAGTATGAAATCTACGAGTTTGACTTCTCACAGTTGCTATCAGTTGATACCAGTATGATTAGTACCTAGAAAATAATGTCCCTTGACACAAAATACTGACCTCACCTATTTTATACAGTGTGTAATATATGTGTGTGTGTTGGTTTTCTTAAATAATTTGTGTTTCAAGTGATTTTCATATTGTTTTTTTTAGCCAATATAACTTTTTAATATGTTCTAGTAGATTACAAAACTAGTAACAATCCCCATGCACAATAATTCTGTATTGCCCTATTTTTTACTGTTTATATATGTTATATTATCTATAGTATATACAAACATATAAGCTATATGTATATATACTTATGTAAACATCTAGAATGGCTTCCTTCCTTTGTCCTGATGTGTGTGTGTGCGTGTGTGTGTGTAAATTTCAGAAATACCTTGTTCAGCTTCAATTCCTATGTCTATTGTAATTTTATTTTTATTTTTATAGCTTTAATTAAAATATAATTACATCACTTTGCCCCTTTACTATCCTCCCTACGACCCCTTCCAAGTCATTTTCCTCCTTCCTTCATATCCCTCCCATCACTCTTAAATTAATAGCTTCTTCTCAAATTATTATTGTTACATATGTGTCTGCACAAATATATAAATACAACCTGCTGCATCTGTTTTTGTTGTTTGTGCTTATCCAATTTCAGAACTGATCATTTTGTATTGGACAATCATTTAGGCAGCTGATCCCAGGAAGAGGTTCCCTCTCCCTCTCTCTGTAGATGTCAGTTGTCTGTGGTCTCTAGGTCTCTATCCAGGGATGTAAAGCCCCAGGGTTCCCCTTCCTCATTAGCATGTCTATTGACATTGGCATTGTTCAGTCTCATACCAGACTTCCTAGTGTTCTGGCACTTACAATCTTTCCATCCCTGTTTTTTTATTGTAGTCTTAGTAAATTCATGGACTATACCTTAGTAAAAAGTGATATGTTTGATGTTCTGTTTAACTGACTAAGTATATAATATGTTTTTATACTTGCTAATGGATTTTGAGAGCTCATCAATAGTGATACTAATTTTTCTTGATATAGACCTTGCACATATAAAACATTGCCTAAATTGAGAATTGAACAAAACAAAGTATTAAGATTGTTTCTGTTTTTTTTTTCTTTATTTCAAACTATTTCATATAGTTCTTATTTGGAGTATGTTTGCTTTGTTGCTTGAAGCAGTCTACTCTGTTTTGCCTATTTTTTTCTCAAAAAAAAAAAAGTTCTGTTTTACACTTTTTGTGGGATTACATCATAGCTTCGCTGGGTCTATAATGGCATCCTCCTTTGCCCTGATGAGCTCATGTCTTACTGTGATGGTTTCTTCCCTGACCCCTTTGTTTAAGTCAGTCACACCTCAGCGTCACTTTCAAACCAGTACACACTTAACAGAAAGCATATTTTACCTTAATCTTATTATTCCCACTAGCCAGGGGCTATATCACACTTCTCTAACTTCTCTAGCACACTGCTTATAAAATAAAAGAACCCAAGAAAGATTTAATAAATTAATCAGTAAAATATAATGACTTCAGTGAGCATATGCAATGCCTGCCTTTTCAATACAGTATTTTAAGCTATACCTAGAATATTTATATAGCTAATACTCCAATGAGATGGAGACAACAGACAGTGGAAATAATTGCTCACAGAGAAGAAATTCTCCAGGTTATGGATGAGGTACTTACCATTATATCTTCTTAATTTTGAAAAAGTGGAAATGAATTTATTATTGCTTTTCACAGAAAAGATGTCCATCCGTGGACTGGCTCTTTTTAAATGGTCTGAATTCTACCATTCTATTTCTTACTGAAGTGTTTGCAATTACATACTCTCTTTGGGCCAATTTTCTGTAAAGAATATATTTTTTTCCACAGATGAAACAGACCTGGCCACCACCCACATAATGAGATTTTAGAGGCCTCATAAAAACCACACTGTTTTTGGTATTCCTTCTTTATTCAGCTCACTGAAGTCCCTAAGTGCAGTTCAAGATACATTCCTTAGACTAAAGATGACTTTTAGTTTTTAAAATGGAAAGCTTTGGGAGAAATAGCAGACATTAGCACATAATCAAGAATAAGTAGATCATCTAGTTTATATAAATGCTTTGAAGATTAAAGTTATTGGACATTTTTCCTGGGGTCTCTGATTAGATGAACCTTAAGAAAGAAAATGTAGCAGGAAATTGAGGGAGAATGGGGAAGGGAAAGGCAAGGGAATGCCCACACACCCTTCCCTACAGACTTTCTCTTAGATATCCTCAGTGTTAGCCTTATAGGCCACATGCTCTAATAAAGTCCAAGCATATCACTAAATATTCAAACACCAATACCTCACCTATTTATTCAAATTAAGAAATACTACTAACTGCCTACTGTGTGCCAGGTACTGTTTCTGGATCTTGAGTTATATCAGTGAACAAATGAGTTGTTTTTTTTTTAATCTCTATCTTGTTCAAGCTTACCATCTAAGCAATTTAATGGAAAAGCCAAATAATTTTTAAAAATCAACTATAAAGGCTCATGTTTGTTTTGTTACTTGAGGTTAATGAGTGTTGTTTTTGGTTTATGTTTTTTTTTTTTTAAAAAAAGTTTTAAATGGAGCATGCTAAAATAATTTTATTTTTATCTTATTATTCCCAGGACAGCACTCATGCTACAACTTGCAGTTTTAAATGAGATGCTATCCAAGCATCATTGAGTAGGTACATGTGAATACAAGGTCAAGTATTCTTGTGAAATGAAAACCCAGCACAAAAGCAATGGGATGGGGAATTCTTGGAATGCTGAAGACACATGGGAAGATGACTGTGAAGACTGAGCAAAGGAGAGCAGAGAAAGGGACTAGATCCAAGAGACTCTGGGGGTGAGAAGAAGGGCGTAGCTAGAGGCTGTTATTGTAAGGTATGAAGTCAGTGAAAAGCTTTAAGCAATGGTCAGCATGATCTGGCTGATGTCATTCTGACTATTAACACTGGATCATGCCTACAATTTTAATCGTTGGGAGGCTAAGGTAGAAATATCACCATGGATTCAAGTCTAGCTAGAACTAGATTAAGTTCGTGATCTAGGCTAGAGTGAGACCCTGCCTCAAAACCTAAGTAAACAAAACAAAACAAAGACAAAAAGTTAGTGGAGACGGACAGTTACATATTTGTTACAACAAGCAACAGGAACTAAGCTGGATCCCCAAAACCTACTTAAAAAGTCAGGCAAAGCCAGTCATGATGGTGCATGCTCACGACCCCATTGCTGGGGATGCAGATACAGGAAGATTCCTGGAGCTCACTGCCCGGCCAGCCTAGACAAATCAACAAGTCCCAGTGAGAGACCTTCACTCAAAAGGAAACATATGATACTCTTTATATATAACTCCTGAGGAACAACCCACAATGTTGATTCTGGTCTTGTCTCCATCCTACCACAAGTGCATCCACATGTGCATACCAACAGACAGACAATAACTTTACACAGAATAAAACAGGCCCCATTCACCTGTATTCCCAGTACTCACAGGCTGAGTCAGGAAGGTCATAAGTTTGTCGCCAGCCTAGCCTATGTAGTAAAACCATATTACAACAAACAAACAAACAGAAACAGCCAGACGTGGTGGTGTAAGCCTATACTGAAAGTTCATGCACGAGGTTAAGACAAAAGGATTACTGCAAGTTTGAAGCCACCCTGGAGTACCTAGAAAAGAGGAGGCTGTCTATGGCTACACAGGGAGACGAGTCTTAAACAAAAAGAGTAAGCCATAGCAAAGCCACAGCAGCAGGAGGTGACAAATCAGGAAACTATCTGCTTATCCGAGGGAGAGAACTGACTTTCAGGCAAGAGTAAGGCAACAGGAAGTGATAAGGAACAATCAGGGAGCTAGGAGAAATGCCAAGGGAGTGTGATACCTTTGAACCCTAAAAAAATTAAATACCTAAGGAAGAAGTCAGCTCCGTGTCAAATGCTGCTGGTATTTCCAGTAAGATGGAGTTTAGCAGCATGAGCATTATCAGTGAGCTCAGCTTCACTGCAGAGAATTATGGGAGTCAATGTGGGACTTTTTCTGAGGAGACGTGAACAGACATCTGTTCACCCCAGACTAGGTACAGACAAAAGGCTGAAGAAATGATTTCATCCGAACCTAGCCTAGTGAATCAGTGGTGCAGACAGACTTTTCCTGTCCCACCAGTTGCTCCCAAATTACCATACAGAAAATTAATTGTAAATGCTCAGCCGATAGCTCAAACTTGCTACTAATGCTTACATTGAAATTAGCCTGTGTTTCTTATCTACCCTCTGCCATGTGGCCCGTGGCTTACTACCTCATTTTCTGTATGTCCTGCTTCCTCTGCATCTGGCTGGCATCTCCTCTCACTCTGCCCTTCTTCTTCCCATCATTCTCAGTTTGGCGTTCCTACCTAACTTTATCCTGTTCAGTTATTGCCAATCAGCTTCTTTATTAAACCAATGACAACGCCACATCTTCATAGAGCACACAAGGATTATTTTTTAACAAGAGGTTTTGTTGGGAATTTGTAGATGAGTCTAAGTAAGGGGTTACCTACAGAAGCATGGCCTTAAATGCTGCATCATGAGAAAGTCCGCCCCTAGCACGGGTAACAACTCATGAAAGCCTTATCCCTGAAATGACTTGCAGAACTTGCAGGCAGCAGAGCAGGTGGGAGAGTGGTCTCTTTGTCAGTTTTAACTGCTCATGGAAACCTGGGTGGCGCCTGGTGAATATTTTTAAATTTCAGGCGAATATTTTAAATTTCAGGGGCGTCCTGACCTTCATAGGATTCTCTTATTCTCTGAGCCCTTGGAAAGTTTCTTACATCCAGGAGTCAATGTTTCAATTCTGAGGAAACAGAGACAGAACACGAGTAAAATCTTGATGGGGAGGAAGAGAGGCTAAGTAGACAAAATATCCTGGCACAGACAACTGTTCACAAAGAAAGAGATATATTGTGTGTTTTACGGCATACCTCTTCTGGTACCCAAGGAGGCTTGGTAACTTGTCCAAGACCATACAATAGAAACCAGTAAAGCTGGAACCTGACTCGCGGTTCCTTTCATTTCTGATACTTTTTTCACAACTCTTTTCTACTACTTACAATCTACTCTGAGTATAGATACGATGGAGTCAAACTAGTAACGGCTAAGTGTAGCAATTTACTTCATCTCCTGTGTTTTTCCACCGGGAGTTCAGAGCAATACGTCTATAGCATTTCAGAGTGTTAGGTTTTCTCTTGCTTCCCAGTTCCATCTTCTGTGACTGTCTTATCACCTTGATGCTGGGTAAGCCCAAAGTAGATACAAAGTAACATAGGGAAACAACTTGTTATGTCCTGCAGCTGTGTCTCCTCAAAGTCTGAATGCCCTTTGGTGGCTCAGCATCCTGGAAGCTGCAGCTTGGTTGTTCCCAATACATCAGAATCTCCAGCCTTAGGGCATTTCCCCAACGGCCTGCACCAACAATCTGCACCCTCAGAAGGCTGTATGTCATCTGAATGGCACTTGCATTGGAGTTTTGATGCTGCCCTCCCCCACTCCTTTGTGGGGTGTTCTAGAGGATCATGGGATGAAATATAAGAAGGGAAGAGCTGGTCTCCAACCAGGCATGGTGGCACACATCTTTAATCCTAGCACTTGGGAGGCAGTGGCAGGTAGATCTCTGAGTTTGGGACCAGCTGGTCTACAGAGCAAGTTTCAGGACAGCCAGGACTGCTACACAGAAACCCTGTCTTGAGAACCCCACCACCACCACAAAAGTCTCCTTATCTCATGAATATGCCATCTGCTTCATAAGCACTCATAAAAACTTCTCTAAAATCTACAATGTAGAGCCCACTGGGCTGTATCTCACTCCGAAAGACCGACTTTTGTCTCTATTTTGTGTTCGCTTTGTTTAGCTTTCCTAAATAAGTTTCTATTTGTGCTAACTGCATCTCTCACATGAATACATTTTTTGAGAAGACAAAATGCTTAATACATCAATTCACTGTGTTCTCAGATTGCTCTCTAAATAAAGTGCAACTTGAGATTCAATCCCTGCCTCTGCTTGGTATCTCCAAGAGACAGGTACCAGAAGCAACAGTACTCTGGTTACAGCCTCACTCCTATGACTGCTCTCACTCACTTGGCTCCTTCCTTTTTACAACAAGGAAAGATCCCCTAGGCTGGAGAGAGGACTTGACATACTGCTCCTACAAAGGATCCAAGTTCTGTTTCCAGCCCCGAGGCCCAGCCAATCACAACTACCTGTGACCCCAGCTCTGGCAAAAAGTGATGTCTCTGGTCTTACACAAACACACACACAGAGAGAGAAAGAGAGAGAGAGAGAGAGAATCTTAATAAAAGATTTTTTAAAATAAAACTCTTTTGTATCTAATTCTGATTTGGTTTTGCCCACTTGATTGATACAAGTCAGAGTCACCTAGGAGAAGGAAATCTCAACTTAGGAATCGCCTCCATCAGATTGGCCTGTAGGTATAACTGTAGGGCATTTTCTGGGTTAAGGATTGATGTGGGAGGACCCAGACCACTGTGGGCAGTGCCATCCCTAAACCTGTAGTCCTGTGCGTTATGAAAAACAAAAACAAAAAACAAAACAGACTGAGAAAGCCATAGAGAATAAGCCAGTAATCAGCATTCCTCATGGCTTCTACTTTCAGTTCCTGCCTCCAAGTTCTTCCCTTGGTTTCCCTCAGTGATATACTGTTACCTAGGAAGTGTAAGATGAAACCCTCTCCTTCCCCGAGTCACTTTTTTTGGTCGGTATTTTATCATAGCAACAGGAAGCAAGCTAGGCTATACCTCCATATCCAGTTACTATAGTCACTATTTCCATCTCAGTCAATCCATGGTTTGTATTCCCACTGAATACAAACTGAAATCCCCACTGAAATCAATGGCCCTGCATCTGTTTCCTGCACTAGTAAACTGTTTAGGAAGACTTCTGTAAATCCGTCAGAGATCCTCGCTGAGGAACAGACATACCTCATGTACTTGCGAGAGATACTGAGAAGTTCTCTGTAAACAAGGCTCAAGAGTACAATCAGACAAACAGCAAACCAGGAATGAGATGAAAACTCAGTGAATGAGTTACCTTCCAACAGTCCCTAGCCGGGTTGGCAAGAAATGTGTCCACAGTGGAAATAGTCATATGGTATATGGAGTGATGAAGAACTGGGCAAAGAATTGCACGGTTCACCGGTGGGGTCAGAGAGTGGGTCTACTGACTGTAGACCTGGACCGACTACAGGCAAGGAAATGTGTGAGGATTGTACGGGTGCAGATGAGGCAGGGTGAAGCAACCTGCTTCCCTTTCTCTTCCCCAAGTATTTCTTCAAAGGGCTGTGGCTGCTATGCCTCACTAAGAAACCTCCACGATCCTTTCCCTCAGCCTGGAATTGCAGAGTCATAGTGACAAGCCCACTAGGCACAGGAAGCCCCATTTGCAAAGCTCCATTCTGGATCACTTGAAATACTGATATTTCTCACGGGCCATATTATTCTGTATAGGAACCATACACATTGAGCATCCTTGGAACCCGACAATCTGTCCGTCGTTGATTTGTATGCTGTCCAAATGGTTTTTACACACACAGCTCTCCAGGATGTGCTTCCAGTCTCAACTCAATGAAAGCCCATGAGTCACTATCCACCAGTGTGAGTCACACCCTGGAGTTATGTGAATTAGTCTTAATTTGGTACTTTCCAGTTATCAGTGTGAGCCCTGCCTGCTGAGAGCTTTGTTTTATTTTCCTTCCTAACACTTGGAACTCCCTTAATTGGGAGTTGATCACTTCCACTGTGACCGTGTCTGCTGAGGGAGTAAAGGTTGGCCCAAAACAGCAGACACAAAGAACAAAACAAATGGAAAGATAAAAGAAACTCTGCTATGAAAGACATTAACACTAAGAAAGCTAAAACCTTTGGAGATAAAAATCCTTCTTATTTGTTTTGTTGTGAAGCAGTTAGCGTCAACTCCTACTTGTAAATCACAAATGAAGACAACTTAGAGAACTGGAGATATAAAGAAGGGGGATAGTATAGAATTTGTTTTATTTTTTGGAGGTTACAAAAGTAGCATCCTGCATTTGTACGCACAGATGCCTCTAAAACTAAATAATTTTATCAGAATGGGCAAAACAGATAGAAGAAGAAGAAAGAGGGAGAAGGAGGAGAAGAAGGAGGAGGAGGAGGAGGAGGAAGTGAGTGGCCATACCAGAGTTTGACAGTAGACATGAAATGTAAACTAAATCCATAGCATCATGTATGTCCATCATGTATGAATGCAGTATGGTGTTCAAAAGGTAGTAAGAAATAAAGCATCTGGAAACCTGAGAAATATGCCAAGAACCAAAACTTCTGGCTTAGGAATCCATACTTACTGGCCTGAATGATTCCTTCATGTTCTAAGTGGCCATGAGAACTGTATTTAAAAGGAAGTCCTTGAATGGATGCTTATAACCTCTTGTTTCTTTACTGTTCAGCTCCTGCTCCCTTTCCCCTCTATACGTGTATGTTTTGTCTAGAAAGAGGCATTTAATTTTCACTAAATCTGTCAGAAAGATTTTCAGATCTCTAAGTAAGGAATGCTTTATAGTGTCTTAGTGAGTAACAGCTTACTGCAGTTCATTATTCATTCTCTGTGGATAAGACAGAGTCAATTTAGACAGTTTTATATTGTTAACGGATCTGTTCTCAAAACAATCATCTATTTCATTGATATCAAACTATTAACTGGGAATGGTGGCTATAATCCCAACACCCAGGAAGCAGAGGAAGTTGGACTGCAGCATGTTTGAGACCAGACTTTAGATAAATCGGGGCTACATAATGATAATCCTGTATCAAAAACACAAATAAATAAGGAAGAGAGGAAGTTAATAAAGTGAGAAAAGCGACGGGTGATGGTAGTACACACCTTTAATCCTAACACTTGTGAGGCAGAGGCAGGTGAATCTCTGGGAGTTCGAGGCCAGCCTGGTCTATAAGAGCTAGTTCTAGGACAGGCTCCAAAGGTACAGAGAAACCCTGTCTCAGAAAAAAAAATAATAATAAAGTGAGAAAGAGTTTAGGTGAACTTTACCCTCCCACCAGCCAGTTCCCAAATAACCATACAGAGACATATTATTAATTATAAATGCTTGGCCAATAGCTCAGGCTTGCTACTAACTAGTTATTATAACTTAATTTAACCCATATTTCTTGTCTACACTCTGCCACATGTCGGAACCTTTTTTCAACATGACAATTTCATCTCGTTTCTTTCCATATCTCCTTATGACTCCTGAGACTCCACCCTAATCCTTCTTCATGCTCTTTTTGTCTGCAAGTCCTGCCTAACTTCTACCTGTCCAGCTATTGGCCAGTCAGCTCTTTTATTAACCAATGAGAGTGTTACATATATACAGTATACAAAGATTGTTCCACAGCAAAAGACAAATTTAATTTAACATCCAGAATAGAGCCAGTCTCTGACTATGTGATTTTTATACATTACAGATGTTGCTAGAGTCAGAAGTAGATCGCCCTTGAATAGATAAACATTCTAAAGAGATCTCTCTTTTTGCTTTGTTCTTTGTTTCCCTTGCATTTTCTTTTAAAAAATACTAACACAATCTGAAGGATTGCCCAGGACTGTACAAGAAGTCAAAAGTAAAGCTATGAACAAGAAAGACAGACACATATCCTATACTCTCATGCAACTAACACCTGAAGAAATACCCAATTATTGAAGAAATCCTTATACAACTCCATTTGTCACTGCCATGAAGAAAAAATATAAAGAGCTACATATGAATCTGCAAGTCATGTTTCCCTAACTGGTGTTGTAGTATGGAATCTGAAGGGTAAGAAAAGTAATTCCAGAGGTCAGATGAGAGGAGCATTTCATTCTAAATGGCAGATGAGTAGATGTGGGAACTGCGACTTATGAGCAAGCTTAGGAAGCTCAGTCTCAGAGGATGGCAACCTGTGGATTCCTTCCAGACTAATGTGGTTTGATGGACCAATACCCCTGAAAGGTTGTCCATGAACACCCCCCAAAATTACTTTGCCCAACAAAAAGCAGGAAGCAGTTTGGAGAGAACTCTGCCGAAATTCCCAAGTATTGTTCATAAATGTTTGTTTACATTTAAAGGGGATATGTTATAGAGATTTGCATTGGCATAGATCATTGTTTATTAATACAAATTTAAGGTCAATTTTGATGTATGTGTATTTCTGTTCTTGATAAAGGTATTGTGTTTGTGCATTTAAAAATATAATGTATAATTAAGAAATATAGGTTAATCTATAATAGTCAAGCTTGTAGTCAG
This sequence comes from Neodon shergylaensis, assembly GCA_025134845.1. Classification (NCBI taxonomy): domain Eukaryota; kingdom Metazoa; phylum Chordata; class Mammalia; order Rodentia; family Cricetidae; genus Neodon; species Neodon shergylaensis. Next base: position 5,103,649 of record JABTXL010000342.1, read on the forward strand.
TTAGGTTTTCTGAAATACATTAGATATATTTCAGTTATATAGATAATCTTCAAACCTTTCAAAGACCTATGGAATATGGCATTTTAAATGTTTAAGTTATAAACTTAAGACTCTTCATGATAATGACACACATCTGCTCCCGGCAGCACAAATCTATTTCAAGATGATGATGGGCATTGAAGAGGCTTGTTACAAAGTTTGTTAGCCATTTGGAAAAGAAACTGCTCTTTCCTGGACTGCTTGATGGTTGCTGTATGAACTGGACATGAGGGACCCACAGAAAATGACTGCTGAAGTTGCCTAAAAAAGGTGATACAGTCCTGCAGGGTTCCTGCTTCATGAAAGAGTCTGCCAGACATTCTGCAGGACATAGAAGAAAGTGACTGACAAACTGCCATATACTGCCTATACGGTGGAACTGTCTTTGAAATTTCATGCTTCATGGAAAAGTCTACCAGAAACTATGGGCCTGTGGGCTGAAGATGGATGTTCTAATGTTACAAAAGAATGTTGAGTGCTATCCAGGCAGCAAGATGTCTCTATCAATACTAGAGTTTTAGAAGTTGCTTACAATGCACTTCCTGTTTATGTAGGTAATATTATATCCTTCTGGTGTCTTTGATGGAGTTGAAGAATAGATAATTATAATTTTCCTTAGTTATGATAAAAGATAAAGTAGATATAAATATTATAACTATAATTCTTGCTTGATACCTGTTTTGTTATATGTAACTTCGCTATGTTAAACTTAAAACCTTCCTTTTTATTTAAACATAAAGGGAAAATGGTGTGGGAAGTCCTTCTGTATATTTGTTGCTTTTATTAGTTAATAAAGAAACTGCTTTTGGCCAATGGCTTAACAGAATATAGCTAGGATGGAAAAAGATATATATATATATATATATAGAGAGAGAGAGAGAGTAGACAGAGTCAGATAGAAGCCATGTAGCTGCTGCCAGCGGCAGATGCCTCTGATGGAGTCCACAGAAAACTTGCCAGTAGGCCACAACCTCATGGTGATGCACAGATTAATGGAGATGGGTTAGTTTGGGATATAAGAGCTAGCTAGAAATATGCTTTAGTTTATGACCAAACAGTATTGCAAATAGGTATAGCTTCTGTGTGATTCGTTCATGTCTAAGCGACCAGGAACAAATGAGCAGCCTCTGCAAACATTCCCCTACACCCAGTCCTGGAAGTTCTACCAAGTTAGTGTGAAATATGAATTCAGAAAGTCCACAGAACCTGAAAGAAATCTTTCCAATCTGAACTTGTCAGTTTCCCATTTTATGGGTCACTCCAGAGCAGACTCTGCTATGACAGTTGAAAGCATCTGAGTGTAGAGTAATAGTGTACACTGAAGTCCTGACACTCAACAGGCAGAGGCAGAATTGTCCATCAAGAGTTCCAGGCCAGCCCAAAAACACACAGTGAGACCTTGCCTTAGTTATGGTTCTATAGTTGTAAAAAGACAGCACGACCAAGGCAAGTCTTATAAGAGAAAGCATTTGTTTGGGACTTGGATACAATTTTAGAGAGTTACTCCATGATCATCATAAAAGGAAGCTGACAAGCATGTCACTGGGACAGTGGATGAGTGCTCTACATTCTGATCATGCAGCAGAGAGAGAGAGAGAGAGAGAGCGACCCTGAGCCTGGCCTGGGCTTTTGAAATCTCCTCCAACAAGAGCACACCTGCACCAATAAGGACATACCTCCTGATCCTTTCTAGACAGTTTATCAACTAGGGACTATCATGTGAATATACGAGCCTATGGGGGACATTCTTATAGCTCACCTCTTTTCTAAAAAATTAGTTTTATACCTTTCCACTTTATGGATTTAAAAAAAATATTCATAATTGGGGATTGGAGAGACAGTTCAGCAATTAAGACTGCACACTAATCTTGTAGAAGACCAGACTTCAGTTCCTAGCACTCATATAAGGCAGTTCATAACTGCCTGCAACTACAACCGGGTGAATCCATACCCTCTTCTAGCCTTTGCAGGCACATCCCCACACATCCCCACAGCCCCCACCAACACACACAAATAAAAAGCATTTTTAACTAAAATTAATTGTTCATTGTAAAGAAAACACATGGAAAAAAAGGAGAGTCTATGGCAAGCAGTGACAAAAATCCCTTTTCGTCTATCCCTTCATCTTTTTTTTATTGATTTTTATTGAGCTCCACATTTTTCTCTTCTCCCCTTCTCTTTAACCCTCCCCCAAGGTTTCCATGCTCCCAATTTACTCAGGAGATCTTGTCTTTTTCTACTTCCCATATAGATTAGATCCATATATGTCTCTCTTAGGGTCCTCATTGTTGTCTGTGTTCTTTAGGACTGTGATTGGTGGTTGGTTTTCTTTGCTTTATGTTTAAAAACTACTTATGAGAGAGTGCATGTGATAATTGTCTTTCTAGGTCTGGTTTACCTCACTCAAAATGATGTTTTCTAGCTCCATCCATTTGCCTGCAAAATTCAAGATGTTATTTTTTTTCTGCTGTGTAGTACTCCATTGTGTAAATATACCACATTTTCCTTATCCATTCTTCAGTCGAGGGGTATTTAGGTTGTTTCCAGGTTCTGTTATAACAAACAATGCTGCTATGAACATAGTTGACCACATGTCCTTGTTGAGCATCCTTTGGATATATACCCAAAAGTGGAATTGTTGGGTCTTGAAAAAAAGTTGTTTTCTAATATTCTGAGAAATTGCCACACTGACATCCAAAGGGGCTGTACCAACTTGCATTCCCCCAAGCAATGCAGAAATCTTCCCTTTACCCCACAACCTCTTCAGCATAAACTGTCATCAGTGTTTTTGATCTTGGCTATTCTTACAAGTATAAGATGAAATCTCAAAGTTGTTTTGATTTGCATTTCTAGGATGACTAAGAATGTTGACCATTTCCTTAAGTGTCTTTCAGCCATTTTAGATTCCTCTGTTGAGAGTTCTCTGTTTAGATCTGTATTCCATTAATTTTATTGGATTATGTGTTCTTTTGGTGTCCAATTTCTTGAGTTCTTTGTATATTTTGGAGATAAGCCTTTGTCTGATGTGGGGTTACTGAAGATCTTTTCCCATTCTGTAGGCTGTCATTTTGTCCTGTTGACTGTGTCCTTTGCTTTACAGAAGATTTTTCAGTCTCAGGAGGTCCCATTTATTAATTGTTTTTCTCAGTGTCTGTGCTGCTGGGGTTATATTTAGGAAGTGATCTCCTGTGCCAATGCGTTCAAGTGTACTTCTCACTTTCTCTTCTATAAGGTTCAGTGTGGCTGACTTTATGTTGAGGTCTTTGATCCATTTGGACTTGAGTTTTGTGCATGGTGATAGATATAAGTCTATTTTCATTCTTCTTCATGTTGATATCCAGTTATGCCACTGTCATTTGTTAAATAATGCTTTCTTTTTTTCTATTTGATTTTTTTTTATTCTTTGTCAAAGATCAGGTGTTCAAAGGCCTTCTATTCAGTTCCATTGGTCCTCCTGTCTGTTCTTATGCGAATACCGTGCTGTTTTCAGTACTGTAGCTCTGTAGTAGAGTTTGAAGTCAGGGATCGTGATGCCTCCAAAAGTTCTTTTATTGTACGGGATTGTTTTGGCTATCCTGGTTTTTTTGCTTTTCCATATGAAGTTGAGTACTGTTCTTTCGAGGCCTGTGAAGAATTTTGCTGGGATTTTGATGGGCGTTGCATTGAATATCCCTTCATTTTTTAACCTATCTATGTGTATATCTTGAAAGATAGCAAAGAAAGCTTCTGAAGCCCACAGGAAGTGATAGCGAAACACACCGATGTCAGTTCTGTACTAGCATATATAACCTCTTACAGACTGAAAACAGAATCAACACATATACACCTAAAATTTTTATTAATACTACTATTATGATTGGTTTTTCAAGACAGAGTTTCTCTGTGAAACAGTGCTAGCTGTCCTGGAACTCACTCTGTAGACCAGGCTGGCCTCGAACTCACAGAGATTCACCTGCCTCTGCCTCCTGAGTGCTGGGATTAAAGTCATGTGCCAACACTGCCCAGTTTTTTTTCTTTTCTATATCAGACTCAATCCTGCAGCGCCAGGATAAAAATGAAGCATAGGTTGGGGTTGAATTCCTGGTTCCCTCATCTCCACATAACAGTTATGGTATTACAAGCAAGTTCCACCACCCCTGACTGTTAAATGGCTTTTTGATTAAATGTATTTCTTGACCATTTCTGATCAGTATATACAATTGACTTATGCATGAGTGAGGATGCTTCACTATTCTGGGAGAAAAATAATCGAGATATATTAACAAAGCTACTTGGACCACTACTCGGTTGAGCCTTATTCTACAGGCAAAACTATCTTTGCTTGAAAGTTTTTTGTTTTTGTTTTTTTGTCTGAGTAAATGGCATTAATATCTAAATGTCTGTCTGGAACAAGCAGTGGCAGACTTATAAACAGCATTTGATTATGCCTTTCCTTGGAGTTTATTAATCTCATATTGTATCCTCCAGGCAGTTCCTGGCCTTTCCAAATAGTGCAGTTTAAAAACTGGAATGAATTAATTTGTAATATCAAGTAATTATTAGTCTAAGAATTTTCTATAAAAAATTAAAGGACGTAGCTAGGGGGCTTCATAAACACAAAGAAACACATAGTTATGGTGAATCATTTAATTTTAGTAATTACTACAATTCAGAAAAAGTCTCTTTCTTACCATTGTTTTCATTAAAACAGCCTGGCTGCTCTTTTCTGGGCATCTGTGGTTTAGTTTAGCTATACTAATAATAACCTGCTGGTTTGTAGATTTTTTAAAAGATGCTATTTTTCCAGGACTTTTACTATTGTACTCATGAAGTTTTATATAATCGCTGGAAAAGTCTAGAGATATAAAAGTTACTACATTCTGATTATAAGTCTTTCTTCTTTTCCAACAGTGCTAGGGGCAGGCAAAGACTGCACACGTGAACACTGAGCTTCATCTTCACCTTTATCAATTCCAAGTATTGACCAACATATTAAATCACAACTTCTTCTATATAAACAGTTTTATAGACAAGGTTTTAAATGCCCTCTTCCTTCAATTACTTTACATCAGCAGATATGAGAACAGATAGTAAAAATAAAATACGAATATAAAGTCTAACTATGGGGCCAATGGAGAGTGTCATATGTGTGTTGGTATGCACAATACCTCATAACAAGCAGGACATAACACCACTGCTCACACAAATGATTCGATAAAGAGAAGTTAAGCTAACCAAGGTTCATGATGTACTTATTAAAAACAAAATAATTACTCCTCTTTCCTGGACCTTAATTAAAAATGATATCATGGGTTTTTTTAATTGCTGATTAGTCTGGATCCTTATGGAAAGTATGAAATTCTCATCCTCCTCTACCCCCTACAGTGTGTTGCAGGGAATATTTAGTTTGAACTAGCATGTTATTTGCTGAATTAATAAAGTAGGAAATTTAGATTTTTCTGAGTCACATCTTCAAGCTAGGACAACAAAAGGAACATAAGTCAAGTCAGTTGTGTTTTATTTTTGCAATGCTTTTCCCCAAAAGAGTAAAAGAATGTGTGGTTTCTCTAATGTTTTGTGCATATAATATCCCAGCTGATTTAAACCCATTCCCATCTAGACTATGTGGTACTGAAGTCTCTGTTTGGGGACTACAGTGGGGGGTGAAGCACTAACAGCTTAACTCTGATTCTTTTATGTCAAGCAAGCCTGTAGGACATTGTGCAATTAAAATAATAGTCTATTATTTATCTTAAAATCTTTGTGTGCTAAAAAAATTTTTTCTCACATTTATTTTTTTTTAACTCTGTGGTGGTTTGAGTGAAAACGGCCCCTATAGGCTATTATATTTGAGCACTTAGTCACCAGAGAGTGGCACTACATGAGAGGAATTAGGAGGTATGGCTTTTGTTGGAGTGGGTGTGGCCTTGTTGGAGGATGTGTGTTACTGAGAGTGGGGTCTGGGATTTCAATAGCCCAAACCAGTCCCAAGTGCTTCTCCTGTTGCCTGAAGGTCTGGAGATAGAATTCTCAGGTACTTCTCTAGTCCCGTGTCTGTCTGCGTGCCTCCATGCTCCCTGTCATGATGATAATGGATGGATTATGTCTCTGAAATTGTAAGCAAGCTCAATTAAATGCTTTCCTTTATAAGAATTGCTGTGGTCATGGTGTCTCTTCACAGCAGTAGAACAGTGACTAAGACAACGTCTAAGGCAACCGCGGGAAAAATAAAGCAGGTATCATGATCATACTTGGACATGGATTTTGTCCATGAATGTCTTTAAAAAAAAAATCATTGTACCTCATGTTGTGTAAATAAAAAAATGCTTTTATCCAACCTATAGTTAAATGGGACAAATCTTCTAAATGATTTGCTAAAATATCACAGATGGAATAACAACAGACCCCCCCCCGAACCCAAGTCATCTCTCTTTCTTAGAGGAGGGTTAATAAAAATTTATTTGTGTATATGAGTGTACCACATGCACGTAGTGCCCAAGACAATCAGGAGAGAATATTAGATCTAGAACTAGAGTTATAGAAGACTGTGAACTGCCATGTAGGTGCTGGAAATGTAACCTCTCTCCTCTGTAAGAGCAGCAAGTTTTCTTAACCACTGGGCTATCTTTCTACCCCTCACATTGTTGGGCCAAAATTATCTCAGGGCCTGTACCTCCAGGCTACCTGCTTGTTGCCACATTCCTCACTGCAATGATTGTGGACAAACCTTCTGAAACTGCAAGCAAGCCCCCAATTAAATGCTTTCCTTTGTAAGAATTGTCTCAGTAATGGGGTTTCTTCACAGAAATGGAGCAGTAATGGAGCCAGTGTTACACCGGAGCAGTTTTAGGCTCACACCAAAATCACTGACGCTCCTAGATCAGTGAAGCCTTTTTATTTGCTGGAGTTTTTATTGATATTTAAAGCCCAAATTCTAGGAACATTCATGCTGCATCGCAGGTTTTAACAAATGAAGATGCAAAAATAACGTCTGTTTGAAATGATACCACCAAAAGACACTGTTTCAAACGCCTTTGGGCATGGTAACCACATCTGTCCCTAACATAGAGCGCCAGCCCTCATTGGTGAATGCAGGTCAGTACTTAGCTCCCCAAATGCACTCTAAGCCATGAAGCCATCCTTCCCTCTAGTGAATGAACTAAATGGATCTTTGACACAGACTTAGTCTGCATTTGTACAATATTCACATTTTTATCTTCTTGGAAATTATTGTAACTCACCACGTCTCTTCTTACATATAGATCATAAAGGAAGAAGCAGAGAACTCTCGTGTGCAGAGACATAAACTGGCGAATCATGACTGATTAACTGAGAATGCCTATTAAGCCTTAAGGGACAGACACTCACAGGTCATCACGTTCTAGAAAAACTAAAAATGAAGTGTGTAGCATTTCACTACCTTTGGGGAAAGTCCTAAATAATACCAGATGCCACTCACAGGAATGTGGGGGCGTGTGGGGGACAAATAATCACAACCACACCAAGCCACCCTCTCATTTTCTTTCTCCCTAGTTAAAAGGAAATACCCATAGGGCCTGCGCACATTAAGACAAAGAAATGACTGCCGAACCTTCCACTGAAGTCGGGCAGGGCCTCACGAGGCTCCCGCCTTGCTCAGGAGTTGATGGCAGTCAGCTGTTGCAGAGAGGGTAGGTGTCGGGGACCAGCCTCGATAAACATACCTCTCACCAGGGTAAGGTCATGGGGATTTAGAAATATAGTAAAGAGTATGAAGACACGAATGAAATAATAAAATGGAGAAACATATACGATAGCATCGGGAGGGAATTCCAGTGAGTACTGAAAATCTGCCTGCATTTACTTTTCAACTGCTTTAAATACCCCGACCCCAAAAGGTAGGAGTAAGACAAAAAGCTACATTAACATGATACAAGGAAATGAACATACCAATTGAGAGTCGAGTGCTATATTCATAGTTAAACATTCTGTTGCTAGATCAAAACAAGTCATGCTTACACCCAAGACCAAAACATTCTGTAGACAAACCACTCCCTGGGTGGAATCCCAATCTCCATAAAGGGAACTGGAACTTAGTTGAATCCTTAGACTTTTGTTTGAGGTTGGAACAGATCTACTTCTCTATTCCTGAAGCACAAAGTCTGGCTATTAGTCTTGCCTGTTGACAATAACCTTGAGGGAGCAGAACTCTCTGACCAGCAGCTACGTGGGACAATAACCTTGAAAAACCTAGAGTTCCAACTGTCTGTCCTTTGGTCAACGGTGGAAATAGGCTCACATTTTCAGGCCTCCGCAGCTGGGACGTGATTTTCTTCAGTGGTATAGCCACTAGCAACTTGCTTGAGCACAAGTAAGAAAACAAAAAACTACACACACACACACACACACACACACAAACATACAAACAAAAATCTGCCTGTATGCTTCTGCGAGCAGACTTAAGTAAACTCAATGGATAACAAATGGCTTTTGATAAATTTTAAAGGATATGGACGGGAGGGAAAGATGTATTAGAAAAAAAAATGGTGAGCAGAAATGTTGGGCCTCATGAGGCCCGGTGTAACTTTCTAAGCCTAACTTGAGTTTGGAGAGGAGTAACTCAGCACAACCTAACCTAATACTGCCTCTGCCCAGCCACCGCTGATTGACTCTTACTCCTTACTCCACCTCACCCCATCCCAAGACTCCCGCCCACTACCTCAGCCCTATATAAGTTCCTGTCCTGCTGCAATAAAGTCAGATCCTGCTTCGATAGTCTCCTAGCTCAGTTTGTGTTTCTTCCTCAGTGGCCAGGGGAAGGTCTGGGTCACTCACCATCTCGCTCAGCCCCAGGGAGAGACTGTCCAGACGGGCTCTGCCTCAGTCCTATCTGCTGGAGAACCCAACACAGAAGTGTCAAGTGATAAAGAAGGCAACAGGAGGTGAACATGATCAAAATGTGCCATAAACATGTTGCCAAAGAATCAATTAAAATGTTTTTTGGAAGTCACTGTCATTTTGTGAAACAGACATTGGCAATTTCAACAGTCACCAACCAAAGAGTAAAACACATCTTAGGTGCAAACAGAGTCGGGTAACATCTGCATTCTGCTTTCAGCGTCATTCGTCCCACTAACTAGAGATGTTCTGTGGGAATCTGGGATTCCATTCCATATCCTGACTGTTGCCTGAATCAGAGCTCAATGGGAACTCTCTAATAATTAGTGTCAAGTCTCCAGTGCTTCTCTGCTGTAGTCTAACACCTGCTCATGCCTCTTCTCATACCAGTACTTTGTAACATCCTTATTGCATGATCAATCTTAGACACAGGCTCAAATTGTTCTGATCAATACGTCCCACCTCCCCAGCAAAGAGATTGGTAAAGAGAGGAACTTCTAATACAGAGCCAAGATGACACAAACAGACCTCAACTTTCCAAGCAGGAAGATTTTGCAGGCTGTAACAACCACTGATGGAGCCATGGTGAAATCTTCCTCCTTGTAAGGGCTTGGGTGCTAACAGTTAACAATCCTGTGCCCTAGTTTCTGCATCTCCACAACGGAGGGAGTTATACTATCTTCATCAGAGAGTTTGTGTAAGCAAAAACTGAGCCAACCCATGCAAAGCAGTCAGAAGAGTGCCCTGCACAGGATTTATTAAATACTACCTGTTACTTCAGATGTGACTTCCACACTGCCAGTTGTGGTTTGTACAGGAATTTCTATTTTTCATAATTAAAGACTGTATTAACAGGTGTAGATCACTTAAAGAGGGTTGGGAATTCATCTCCTTTTTCTCATCTTGAAAGTGGTACAGGAAGGCCTCATATGCTATCTGGAGGAAGGGCTTAGCTCAGGTAGCAGACAGATGTATAATAAACCCATCCTATGCTTCTGTATGGAACATGCTCTTTTCTAGTGACTGTCCTAGAGACTGTCCTAGAGATGTGTGCAGTTTTGTTTTGTTTTGTTTTGTTTTTGCCTGGGAATCACCTGTAAATCCTGTTAAAATATGTTACTGGGCCTCATCACTTAGTTTTTGTTTTGTTTTGTTTTGTTTTGTTATCCAATAAGTGCAATACTTAATTTCGTGTCTATTTGAATGGACCGTGATCAAATATTGCTTCTAGGTATCTGTAAAGTTATTCCTATATAGGACTGAATTTGAACTCCAGTGGAAAAGAAAGGAAAGGAAGAACGGAAGAAGGGACCATAAGGAAGGAAGGACAAGGAGCAAAGGAGCGCGTGAGTAGGAGAGACAGCTCAGTTGACAGTGGCACTTGCACAAAGACCTGACAACCTGAGTTCAAAACTCGGATTCCACAAAGTCATGTGAGAGAACCCACTCTGATGGTTGTCCTCTGTTCCACAGTGCATTGTTGCAGGTGCCCCACCCCACATCCCCCCTTTCTTCTGCATGTACAGGGTTGCACATATAAACAAAGAAAATAAGTAACTTAAAGAATAAACAAGAGGCTGGAAAGATGGCTCAGTGGTTAAGAACACTTGCTGTTTTTGGAAAAACCTGGGTTCTATTCTCAGAAACCATATAGTGTCTTTCAAATATCTATGACTCCATTTCAAGGGGATCCAACACCCTCTTCGTCCTTCACAGGCACCAGGTATGTACATAGGAGACAGACAGACATGCAGGCAGAACACACATACACATAAAATAAAAAATGTAAAACTTTTTCCAAAGAAAGATTACTTTCTGTCGATAATGAATTTTCTTGTCAATTACTGTTTGCTATTTGCAAAAATAATGAAAATTATTGGAACACTTTAAGGTTATGTTTAAAAATTCACAAAAGTTAACATTGCTCATACTTCTGGAAAATACAAGGAATTCATAAATGTCTTCTAGTGCTTCTCCCTCAAAATATTAAGGTAGGAATTATTTTGTTTTATTTACTCATAACTACCAGAATACAAAAGAACCACTAAAAACAAACTAATGTCTTTTATCATTTTCTTTGTTTGTTTTTTGTAATCTCGAAACAAATTCTTTTTAACTTAGTTTAAAAAAACAACTTGCTATGCTAAAACCTCACGGGCCATGTTTAGTCCCACAAAAAATGTTAATGGCTCTGTAAAATTTACCCAAAATTTACAGGTTCACTTAAAAATGGATGAAGGCTAAATTAGTGGTTCAAAAAGCACCACTGTGATAAATAACAGAAAATGCATTTGATTGCCCTGCCCAATATAGTCTCACTCAAGACAAGAAATGCTAAGAGCAGAGTGGGCTTAGATCAGAGAGTTAAAAGGAGAAACAGGAAGCCAGAGCTCCAGATTTTCCCACAATTTTCAGCACAGTCCACTGGCTTCTCCTGTCCCTTCACAGTAGTAGAAATGTGACACCGTTTTATTTTTCTGAAGCATGATAAAAGTCCCAGCTCTGTAACGAAGGAATCCAGGGTCTAAGGTTGTCAGTTTGATTGTCTTCATTCTACTATCTATAATCATATTGCAGATAATAATAATAACTTACACAATATTTTGAAATAATCGCCTAATTACAAATGATCTGAAATAAAAACTATTATTTTATGAAAGCTTTATTTTAAATGTGCTGGAGAGATAGCTTGACGGGTTCCCAGCATCCATGTGTGGTACAGTCCACAACTGCCTACAGTCCCAGCTCCAGGAAATCCAACCTTTCTTCTGGCCTCCATGGGTGCACGTGCACACACACACACACACACACACACGTTTTTTGTTTTATTTTTTTTTTGATGTTTGTTTGTTGTTTTTTTTTTTTCTAAGACAAGGTTTCCGTATAGCTTTGGAGCCTGTCCTAGAACTAGCTCTTGTAGACCAGGCTTGCCTTGAACTCACAGAGATTCACCTACTTCTGCCTCCCGAGTGCTGGGATTAAAGGCGTGCACCAACACTGCCCGGTTTACATTTTTATATCTTTATTTTCACCTAAAAAAAGTAGGAAACATAAGTGAAATAAAATCAGCTTTGTTTTCAACAACCCTGAAAGACTGCACCCCACAACACAGGTAAAGGTGAGGTGAAAGTGACATCAGGTTCAAAACTGAACCTTTAGCCACATGTGCCCTGTCTTAGCCACTGTTCTGAAGAGACACCGTTGTCAGGAGCCAATTTCCTCCTAAAATCATTACAGGAACCATCACCCTGGGGAGTCTGCAGAGAACCCCACACCCCTAATTGTGTTAGGAATCGTTCTATTGACAGAGCCTACCCCACACCCAAATGGGCCGTTAATGGAGAGCTATCTGTTAGCGGAACCTGCCCCACATTCCAAACTATCTAGAGAACTAGGTGTGTCAACTCGTGACTTCTTGGCCTACGTGACCTGACCGAACGTAACCTCCTGGCCTACATGACGAACGTGAACCATGAGACCAATGTGAACCATGTGGCAAAGAGTCCAGGCCCCTGTGCCCCCCTCCAATTCCTTACCCTATATAAACTGTAACCTGTCTCTAATAAAGGGGGCTTCGACAAAATCTGCCTAGCCTCATTCTTCTCTCTTAGCCCATTTATCTTCCAGATAGTGCCTCTCCGTGACCCTGGAATAACTGATCAGTCACTCCCTAGTTACTCCCTAGACTGAGTAACCCGCCAAGGCAATCGACACACCGTGACCAAGGCTGCTCTTATAAAATAAAGCATTTAGCTGGGCCTTGCTTACAGTTTCAGAGGTTCAATCCATTATCGCCATGGTGGGGAACATAGTGACAGGCATGGTGTTGGAGCAGTAGATGAGACCTACATCCTGATCTCCAGGCAGGGAGAGAGAGAGGGAGGGAGGGAGGGAGGAAGGGGGGGGAGAGAGAGAGAGAGAGAAAGAAAGAAAGAAAGAAAGAAAGAAAGAAAGAAAGAAAGAAAGAAAGAAAGAAAGGCAGCAGACTGGGCCTGCTTTGGGCTTTTGAAACCTCAAAGCCCACTCCCAGTTACACACTTTCTTCAACAAAGGCCCACCTCTTTATCTTTTGAATCCTTTAAAAAAGTGCCAGTCCATGCTAACTAAGCATTCAAATATATGAATTTATGGGGGACATTCTCATGCCAAACACCACAGGCACCACGCCCAAGCTTAGGAAGGGTACAGTATGATGGTTACTTTTCTGCTGCTGCAATAATATATGATGATACCGGTGACTTCTGCAACTTACAAAAGGGTTTATTTGAGTTTATGGTTCCAGAAGGAAGGATAGTGGGACGCTTGGCAGACTTGAGGATGGGTAAAGGAAGCAGGGAGCTCACATTCTCAAAAGAGAAGCAGAAAAAGCCCATTAGAAGCAGCGGGAGAGTATTAACTCTGAAAGCCCACCCCTGGTAATTTCCTTCCCCCAGAAAAGCCAACCATCCTCAAATAGCACAACCAATTGGAAGCCGATCATTCAAATATGGGAGCTTCTAGGGGACATGCTCAACCAGCCTGCTATAGGCAGAGACATTGTTTGCATGGTTAAGAGGTCTACTTTGGCTGTTGTTCAGATAATGGTTTGTGGTGACTAGGAAACTGCCCAGGAGAGTCCAGGAGAGGATCTGGACTGGGGTGTGTTTGTGACACAGCAGACAGCAAGCCTTGATCGAAGTTAATCAAAATAAGCTCTTATTTATGTGTTCGAAATTTTGACCCATGGCTCGCCATCATGTTAAATACAGATACAACAGGATATTTGAGGATACTGATACATTCAAGTATATCTCTTTCTCTCATTGCCCTAAAATTCTCTAATCCAACATTTTGTTAGCACAGGGGGAAAGGTGATAGAGCAGAAGCAGCTGCTGACATTTCTTCAGCTTCCAAATGCTGCCCTTCGGCTTTCCCTTGACCCTCTTATAATCATCACAGCCCACTCCTTCCCCATGACGACTAGCCAGCGCATTCTCTTGATGAAAGAGCAGCATGAGATGCCATCAGGATTTCGGTCCCTCTGTCTTCTCAAGCTCCCGGTCATCCTCCCGGGTCCGTCCTCCCACGTATCACTTCTCTCCGCGTCTTCAACAGAGTTTTAGTTTCCTCAGCCCTTCACATAGCCTTCGTCTTCTGCCTTTCCCCTGGTGAGAAGTGTCAATTCTCCTCTCCTCTCTTTGGAGCTTTCTGGTGTGTGAGAATTTGCATTACGTTTTTATAGTGTTTTTCTGCCTCTTTACACTTCCTGTTTCTTCACCCTCCTACAGAGGGAACTTCTGCTCTCCATAGGAGCGCTTTTCCCAAAGGCCACTGACAACAAGTTTGCTCCCACAGGAAATGAACACGGAGGCCTTCGACTCAAAACCTTCTTGCAGGCCTTGAATCCAACCTCTTGAACTAGCTTACATTTGCGAAATGCTTTTTTTTCCTTTGATTCCAGAAAAAGTGTTTTCTTCATTTTCTCCAGAAAATTGATATTAGTCTCAGAGACTGATTTGGGTCCCATGTTATGTATACTGCTAGACAAGGATTTAAAGTGGAAGGAGGTTTTAGCTGAATTCCTGAAATGATTGCAAACTGATGGGAAATTTGGAGAAAAAAAGCAGAACTAGTTCCTAGCCTGTCACTCACATTGAAAGAATTTATGTGTCTCTGTATATGTGTGTCTGTGTCGTTTACACATCCATGTGTCTGTGTGTTATACATGCCTGTTTATGTGTGGTGTTCATGCTCATGTGTAAGTGCATGTGAAAAAGTGTGTTGTGTGTGTTGAGTAGGGTATGGAATGTGTGTGTGTGTGTGTGTAAATGTGGGTATGGTGTTCATATCTATGTGTTCTGGTTAGTTTTATATCAACACAACACAAGCAAGAGTCATTTGGCAAGAGGGACACTCAACTGAAAATACATCTTCTAAAATCTGCCTATGGGCAAGTCTGTAGTACCTTTTCTTGATTGATGATTGATCAGGATGGGTTCAATTCATGGGGAGGAGTATACCTGAGCAGCTGCTCCTGGATGATGTAAGTAAGAAACTTTGTCTAAGAAAATAGGTCCAAGAGGTACTTCTTGGAATTCCACCACCACACTGCCAGGTAGGGAATCAAGTAGGCGGCTTTCACTCTTCCTCTTGTCCTCTAGTCTCAGTGCTCCAGGGTTAGCCCCAGCTGTGTGGCAGATTGCTACTGTGGCCTCCTCTTGCTTTCTGCTCCAATCCCCAGGGGTCTATACAGATCCTCCTAACATGCACAGCTTTCATCCCTTGTATAGACCCACTCAGTCCTTTTGACTTCTAACCCATCCCCAATTCCTTAGTCTAAACTTCTGATTCCTAGAAGCAACTTCTACCCAGGAGCCCCAGTGGCCACAACTGTCAGGATCTAAAAGTACTCCACACTGGGTACCCATGGCTACCATGCTCTCCTAAGAATGAGAGAGGGCAATAGAAACCAAGGAATGGAACCCCCATCCAACAGAGATAAGAATGTTATCAGCATCTGGAACTAAAATCAGTCCAAACCTAGATGCCTAGATGATAGCATGAAAACTCTATCAATAGCAGTCAGGACAATATGTCTCCACCTGAGCTCAGCAGCCATGCTTCAATAGGCCCTCAGAAATATAATATAGCTGAAGCACAAGGCGAGGACTTTAAAATAGCTATATGAATATGTTCAAGATCCTTAAAGAGAATAGAATATTTCAATTAATCAAATCTATGAAAGCACAAACACTGGAATGAGTGAAAGAAACTATTCAAGGTGTGAAAGTGGGAATACAGTCAAACAAGAAAATCCAAACTGAAGGAAAACAGGAAATGAAAGTTTTAGGAACTTGAACAGGAGCCTCAGAGACAAGCCTCAACGACACAATTGAATAGATCAAGAGACAATGCAGACATTGAAGACATGATAGAAGAAATGAATACCTCAGTCAAAGAAAATGTTGTTAGATCTAAAAAGCACCAAGGTAAAAATCATCTAGAAGATCTGGGACACTATGAAAAGATCAAATCCATGAATAATAGAAATAAAGAAAGAAGAAGAATCCAAGTTCAAATGCACAGAGAGTATTTTTAACAAAAATCATAGAACATTTCCACAGCCTAGAGAAAGAAGTGCTTACCAAGGTACAAGAAACATACAGAACATCAAATATACTACATGAGAAAAGAAATTCCCCACAACACATAATAATAAAAACACCACATGTACAGAACCAAAAAAGAATATTAAAAGCTACAAGGAGAAAAGATCAAGTAACATATACATTCTGACCTATCAGAATAACACCTGACTTTTTGATGGAGAAGTCAGAAGGATGTCTCCAAACTTTAAGAGATCACAGATGCCAAACTATTCACGAGTTTGGGGGATTGAGGATGTGATGGCATGTGTTCGTGCCTATCCACACACTTATGCCTTAGAGGATCCTCATCTGTCACTCTTTACCTTGTTCCTTTATCTAATCTCTCACTGAACCAAGAACTCATGGTTTTTCGCAAGACAGACAGTCAGCAAGCCCTAGCAATCCTATTTTCTCTCTGCTCAATACTGGAGTTACAGGCATGAGCAGGACCTCAGGATCTTGTCCAGCTTTTTCCCCCCCGAAACAGGGTTTCTCTGTAGCTTTGGAGAGTGTCTTGGAACTAGCTCTTGTAGACCAGGTTGGCCTCAAACTCACAGACATCAGCCTGCCTCTGCCTCCCGAGTGCTGGGTTTAAAGGCATGCTCCATTGTCCAGCTTTTTTGTTGTTTAGAGAAAGCCTCAGTATTCTGGTTGTCCTTTATGTATACCAAGCTGACTTTGAACTTATAGAATTCAACCTGTCTTTGTCTCCTGAGCGCTGATATTAAAGGATGGTAGTAGTTATATTTTAGTTATAATATTTTCAGAGTTATATCATAATGCCAAAATACATAAACCAATAATCTAGAATTATGTTCTTGATAATGCACATTTTATTTTTTATTTAAAGCAATTTTATATTTAAATATATATTGATCATATTCTTCCCCTCCTCCCAATCCTTCCAGATCCTCTTCCCCTCCCTATCCACCCAACTTTAAGTTCTTTCCTCAAAAAAAAATCCAATACAACCACAATACCCTAAAAACCAAGAAAACAAAATAATCCTCCTTCCCGAAAGAAGCCCACAAACTGTAACCAAATAAAAGCACACCAAATAAACTATGGCATCCATTATATGTTGATCAACTATTCCTGAATATGATGCCTGCCTGGAGTGGTTGATATAATACCAGTGTCACTCCGTTGGGACAGATTGATTTTCCCTCTGCCAGTGGATATAAGAAACAGAACAAATGACTTCAATGATGACTCTTGGGAAGAATTGATGCAATGAGATCAATGGTCATCAATGGTCATCAATGAGAAGCTTGTCACCATTTCCTGTCCACACTGACCCTGTAAACATTATTATTTCAAGGAGATCTTGTAAAGGGTACCTATTGGTTACCTACAGTTAGGGAAGCACTCGGACGTGGTAAACTGAAAAGAATGACACCATTGTCATGGTAAGACGTGAACTAAATGGGGGAAACTCATTGGAATCATCCTTCACACCAACCTCAGTAGGAACAAAGGTTGTATACGGGTCCTCAAGACCAAGTGGGGGTCGTGCATCATGAAAAACAGCTGTGGAATTGACTTGGGTCCTGTGTATGAGGGTCGTGTATGTGCACTGGTCTAAAGGGGTCCAGAGATTCTCAGGGTCAGAGGAGAGTGGGTCCCTCAAGAGAAACTGGTACCTCATACAAGGAAGAAACAGGTGAGAGGCACAAGAAAGACCACAAATCACCCAAAAGGAACTAGTAGCTCTCAAAAAAAAAAAAAAAAACCCACCAGATATGGCTCCTTTCAGAAGCCAAGAAATCAGCTAAAAATCATCCTAGCCCAATAAGAAATGTTGCATTTCCATTTTATTTGTTCCTTTCTCACACCAAAGCCTTTCCCTAGAGTGTCACTGCAAGCATTCCGCAAAGTGCTAACGAGAAACACAGGCCTCATTCACACCGTGTACACCACAGAAAACTGACTGAGGGAAGGGACCTGAATCAGAAACTCTGATTAGTGTAAGACACTCTAACTTCTGATTTAGAAAGTGTTTTCAATCTACAACACACACACATACATACACACACACAGAGAGAGAGAAAGAGAGAGAGAGAGAGAGAGAGAGATACACAACACCAATAAGAGCTTTCTTAAAATCCTATAATCACTCGGAGCAGATTTTAAAGGGATACTGGGAGAAGCTATGCTTTGCCAGACCCTTCAAATTTAACTGCTCCTGTAATGATATGAAGAGCTGGGATTTTATATTACGAGGCACATTATTTTATATTGTTCTGATAGAAGAGGAGCCCAATGACGCTGTGCTGGGTTTAAATTCTGCAGGTTCTGCTATCCAGCACTTTCGTGGCTTCTAGGTCTTCTACACATGCCACAGTTTTTCAGACTTTCATTGAAAAATAATGATGAGCCGGGCGGTGGTGGCGCACGCCTTTAATCCCAGCACTCGGGAGGCAGAGGTAGGCGGATCTCTGTGAGTTCGAGACCAGCCTGGTCTACAAGAGCTAGTTCCAGGACAGGCTCCAAAACCACAGAGAAACCCTGTCTCGAAAAAACCAAAAAAAAAAAAAAAGAAAAGAAAAATAATGATGAGCATTTGGAAATTTCCAGAAGCAGTTTCTCCTCTCTCCTCTCTCTTTCTCTCTCTTTCTCTTTCTTGAACTGTCTCTTGATTATCTTTCCCTTTGCTTCTTTATATGTTGTTCTTTATCAGAGTTAGAAGGTGATTGCTTTTCTAAACAATACATGTTTAAAGTAAATAACATCAATAATAAGTGTAAATAAAGCAATGATTTAGAATGCACACTGAAATGGGGATGGCAAGAGGCCATTTTGGATTTCCTCTTGATTTATTTCTGTCAAGTATGTATTGCATAGAAAATTAGCATTTTTAAAGATAAATCTCTATAAGTATTTTTTTTTTCTTTTACTGAACTTCTTTAGTTCGAGTAATGTTTAAGAGAGGAAAGACAAGACAATGAACAGCTTAGGTTAAAGCCAGAAGGCAATTGGAGTCTATCCATGGCACATACCCTTCTTAGTATTGAAGCTCAGAAAGTGTAAGTGTGTTCTGTTTGTTGTGTAATAATGACAGCTTTAATGACAAAGGTATATGCAAATAAAGTTGGAGATAAGAGGATCTTTTCTGATGTTTTATCAGGTCTAAATTTCCAATTACTTAGTTTTTCTTTTTTTTAAGTTATAAAACTGATTGGCCCATTAGCTCAGGCTTCTTATTAAGTCTTATAACTTATATTAGCCCATTATTCTAGTGTATGTTAGCCACATGGCTTGGCATTTTTTTCAGCGGGGCAGGTCACATCTTCCTTCTTTGGTGTCTGAGCAGTTAGTTTTTCTAAGAGACAGAGTCTGAGTGAGTGAGTGTGTGTGTGTGTGTGTGTGTGTGTGTGTGTGTGTTCCTGTCATTGCTGCAATGAAATTCCTCAGACTGACTGACAGTGACTGAAAGGAACTGATTTGGCTGCATGGGTTCAGAGATATAAGGGCACAGTGCCAACATGTGACAGTACAAGGCCTTCCTTCCATCTAGTCTACTGCCATTGTGTACACACACAAGAGATACGCCAAATGTCACCTGGAGATCACGACTTTGAGGTAGAGATGTAGCAAGATATAATCACGGTGTTTTAAAAAAACTATTCATGAAAATGTTTCATAATGCTTTAACATTTAATGAGCAAAACACTAAAGCACGCTGAAATATCTTTGAGTCAAGTGTATTCAAGAGACAACCTGCCCACCCGGCTGATAGCATCAGAAATAATTCTAATTGCCTAAATGAGTACACTTTTAAAAAAAATCCCCTTGGACATCTCCAAAGGGATATTCACAAGCCTATTTTATCTGGGCCATCTTTAGAATTGTTTATTCTGATAATGATACATTGTGTCTTCTCATCCAGTTTTAAAATTCAGGTAATAAATTCTGCATAGTGCTAAGCAAGAAGCTGTAATTCTATTCTCAAAAATTGCAAAATAACAAACTTCACAGTAGTGACCAGCATTCCTTTCTTCTAGTACACTATCAGCTTCAGTTTGACCTGACTTTCAAAGTTTTCTTAATAAAACTTATAAAATGTTTGGTCATGTTTCTTACCTCTCTGTGTCTCTCTCCCTGCCCGCCTTTGCAGGTCTTGTTTTGTTTGTGAGCGCTGTTTCTACCTCCTCAAAGCCACTGCTTCTTTTAAAGTTTACCCTGAGAAAGTCCTCTGTTTTAGAAGCCAAAAACTAATCTTGAAGAGATAATTACACACAGAATGTGAAAAATCTTCTCTCTAGCAAAAGGATGTCATACCTGTAAATCTTGCTATTCTCTGTTGTTTTTATTGAGACTGAAGAAGCATGTTACAACATTTTCTCCCTTTTCTCTGAAGTTCTGCCAGTGAGGAGAAAAAGACCAATATGTAGAAATTCTTTGAAAAATAAATCCTATACTTAAAAGCTGACAAATGGAAGTTTTAGAACTTTAAAGCAATATAAGCTAAAACACTATACTAAGACTAATAAAAAGCATTAGTAGGAAGCTGAATGTCGTGGCTTGCCCTTGTAATCCCAGTCTCTCAGGATACTGAAGCACAGGTTCATAAATCCCAGGCTAGCCTGGGCTACACAACATGCTCCTGCCAAAAACAAAGTTGATATGAATAGAGTTATTCAAAAATAATTTGAAATCTTCAAAAAGTCTCATTAATTATGATAAAAGGATAAGAAAAATATTAGTACTGGGATAGAATCTGTAAAAGTTGTAGATCTGCTAATTCTTATAATGATCTAAATAATGTCAGTCACATATCTAATGTGCCTCTCTGTCCTACAACTACACAAATTATTTGGGTTTGTGTGTATGTGTGTGTGTGTATGTGTGTGTGTGTGTGTGGACTATGTCTTGAGTTCCAGGCCAGCCTTAGCTACTGAGTAAGCTCACCCTCTCAATCCAAACAAAAAAACTATCTATGGGAATGTAATCTCTTCATATTATAGGGGTTTATTGTTATTTGGGGCAGGGGTTGAGGGGTTTTCAGGAAAGGCTACTGTAGCTGAAGCTGTCTTCAAACTCCTGATCTTCCTGCTTCCAACTCCCAAATGCAAACCAATTTCCCCAACATTCTGCTGCCACACACCCACACCCCACAGCAACGTACTTCGTTTCCTCAGAAGAATGTTTTCCTGTTTGTTCCTCATTGTCTTTTAAGACTGACGAGTCTGTCCAGCTTCAGGAGAGACCTGGAGTTGCATTTCAGATAACGAGGAACTTTAACTACTTGAAGTCAGGTGACTAGGAAGGGAAATCTGTCACCTGCAGAACACAGGAAAGTTCTCATGTAGGCTTAGAGGATAAGGGCTCTTTGAACTTAGAGGGGAAAGGTCTCTGAGCTTAGATTACTTGAAGGTACTTGATGCGGTAAAAGATGTGGCATGTCCTCTAAAGAGCAACACTGACAGTGGCTTGGAGCACCTTGGGATGTGCAGGCTGTGCTCCGCCCTGCAGGGTTCCTGTGATTAGTTTTATAGTGGTGATTTAGTATTGCTAGAGAAAAGTCCTCCTGACTTCTGCTCTAAGGTTAGAAATCTGTCAACTGGCACTTTGGGGATGGATATGTCTAGGGGTTATTTAACTCACAGTTAAGTATAAGAGAGGTTGGGGATGGGAAGATGAGATGAGACAAGGACAGAAGAGGAAGAAAACACATTTTTACATTTGTGTAGTAAGATTAGGGTTCTAAAAAATTCATAATCATAAAACAAAAACATTCTATTTTTTTTAAATGAGGAAGATTTTGGTGTACACCTGTAATCCCCTCTCCAGGAGTGATGGCAGGAAGGTAGGGAATTTGAGGATAAGTCTAAGTATATTGAAATAGTCTGTCTCAAACACAACAAACAGGAATTTGAAATCATACCCCAAACAAAGAATTCAGTGTGAATTAGAATAGTAAACCAAGGAACTTCCTGAGAAGACAGAATTAACTTACCCAAAACAATGATTAAAAGAAAATATCCGGGACAACCAGGGCTACACAGAGAAACCTGTCTGGGGTGTGGGGAGAAAGAATGAAAGAAAGAAAGAGAGAAAAAAAGAAAGAAGGGAAGGAAGGAAGGAAGGAAGGAAGGAAGGAAGGAAGGAAGGAAGGAAGGAAGGAAATTAGACGGGCATAATGGTACATGCCTTTAAACCTTCTGTTACACAGGTACTGAGGAGTCTCAGTTTGAGGCCAGTCTTATCTACAGAGCAAGTACAAGACCAACAAGTGGGATTTAAACAGTGCATTTTATATAACATCTTTTTAAAAAGTTTGAAAAGAGGTTCCCAACACCTCCAAAATTAAAAAATAAGATTCCATAGTCCCATAACGACACTGGGAGTGGCCTGGCTGCAACTTTTACCACAAGAATACCAAGACCATGCCTTCACATGCCTTCAGTATGCTTAGTGAAAACGATTTTAACTTTCACTACTGCATTCTGCCAATAGTATTTATGCTAGGCACTCAGTCAACTGAGCTAGGAGGACTACTTTAGTGAGTTAGAGGCCAGCCTGGGCTACAAACAACAAAAAGCAAATGCAAGGTGAAATACATTTTTAAAGACTTAAAGATATAAAGCCATCACTTTCTTTTGGATTTTATCAGAAAACTATTAAAGAAAATTCTCGACTAAAGTTTAAGATTAAACCATTTACTCAAGATGGAATAAAACAAAACAAAACAAACAAACAAAGAAAAAACAAGTCTTGGTAAATTGAGATCAAACGCAAGAAATTCCAAATATGTGCTAAACCTAGAGATGTTGGTCAAAACTGGAGAGTGGTCTTTGTATTATTATTATTATTATTATTATTACTATCATTATCATCATCATCACAATCATCGTCATCATTAAGATATTTTCATTTTAAGATATTTTGGCAGATTTCAATTGTCAAAAATCTGTCTAGAAACATCTTACAAGACTAGGTAAAAATAAATCAAGTAAATGATAAAAGAATGAAACAATTCAAGAAAACTACTTTCGAATTTTTAAAAGAGGAGCTGGCAGGAGAACCTAAGGGTCAAGCCCATTTGAAGACCTGAGCCCAAGCCCCAGGCCCCACATGGCAGAAGGAAAGAAAGAATTGATTAGTATAAGCTGTCCATACAGGAGTACACACACACAGGCACACATTCACGCACGCACACACAGAGTGAGAGATTAAAGAAACAAAAGGTAATGTTTCTAAAGATAAAAGTCTTTAGATGTATTTAACACAGTTTGACCATATATAGAGAAAGGAGAAAATAGCCCATGGGCGATACCTTTTTCCCATCAACCAGTCAGTCATCTCTCTATGAGTCACAGCGACTGCGTTAAAAACAAATCTTCCAGATCTCCAATCCCAACACTAGTGAAACCCTGCCCTATTTAGAAAGCTCCATCTGCTAAGTGTTGACAGAATTCATGGGATATTTCTACAGGAAACGGACACGGGATGAGATGGAAACAAATTCACTTTCTTTCTGGAATTATCGTCGCTTGCTTTGTGAGAATATGTTTATAAAGGATGAATGGGTCGCAAAAACCATTGAGACACACACTCGGCTGTTTATTGGCTTGTTGTGTGTGTGTCGGGCACAAAGCGTACTTGCCGGGGCCTGTGAGGTTAGATGATAACTTGCAGGCTTTAGTTCATTCCTCCTACCATGTGGGTTCCAGGAACTGAACTCAGGTCAACAGACTTGGTGGCATGTGCTTCTTCTACTCACTGAGCCATCTTGGTTTAAAGCTTAATACCCCAACTATTTCCTGCCCTCCAGCCAGCAGAAGCCTTGATCTACCTGATGGACAACATTCTAAATATTTGGCATCAATTTCCAGCTAATTTTACCTACTCTCTCATTTGAACATTAACAAAGGTCAGGAGCTACAACAAAGCAGTTTCATCTCTGTAGCCTTGTGAGATGTGCATCGTACTGAAGGTAGAACTTAAGCCGCTCGTGCAGCTCCCTCTGTCACAAAAATGGCCTCAAACTCCTCAGGGAATTTCCACTGCTTGGGAGAGGGTAAAGGCTTCGAGGGAGTAGGGGTGTGGGGGCTGCTTTGTTTTTTTTTTAGTAAGTACTTAATGTTGTAAGATCTCCAGATATCTGTTGACTAATCTGGATCTTTAATGTCAACAGAGATTAAATGTTCCTTTTACTGAGAATTGTAAAATCCATTGGATACATTTAGTCTGTTTATGTTCGTCCACACCAGCACAATCAAACCTAAAGAAATGGGGCCGCGCTTGAAGGGATTTTCGGAGGGATTTTGTTTGTTTTGCTCTTTTATATTATGTTTTTCTTAGAGGGGTGGAGGACAGAGGACAGCTTTGGGAATTGATTCTCTCCTTTCATTTTGTAGGGTCCCAGGGATCAAACTCGGGTCCTCAGATTCGGCTGCAAGCTCCCAAACCCACCCAGCCGTCAGATTCAGAGCTAAAAGTCTAGACCTGAAGTATCTGGAAGAATGAATAGTAACATTTGCACCCCACAGTGAAGAGTACCAAAAGCTAAAATGGCTTCAGGGGTGAGCAGAGGAGCCTGTCTGTCGGTGGCTGGTGTGTTAAGAAAACAAGCAGAGCAGGTTTGGGCTGTAGAATTCGTCTGTCCACTGCAAAGATGCTGCAACTTTTCTATTTGAAAGCATTCGTATTAACAACCAGGGGAAAGTAAAGCATTTGGACCGTACTGCACCACAGAAATATAACAAGAGCTGCCAATTCTAATCTCATACCTTGTTTTCAACTTTCCCTAAAACTGTAAGCAGGAGCCAGGGAAGGTGGCTCAGGCCTGTAAGCTGAGCACTTGGGAGGCAGAGGCAACAACATGGCTGTGCTCCAGGATAGCATTGGCTATGTAGTAAGCTCGAGGTCAACCTGGACAAGGTGTAAGACATAGTTTCCAGCCACCATTGAGGACACAGTGGGAGAGAGAGAGAGAGTAGCATATTTTAACAAAACGTACTTAAGTATTTTTAAAATGTAATCATAAAAGATTGGTGTGCAATATTTTCCTTTCGTGATCAGTCTTCAAAACAGAACAAATGTGTGTTTTTATTTACTGAAATAAGCCATAATGGGTGTGTGTGTGTGTGTGTGTGTGTGTGTATGTGTGTGTACCCATCGCTTCTTCACTGGTAATGAATAGTCCAATATAAACACTAGTTATTCCAGCAAAAATTAATTTTAAGCACCTGTGTCAAGCCAATACAGTATAGAAGGAGATAATGGTTTAGTGGGAGAATTGTAGTGTAACAGATTGGAATCTAGTTTACAGTAAGTCTCTTGGCCAAAGAATTACATTAGAACTGCCCCCCCCAAAATATATGCTTTAATAAGACTCTCATACTTAGAAGAAGTAAATAATCTATTAGGTGATTATAGAATAAGGACCAATAAAAGACTTTTAATGATTTTTATTATTTTATGTGTATGAGTGTTTAGACTGAATAACTCTATACCTGGTGCCTGATGAGGTCAGAATAGGGTGTCAGACCTCTTGACACTAGAATCATAAATGTCTTTAAGCCACCATGTGAGTGTTGGGCGTTAACCTAGGTCCTCTGGAAGATCCCCAAGTACTCCTTAACCACTCTAGGAATCTAGAAATTGACACAGGGTCTTCTGAAAAAGCAGTGTGCTCTCAAAACTGCTGAGCCAACTCCCCAGTCAGATAAACTGTATTTTAAAAAAGTTATCAACTTTTATACTGAGTGCGTTAGCACATGCCCGTATCCCCAGCACTTGGAAGATAAAGGTACAATAATCAGGATGCAAGGCCAGCCTCAGCCACAAAGGCAGTTCAAACAGGTCCTGGGGAGATGACTGTTGGGAGGAGTAAAATTTTTGCTATGTAAGCATGAGTACCTGAGTGTGGATCCCCAACACCCACATAAAATCCCAGATACTCCTGGGAGTTCCAGCACTGATGAAGCACAGCTTCTCAGGGGCTTGCTGGCCCACTCTTGTAGTGACCAACTCTGTCTCAGAAAGACAGGTAGTGAAGGAAGACGCCTGCTAATAAACACCACAAACACACCTGAGTGCGCATGCAACAACATACATGCATACAACACACATGTGCAAAGCTACTGCCTCTGGTTTTTGGTACTCTATTTTTTTTTCAGTTATACACAAAAGAATACACAATAATAAAAAAAAAGTTTTCTTTCTTGTAGTTTTAAGAAATGGTCCTTAGCGTTAGCTCTCATGCCCTCTCTTATCCCTACAATCCCTACCCCTCACCATTTAATCCTTCCATTTTATCTCCTGCCCCTCTTTCTCTCTAACTACATGTTCTATTTCCTCTTCTTTAGGGGATTCTTCGCTTCTCCTTAGTTTATTATTCTATTCCTAATCCTTGTGGCTATTCTAATAATTAGCACGCCAATAGAAGGCTCAAGAGCTAACATCCACTATAAGAAACTACTCTTATAATTAGAAGTATCTGTTAACTGACTCAGGATGATGTTTTGCTAGTTACATAAATTTATCTGCAATTTTCATGATTTCAGGTTTTTTAATAGCATGATATCCCATTGTGTAAATGCACTACATCTTCTTTATCCATTCATCTGTTGGGAGACACTTAGGCTGTTTCCGAGTTCTGGCTGTTATGAATAGAGCAGTAATGGCAAGAGTCTCTATAGTAGAATATACCTTGGATACATGCCCAGGAGTGATATAAGTGGATCTTGAGGTAGTTCTATCCCCATTTTTCAGAGAACCACCACACTGATTTCCATAGTGGCTGTACAAGTTTGCACTCCTACCACCAATGAGTGAGTGTTCCCTTTTCCCCACATCCTCACCAGCATGAGCTGTCATTTGTTTCATTGATCTTGATCTTTCTGACTACTGGAAGATGGAATCTCAAAGTAGTTTGATTTACATTTCCCTGATGACTCAGGATGTTGAGTGTTTAAGTGTTTCTCAATCGGCTGTGTTTCATCTTTTGAGAATTTACCTTTTATGCCTGTACCCCATTTCTTATTTGAGTTGTTTTCTTGATGTCCAGTTTTTGAATTCTTTGTTTATTTTAGATATTAACCCTTAACCTGATAAGTAATTGGTAAGGACATTTTCACATTCTGCAGCATGCTGTTTTGTCCATATATATATATATATATATATATATATAGAGAGAGAGAGAGAGAGAGAGAGAGAGAGAATTTCCATTTCTTTTATGTTTCCCAATTTGGTGGACTATAGATTTTTAAAGTATGCCCTTATGATTCTCTGAATTCCTTTGGTCTATTGTGATGCCTCCCTTTTGTCTATACTTTTATAAATTTAGATATTCTCTATCCTTTAGTTAAGTTGACTAAGAGCTTGTCTGTGTTATTGATTTTGTCTAAGAACAAACTATTCCTTTAACTGCTTCTTGGGTTTTTTTTTTTTGGTGTTGTTTGTTTTCATCCATTTTATTTCTGTGTTTGATTATTTCTTGCTCTTTTGGATATGATTTCCTTCTTTATCTCTCTCATTTTTTTTGTTCTAGAGCTCTCAGTTATGCTATTACATTACTAATATGAGAGTTCACCCCCTCCTTTTTTAATGCAGGCATTTAGTGTTATGAATTTGCCTCTAAAGCCACTTGTATTGTGCACCATATGTTTTGATATGTTATATTTTCAATCTCATGAAAATTTTCACCTATTTCAATTTCTTTCTTAATTTATATCTTGACCCATTTTCCATTCATGAATGTGTTTTCAGTTACCATGAATTTTTAAGCTTTCTGTTGTTTTTATCTTTGTTGATATCTAGTTTTCATATGTGGTGGTCTGATAGGATACAGAGTATTTTCTTGTATCTGTTGAGACTTGTTTTGTGTCTAAGTATAGGACAAAGTTCCATGAGCTGATGAGAAGGAAGCATATTCTTTTGTGTTTGACTGAACTGTTCTGTCAATATTGGTTAGATCCATTTGGTTTATAATGTCTATTAGCTCAAGAATTTCTCTGTTTAGTTTTTGTCTGAATCACCTGTCTGTTGGCAAGAGCAGGATAGTAAAGTCTCCCACTCTCAATATGTGAAGTATGTAATTTAAGCTGTAGTAGTATTTCTTTGATGAGCTTGGATACCGTTATATTTAATGCATTGATGTTAAGAATTGAATGTCCTCTTGGTAGGTTTTTCTTCCGATGAGTATGTAGTGTGTTGTGGAAATTTATTTAGCCAATAACCTTTGAGGGTACTGAACTTAGGGATGTGATCTTTTGTCAGCAGATGTGATTGCTTTTAAGAGAGAGGAGGGGGCTCTCTTGCCCTCTTGTATTCTGTTTGCTGCCTTCAGCACCCATAGAGTAGAGGATTGTGTGAGTGTTCCCCAAATAAATATTGTGTTATCCTTTATTTTGGGCTCTCAGGAACTTTCCTACTTACACCTACATTTTGGTGCCCAATGTGGGGCAGTTTGTCCTTGTAAGAGCATTTGGGTTCACAAGGGTCCAGGCAGGATTCTATTTTTTCTCTTTACGGGAAGATAGAGATACCTACCTTAAAGAATTAAAGACCTTGGACATTCAGATGTCTAAGAAGAAAGGAAAGCCAACCAGAAAAATACCACTAAGTAAAGAAAAATCTGATCTATGGTACCAATATTCTCTGCAGGATAAAATCTTATTACCTAAACATCATTATCTCTTTACTTCCCAGAAAAGTTGTAGTCCAGACTCAACTAAAAATCAAAGCTGGCTTTGGAGTGGGAGCATGGCTCTCTCCTTCTCTAAATCCAAGTATGTTGTTAAAAGAAAAATTCATGGTTTCTGTTTCATGTCAGAAGAGCCATCTGGTAATTCCTTTGCTTTCTTGGGCGCATGGAAAAAATGATATTTTCTAACACTCGAGTTCTATGGAACTATTTGACTAATTTTGGAAACTGGGTTCTGGCTTTATGTCTTAGCTGTGGATATGAGTATACTGTAGTTTGCTACATTTGCTGCATGTCCAGAAGACTAGGCTTTGTCCCAGCCTTCCCAAATTCTAATTCTTATCTTCTGATCCCCTACCTCAGAGTTGTTACCTAAGCCCTGAAGAGGTGCAAGTGATAAGAGGTCCTATTTGTGGCTGAGCATTCTATAAACAGTTGTTCTCTGTACTTTAATAATGTTCTAACAACTTTCTTGATTGTCTTTTCTAACTATAGAGCAACTCAGGTCATTTCTCTTTTACACCTGCAATAGGACAATGTGTTGATGACTTAGAATTGGCATAGAGCAGTATTATAAGCAGGTATGCTAATAAAGACATACCACTACCAGCCACAACAGGAATTCTAAAATACTGTGATAATTAATAAAAAATACAGAGAATAAAGGAGCCTGACAAATTTTATCATGACCCATTTTATAAGAGAATGCTGTCCTTTGTTGTTACATGCTCACGTATTTACAGATAAAATGGCAGGATGTCAGAGATTTGCTTTAAAATTATCTCTTGGGCAGAAATGAATAGAGCTTTGATGAACCAAGACTGGAATCAAGCCATTAAAATATAAAATAGGAAAGGGAAGACTCCCCAAACTATGATGTCTACTTCATGTCCATTTTAGCTTTTGATAAGTACATGTCTGAATTTTTAATAAAATGTTTTTAATTGGGAAACAAAACAAGGTATGGTCGTGTACGTCTCTACTCTATAATCACAGCACTCAGGAGGCTGAGGGAGAAGAATTGCATATTCAAGGCCAGTTTGAGGTACATATCAAGACTATCTCAAAAAAAGGAGGAGAAATCATTTGGTGGGGGAAGAGGAGAGAGGAAAGAGGTGGGAAGAAGAGAGGAAAGGATGGGAGGGGAGAAGGACAAGAGGGGAACCTGGAAATGAAATAAAATATCACAAAATGAGTTTGTGAAACATCTTAGTTTTATTTTGGTTGTGAGCCTGACTTTTAACAGCTGAGCCATCTCTTAGCTTTATTTTAATTCTGCTATAAGAAAACAACAAAATGAATATGATCATACAAAGACAACTGTCTTTGCAGTAGGAAGCCACTTGTTCATCCCAGCCACCCAGAACCGAAATAACCACACAGAAACTGTATTAATTAAATCACTGCTTGATGCATTAGCTCTAGCTTCTTATTCGCTAACTCTTACTTCTTAATTTAACCCATTTCTATCCTTCCTTTTTATTTAAACAGAAAAGGGGAGGTGATGTGGGATTTTCCCTCTGTATGCTGTGATTACCATCGATTAATAAAGAAACTACTTTGGACCTATACCAAGGCAGAACTTAGCTAGGTGGGAGGAACTATACTGAATGCTGAGAGGAAGAAGGCAGAGTCAGGGAGAAGCTATGTAGCCACCGCCAAAGACAGACATGCTGAAACTTTACTGAGTAAACCACAGTCACATGGCGATACACAGATCAAAAGAAATGGGTTGAATTGATATGTAAAAGCTAGCCAATAAGAAGTTAGAGCTAATAGGCCAACCAGTGATTTAGTTAATACAGATTCTGTGTGGTAATTTCGGGAGTTTGAGCAGCCTGGAAACAAACAAGCAGCCTCCTACTACATGTCTCTCATCTACTGGGGAGGCAGAGTGGGTCCTGCTGGGAACAGGAAGGCAGGGGAATGAATGTGAGAGCAGGTGTAACATAGCACAATGCTCTGGGTATTCACACGGCAGCATACTCGACAATGCTAGATTCTTGGTGTTTTCAGAAAACAAACAACTCATGATATATGAACCAAATTATCTCTGTGCAAAATCTTGACCATTAATACAAACATCTTTTAAATCACTCTGTGGGTAAGTATCATGCAGACCAAAATACAACATGTTCATCGTGCAACCTCCAGTTTACAATGATGGACCAAGGAACCTTAACAAATACCTTCCTTGGCAATTAAGGGGAGGTCACAGACTTTAAACCCCTAGTCACCAGGAAATTGCCGGGATCACTGTTTGGCTGTTTGGCTTGCACCTCTTCACTTCCTCTCCTCACGCCCAGTTTCTCTTCCTGTGTCTAGCCTCTCCAGATTGACCCTAAGCTGCAATGGCTGCCTTCAACTCCAGGTTCCCTGCTGACTACAAGTACAGCCAGATGTTCAGAACCTCAATCTTCTCTCACACCCTACCTTCAGCAGGAATCTCCCATCTCTCTTGAGTCCCACAAGCACCCTGCTCATCTGGGAGGCATTTATGCTTAAGATGCTGGTTGGTAGCTAGGTTAAATATTAATTATTGTGTCTCCGTTATGTATAAAATACATTTTGATTGCCTTCACTCAAAATTATCTGTCCCCTGCCCTTAACTAAAATTAATTCCTGTGTACAATTATATGCTGGCTGTTTATAACTTATTATTCCAAGTTGGAAATCACTATCACAAGCTGAATGCAAATATGTCTAATAAATGACCGATGAAATGGCTCAGTGGGTAAAGGCTCTTGACCTGAGTTAAAGTGCAGGCATCACGTGGTAGAGAAACAGTTGTCAGAACTTGTCCTTGTACCTCCATAAGAATGCCATGGTACACAGCCCCACCTTCACACAGATAAAGAAATAAATGTAATTTAATTAGAAAAAAAGGCAATAATGAGAAATCTCTTCTCTGCTACACTAGAAGCATGTTGTGAACTAGAATTTAGTCCCCTGGTTGCCAGCAATACCATATCCCAATTTCTTCTCCTCCTCCTTTTCTTTTTCTTCTTCTTCCTTCTTCTTTTCCTCACACCACCTCTTCCTCTTCAGCTTTAGACAAAGTCTTACTATGTTAGCACCAAGTCTGGCCTCAACCTCACGATTCTTCTGTATTGACAGATGGGGCATGATTGCCTGAGATAAATCTCACACTAATGATCCAAAGCTGACAGAAATGCAGAAACACATGGCAAGAACCAAGATTAAATGATGGCTAAATTCTACCTTTGGACTTATAGTTATGTAAATAAATAAAACACCATGTTAAATACTGAATATGGTAGAGAAAACCTGTAATCTCAGCACTCAGGAGTCAGAAGCAAGCAGACCTAAATGAGTTCCAGCCCAACCTGGTATTCATAGCAAGTTGCAGGACAGGTAGGTACCTGGTAATACTCCTTGTCAAAGAAAGAAGACTCTTACTACATGGTGAGACTCCTTGTCAAAGGAAGAAGTGGGGACAGAGGGAGGAAGGGAGGGAGGGAGGGGGGAGGGAGGGAGGGAGGGGGGAGGGAGGGAGGGAGGAAATAAACTTTATTAAGTGTCTTAGTCACTGGTCTGTTGCTGTGACAAGACACCATGACCAAGGCAACTTTTACAAAAGAAAGCATTTCATTGGGAACTTGCTTACAGTTTCCAAGGCTGAGTCCATGACCATCATGGTCAAGATCACAGCAACAAGCAGACAGCATGGTGCTAAAGAAGCAGCTGAGAGCTTACATCCTGATCGAAAGAGAGAGACTGGGCCTGTCATGGGAGCCCCAGTGACATATCCTTCAACAAGGTCACACCTAATCTTTTCCCCAAACAGTTCTACCAACTAAGAACCAAGCCTGTACCCATTATCTCTGCTTTCAGATGGCTGAGTGTAGAGGACAGTAAGCTTGAGGCTAGCTCGTGCTGCTAAAAAGGGGGAAAATGGAGAAAAGAGAGTGAACGGAAGTCTAGAAATTCAAGAAAAAAAAAACCCAAGTGAATTGTCTAAGTACTAAACATTTCTTCCAAATATTCCAAGTCAAAACTTAGGTGGACAGCAGAAGTTACACAATAATCGAGCCTGAGAGTTCCTACAGTAGGTTCCGACAGTAGAGTTCCTACAGGTAGTTTTCACTGCGACACTGGGCAAACGTCATGCATTAGAATCACCGAGCAAAAACTGTGGAGATTGCTCAGAAAGTAAAGACATGTGTCGCTGCTAAGCCTCACAGCCTGGGTTCAAACCCTTTGGACCCACGTGGCAGAAGGAGAAAAATGACCCTTGAAAGTTGCCCTCTGATATCCACACATTTGTACCATGGGACAAGCACACATAGAAATATATAAATGCTGTTAAAAGAAATTTTAATGGCTATGAGTTCTTTTTTATTTTCATGGAGCTATACATTTTTCCCACTCCCCATCCTTCCTCCCTCCTTACTGTGAGTTCTTAGTTTCTTTCTTTTTACTGTTCCCTTTTTTGTCTCTATGCTAAAATAGAAAGCCAAGTGTGCTCCTGCAAAATATTAACTTCCTTATATAAATCTCTCCTCTTTAACAAGAGATAAATCAGTGAGTACCTCCAGCAAATTTAGTCTGCTGCTGGGACCGCCTCCCTAGCCCACAGCAGCTTCCCCCTCCTAGCTGCAGTCCTGACGCTCTTCATCTGCAAACGTCTGAGAGGGAAGATAACTCGATAAGAGAGAAATTCGAGTCACGACAAGTTGCAAATTATTATGAATGTTCTAAGCCAGCAAAGTTAGATTTCAGTACCAAGCACTTGTCAAAATGTATCGTCTACACTAGAGATGGAAAAAAAACGGGATTAGAAGCATCTCGAGGGAGAGCTAACGTTCCCGATATCAGAAGCACTATAATGATATTCATGTGTAGAGCAAAAAAAAAATTATGAAAAAAATGTCAAGGGCTGAAATTTAAGAGGAAAAAAACTAAAAATAAAAAAATGCAAACAGAAAGAGTATTTGCACAAGTGCGCTCTGGCATGGGCTGCCAACGGGAGGAGCCAGAGACTCGGCGCTCCAGATGGACGTGCCACCTCAGCAGAGGAGGGCACCGATAACGCAGACACGAGAGACGGGTTGTGAAGCAGACAGTGTCTGGAGATAAAATTTGCTACAAATGAGAGGTAGCAACATGCAGAAAGAGAGGCTATTGTGCCACCAGAGTTCCAGTTTTTTTGTTTCTTAAACAGCCTTACAGTGTAGCCTATGCTGGACTCAGACTTTCCATCCTCCTGCCTCAGTTTCCTTGGTGCTGGAATTGCAGGCAAGTAGCTCCACCCTCTGTGTGCCTGACAATCTTCAATGCAGAAAATGAGTCATCACTTCAGGAATGCTAGGAATACAGACCTCAAAATTAAAACCAGAAATGGAGACAAAAAAAAAAAAAGGAAGGAGGTACGGGGAAACTTCCAGTAGGCATCCATTTAGAAGTAGTAAGGAATGCTGGCGTCCAGGTGGCTATAATAATAGGAACCTCCATTTTCCCTTTTATTAGATACTAGAGATTGGCTTCTCTGTCTATGGGTGTGAGGCTGGCGCTGTGATTGTGCCGAGGTTTCTATTAACTCTTTAGACTGTTTATAGGCAAAGAACACGGAGAGCAGGCTTGAAGGATACATTTCAGAACAGAACTTGTGAAAAAAGCTGCTGGAGGCCTCAGCTAGGGAGAGACACCAAACGTGCAGGCCTCTGACAGACCTCTAAGACCAGACAGAGCAGAAACAGGTAAAGGTTTTAACGTTTCCAAGTGTAACAATAAATGACCAAAGATTTCATTTCCATCCTTACTTTATCCCTGAAGCTATAATAACAGGAGTGTTACTACTGCGCAGGTTTGGGCCGGACTCACACTTACTGCCCTCTGCCAATCGCATTGTAGCATTTAGATTTACACTACTGTCCTTTGCCAATCATGTTATAGCATTTAGAATCACTACTAAGTTTCAAATAAATTACATTGCATAGAATTGCTAGCCAAAATTTAATAAAGGTAATGATGAAATTCTTGTGTGTATGCATGTGTGTTTGTGTGTGTGTGTGTGTCAGAGATCAAGAGAGGGAATAGGTATGTATGGTTCTCTACATAGTCCTGGCTGTCTCAGAATTCACTATGTATACCAGCTTGGCCTTGGATTCACAGAAATCTGCCTGTCTCTGCTTACAGTACTGAGATTAAAGGCACAATAGTGAATTTCTTTTTTCTAGCACTCAGAAATCTGAGGCTAGAGGATAGCGAGTTTCAAACCAACCTGGGCTACATAGCAATACTCTGACTTTACATTAATTAATTGTAAATTCTTTATTCTTAACACTCAGAGGTTGAGGCAGGAGGGTACTGAGCTCCAGACCAAACTGCATTGCACACCAGGATTTGACTGCTAATAAATAATCTAAATTCTTTTGAGGGATTGGGGATCAAACCGACCATACAAATGGTGGCCAAGCGCTGACATAGCCCCACCTTCCACAGCAGTTTCTACAACTGAGTACTATTGACGTGTTTTAATCAATAGTTCTAGTTTAGGGAAGAGCCCACACACACTCTGTGCTCATCAGTAACCCTGGACTCCCTTTCCCCAAAATCTATAGCACTGGCTCTTCCCTTTTTGTGAAAATCAGAAATGTTTCAGGCTGACCAGGTGACTCAGCAATGGGGCTTGCCACCACACTTGATAACCTGAATTCAATCCCTAGAGCTCTCAATGTAAAGGGAAACTCAGCAAAGTTGTCCTTTGACTGCCACGGGCAAGATATGGCACTTGGACAACTCACATCCACCTCCACTATGAAAATGGAATAAACAATCTAAAAAAAAAAAAATCAAAACTCAGTGACGCTTCCGAATATCCCTTTGGGGCTAAAATTCTCCCTTTCTTTTCTGACTTCCACTTTACATTAGTTGTTGTTTGGTGCTGAGGATCAAGCCCAGTCTTCCATGGTTTTTGTTAAATGCTATCTGTGCCCTCTTTCCTTTGGAGGAAGCCCAGTCGGTTCCCTGCAACCCTTTCGCAAGGTCATCTGCAGCAAGCACAAAGACCTAACCTGTCCCGGGTCTGCTGTGCGTGCGTTAGAGCAGGCACTCAGGAAGCTGAATACCAGACAGGTTCAGACTTGGCTTGAGCTTTTGGGGCTTAATTGGTTGGTAGGTTTTATGAGCCCAGGCCTTGCTTTGTAGTTCAGGCTGAGCTCAAACTATCAGTCTGCCTGCCTCTGCCTCTGCCCCTCTCAACCGCTGGAACTACACACATGGCCCACCATGCTTGACTTGCCTTTCAAGTTTTACAACAGCAACACTGAACTCCTTGCCAAAACTGGAATAAAAAAAAAAGAAGAAGAAGAAGAAGAGGCTTTTATTTTATTTTATTTTATTTTATTTTATTTTTTTAGAGGAACACCCTGACAAAGGCCCTCCTGAGGATTTCTGCTCCTCTCTTCCTGGGGGAAGCACTACAAGGGTTGCTAACCACAGAGTAAGTGTTAGGCCCAGCAGAGTCAACAAGA
This sequence comes from Neodon shergylaensis, assembly GCA_025134845.1. NCBI lineage: Eukaryota > Metazoa > Chordata > Mammalia > Rodentia > Cricetidae > Neodon > Neodon shergylaensis. The sequence continues at coordinate 5,139,822 of JABTXL010000342.1, forward strand.
GCTATTCTTCCCCCCCCCCCGTATTTCTGCCCCAGCCTGTGAACTAGAAGATAAAGAAAAATATGTGATTTACCAGCAAAACCCCAAGCAAGCAGGGCTGCCCCCTACATTGTCTAACTAATTATGTAAAACCAAAAGAGTCCTAAGAACCAGCCACTGGGATGAGACTCCATCTCACTGTAATACTGTATGGCTGGCCTAAGGCATTTGAAGAGTCTGTCTCACAGCCCTGGAACGGGGTATTTGACAATCCTGCATCCCAAGGGGAAAATATTTCTAGCACTGTAGGAAAGGCCTGGAAGCCCAACTCGGAACGTAGAGGCAGAAGGGTAACAGCAATGTCAAGGCCAGGCAGAACAGTATAACAGACCCCTGTCTTAAACAAATAAGAAAAGAAAAAAAGCTAAGAAGATAAGTCTCTTCCACCTACGTAGAAACTGAGATAATAGCGACTCTACATCTTATCCAAGAGACAGAAATGATTCCAGCCAGGCAGCTAGTTTCTACACTGAGAATCTGTGGGCTGACTCTCCTCCTCCCCAAGCTGGGAACAAAGTCCTGAGCTTCAGTGACAATCTTGACCATCCCTGAAAGTGGCTTTGTCATGTGGCTCCTTTCTCATGAAACTCCTCTTGCCATCAACTGGGTCTTTCTACTTTCCAGACCTGCCTTTGCTTGAAAAATCCTTTGGTGTAAAAGCCTGAGTTGTTGGAAGAAGCCACGAAAGCAAAGTGGTCTGTTGTGTCTCTTTGCCCAGAGATATCACTGAGCCACCTAGACCTCAGTGTTCACAAATATGTCGGGAACTATCTGTCCTGGGGTGTCAGCACTTAGCTCTGCCTGAGACACCTGTTCTGTGACTGAGATCTGCATTGATGCAGTCCCCTAGGGAAGAAGAGAGGCAAAGCGCAGACAGTGCAGAGTGATTCCCCGCACTGTGATTACTGAGTTTGAGGACGGCTTGTGTGTGCCTTCGATCTAAGATACTGTTTGGAATTTTCCATAATAAATAGTTTTTAAAAAATCAAGGAATAGGAGTCAGGGAATGTGCGGTTCAGCGGGCTCCTGGTTGGGATTCTTACCAACTAACTAAGTAGTTGGAAAACCCTTGCTCCTGAGCCTCTGAATCTTCCTCGTGATTCTGTGGAGCATGAGGTTTGCACGTATCTTGGGTCATATGCCCTTTCCTCGTTCTTCCTCGTAAACATCTACACTATAACTTCTCATCCCAAGTCCCCGCCACATTCTTTGAATCTTTTCCTTTTTGGTTTCCCTGAGAATTTTTATTTTAAGGCTTACTTTTTTGCTTTTAATTTTATCCGTGTCCATGTGCACACAGGTGCCTCCAGAGACCAGATGAGGGCGTCATATCCCCTGGAATTGGAGTTACGGGTGTTTGGGAGCCAACTGATGTGGGTGCTGGAAACCCGGGTCCTCTCCAAGAACGCGATGTTCCTAGCTGGTGAGCCATCTCCACCTGAAGGGTTTGCGCTTGTTTTTTGTTTGTTACTGAGGGAAGAAGGATGGAGACTAGTCCGCCTTGTGGTTTTATTAGATGCTAGCGTGGATTCGGTGTCTTCCTTCATAATCTGTTCATTTTCTTCCAAACCTTAAGCCAGTGCCATCTCAGGGAACACAGCTAACAGTATACAGTCGCAGAAGAACACAGTGCCCTCGGGCACCAAGATAAACAGGGAACATACCCTTCGGGTCACCGGGAACATCCCCTCTCTGCTTGTATCCAGTTCTTAGTTTACAGAACAGAAGGACCCAGTGAGTCCCTCCCTGGAAATTGTTCCGTTCGATTGTCACAGCAAATGGCCCATTCGTCCTTGAATCTTTCTCTTGGGCTTCCTGACACCTCCAAAGGACAGGCTCACCCAAGGAAAGAAACAAGAGCGCTTGTTTTGCTGCTCATAGCCAGCAGCAGTTATTCCTCCCAAGGTGTTGGTCATGAGACAATTTGTATCAGCCAAGTGTCAGCCAGGCCCCCTTAGCCAGCCCCATAAGCACACAGACACTCTGGAGCCAAATATTCCAAACACTGGCACCTCTGCCCGCTGCTGTTCCCATGAGGGCTCCTTTTTTTTTTTTTTTCCTATTATTAAGTAGTAGTGCTGTGTTTAGCAACAAAAGAACAGGGCTGTGAACAAAAGACCACTCTAGTAACAATACCCATCAGAACAGTGTCTGAGAAATGCCTTTTTCCTTAATCCTTTCATCCGTGATATTGAGGGTAGGGAGGGTTAAACACCAGCCTTGCCACTCGCAGTGTGGTCCACAGTCTGGACACATTGACATCACTTTGGGGATCGTTAGAAATGCAGACAATAGAATCAGAAGCAGGGTTTTAAAATAGACTTCCAGGGATGCCTACGCCTACCAAATTAATTTTGGAATCTTGCTAAAACAAGTTCCTACGAACAAATTTAGTAAGCTAAAGCAAAATAAGTGTGTTTTATTACAGTGTGTGAGTCAGAAGGGCCACATGGCTCTTACTAGGCTGCAGTGAAGGTGTTTCTGATATTGTTTCTTTCTGGCACCATCTGGCAGAATTCTTTGCTTGGCTTCTCCCCTTCCGAAGAGCTAGTCGTGCTCCTTAGTCCCCGGCACCCTTCCTCCATCTCCAAGGCTGCAGGGTTGCAGTTCTGGTTCTTCTACAGTCCTATACTATTGTGGATGATTCAGGTTCTCACACAGCCCTGGTTAGCTTCAGACTGGCTTTGTGGCTGAGGATAATCTTGAATTTTCAATCTCTCTGTCTCCACCTCTTAAGCGTTGTAATCACAAACGTACTACGGGAACACTTTCTAGGTCTATGCTGCTGAACTCAAACCCAAGGCTTTGCTGCATGCTAGACAAACGCTCTACCCACAGAGCTACACCCCCATAACTGATCTTATTTCATCTAACACTAAATTCATGCAGAAGTCCTTCATTCAAAAACAACAGTGTAAAGCCGGGCAGTGGTGGCACACACCTTTAAGGCTAGCACGCGGGAGGCAGAGGCAGGCTGCTCTCTGTGAGATAAAGGCCAGCCTGGTCTACAAGAGCTAGTTCCAGGACAGGTTCCCAAAGCTACAGAGAAATCCTGTCATGAAAAACCAAAAAAAAAAAAAAAAAAAAAAAAAAACCACCAATGATTAGGCTGGGCTCTCTGATCATCCAGAATAACCTTGTTAACTTCAAAATCCTTGCCTGGTTCACATGTGAGAGAGCTTTTGTTTTTGTGGACCCCTGTAACACATTGACAGATCTGGGACACTAGGATGAAGATCACTCTTCTACCTATCAAACATATGGTGAAGCTTGAGAAGTTCCACTCCCACAACATTGAAACACATAAGAAAAGGATGTTTTTAAATGTGTCTGTTGCTGACTAGATTCTTCTTGTTATCAACTGAACTACAGCCTCTGGAAAATCTTTATGTCAAAATCTGAACCCCTCATACCCTAGAAAGGAACTCTACTGAGAGAAACTTTAGAGATAAAGAAGGCAAAACGAGGCCACGTGGGTAGGCCCCTATTCCATATGACATGTCAATATAAGAAGAGATGGGAGCTGACCAGGATGGCATTTGCCTTTAATCCTCATGGTGGAGAGGCAGAGTCAGTTGGCTCTCTGTGAGTGGGAAGCCAGCCTGGTCTACTCAGTGAGTTCCATGACAGCCAAGAATATATAAGGATACCCTGGCTCAGAAAGATGGCTGGACAGACAAACAATAGGTGGGTAGGTGGATGGGTGAATGGATGGATGGATGGATGGATGGATGGATAGATAGATGATAGATAGATAGATAGATAGATAGATAGATAGATAGATAGATAGATAAAAAAAGAAGAACCAGAGATGTAGACATTCAAAAAACAAAAGGATCTTGCATTAATTATCTACATGCCAAGTATAACAGCCTCAAAAGAAACAAACCTTGTCAACAACTGGACCTTAGACCTCTCTAGCTTCCGTAATGATAAGAAAATAATAAGCCCCTGCTTTTCAAACCAAGTCTTTGTGCTTTGTTCTACTCTCCTGGCCCAGTACATATCTCAATGCGTTTCAAAATATATTGAGGCAATCACACTGATATCACACCATCCTTGTTGCATCACCATCCTCTCCTAATGTCCTTCTGACCCATTTAATCACTTCAGTTCCTCTCTTCCTGATCTCTCCCTGGATGGCACCCAGAATCAACTCACCCTGCCTGCCTTGCCCTTGTGACTCAGTCTGTGGAAAGAACATTAGTCCATTTCAGCACGTCTCACACTCTTGCCTCTCCTTCATCCAGTCCCTGCTGCTTTTCCTAAAACCAAATGCCTGCAATGAATGAGTTCCTCTTTCTCTAGAATGCCCAGTCTTTTACCACCAACCTGTTGTCTAGAAGCCCTGAGTGTCTGAAAGCAGTGGTTTCTTTTCAGCCTCTGAATCATCAGTACCAATTCCTTCACATCTCCAAACCTGATGTGTCTTCAAAGATCAGTCCTTGATATAAGTCTCCAAAATGTTCTCTTCTATTGGTATTGCTAAACTCTACTACTTAGCCAGTCATTCTAATAAGTTATAGTTAACATTTCCAAAACTAACTTTGTATGTATGTAAAAAGCTTCATGGATTGGGGATGTGCCTTGGTTGGTAGAGCATTTGGATAGCATGCATGAAGTCCCTAGCACCACATAAAACTGACCATGGTGGTACACACCTGTAATCCCGCCACTCAGGAGGTAAAAGCAAGATAGAAGTTCAAAGTCATTCTGAGTCACATAGCATGTTCCAAGCCAGTCTGGGCTACATTAAACACTGTCTTTAAAATATTTCTTTAAAGTATGCTTATCAAAATTGTATTTTGAAAAAATATTCAAACTGGGCCTGGTAACCCTGTTTGCAATCGCAGGACACAGGAAACAGAGGTCAGAGGGTCAAGGCCCATCTGCCAAATAGCAAAAAGACAAAGTATACAGAAACAAATAGCTTAATAGAATCAAATCAATGGGTAGAAATTAATCAGAGAAATTTTAAATAAGTAACTATTAAGTCAGCTTCCCATCACACAGACACCAGAAGTTCAGGGTCATGTTCTGCTACATAACAAGTTCAATGCAAGTCTAACAAATATGAGACCTTGTCTCTAAACAAACAAATAAGCAAAACAACAACCAACAATGAATCTATTAAAAAGTTGAAGCTGCATTTAAAAACTGGTAGTGTTAATGTCCTAGTGGCATACACTTATATTACTCAGGCTAAGACAGAAGGACAAATGATTCGAGGCCAGCCTGGGCTACAAAGGGAGACCCTAGTCACAATTGAGAAGAAGAAAAACCTAGTAAATTTTTGATACATGAAGATGCCACACATAAGAAGAAAAGGGACTCCATTGTTCTTGGGGCATATGAAATTTGAATCAGACTCTTAGGATAGTTGATGGAGCTGACCACCAGGCAGCTCACTAGCAAATACCAGTAAAAACAATTAGGAAGAAATACAGAAACACGACAAGCTTTTCTTCCTTGCGATCAAATGGCATCAAGTGTTTGAAAACACGGCGATCACATGTAAAGTCTATGATAAAGTCCAACTTAAATGGTAGATGGTTTGCCCGGCATGTGTAAGACAAATCACACAGATTGCAGAAATACATGCAAGGGAAGTTCTTTCTAACAAAGATGTCAACAATACATGTGGAGGTGGCCATGTAGAATGGTTTTTATATCGCTAGAAATATCCAAGCATTTGGTTGCTACATCAAAGCCTGTAAGTTAGTTTAAAGGCCAGGGTATTCCGTGGTGGTTATACCAATTAGCCTATGCTGAGACTATACTGGCTAATTGGTATTATCCAAACAACTGTTTACTTCTTTGAGTTTCATTTCCTTTTATGTAAAAATAAATAATGCTAAATTTGGGTTGTCGATAGGTTGTATATAATAGTTGAACAATTTGACCCTTAATATAATTTTCAGCAATGGTAGAAATTTTGAAGAAACTAGCTCTAAACTCAAGGTCCTATGAGATCAGTTTTTTTTTTTTTTTTGCTTTTTGTTTTTGAGAGCTTGGTTGGAATGTGATATTGTTTAGATACAGTTGTTTAAATTGCAAAACAAATTCTTTGTTCCTGCCAAAGAGGAACATAGCTGGTAGGATTGTGTGCATGTTTGCACATTTATCTCAAGGAACTCAACTTTGTTAGCCACAGGGAGTGGCACACATGCCTGTGATTGCAGCACTTGAGAGACAGACATAGTAGGATAAGGATTTCAAAGTCATTCTCCACCGTATATATCAAATTCAAGATCAACCTGGACTTTGTGAGATGCTTTCTCAAAACAAAACAAGAGTAAGAATAACTGTATCCATGTAGCTGTGGACTCTCACAAATAGGAAACGTCAGATAAACCAGTGGATTGCCAAATGAAACTTGGGCAAGAACTGGTGTTGTAGGTTCAAGTTCAAGTGGAGGCAATAGCTTTTCTTTATGGTTCACTTATATTATAAAGACTAATCTTACGCAAATTATACTGATTTAACTATTAATCACAGTTTTTTTTAAAATATCAAAGCATCATTTAGACATATGTTAGACCAAGTATATAAAAGAACCGTAACCGAGTCAAGTTGACATGTAAGACGAATGTCCCTATGCCAGATGGTGTATCTTCCCATCAGTATGATTGCTCACTCCTGTCTCTACTGTCTGATTTCTAAGACATGCTCTCTAAGAATTCCATCCATTTCTCTGGACTGACTACAAGGACTCTGACCGTATAAACTTCTATTCTGTTTTCTAAAACAATAATTTTGAGTTGGTGGTGTATTTAAGAATGATTTGCTCTGTATTAAGGTTTGCTGGCAAGAGCATCTTCCTTTTATCCTTCACCACAGTCTCTGCAATTTTGCCTCCCAGGGCTGTGCTTCACCATTAACCTCTCTGGAAATGTGAATGCCCAATATACTGGCCCCAAGAAAGTGAGTTATATACAAACTCTTCCACATCTGCATTCATATACCTGGAACCCCATAAAGGACCAAAAAGGGAAGGACAGTTTTACTGGAGTGTCCTGGTTTGTTTCTCCATGCAGTTGGGCTGAGCTCCTGGAAAGCCATGGGAGGACTGGCTTATTTCAGCTTCATGTTTTTCTCTGGGCATAGTTATGCCTTGCCAAATGAAATATCTAAAGTGCACACACTTTAAATATTTCCACTTGAACTGATTCCAATTTTCGCAGTGTGATAATGGTTATTTTTAAAGTATCTTTATATTTAGGGTATGTATATGAAATATGTAATGAGAAAATGGGAAATAGAGTATGAGTTGAAGCAGAATGGTAAATGTACAGGACTTCTCTATCTTTTCCTCTGCTTGTATATGGGTTTAATAATTTTAAATCTTAAAAGTTATTTTAAAAAGGGCTTCTATGAGGTAGATAATTCATTAGCATTTTAAAAGTAATATAAGTGGATATTTTGTCGGCTTTCTGGTCCATAAAGTCACTGTAGTTAGAGCGTGTAAGTTTAAATACCCAGACCTGAGGGGTGGTGATTCTGTGTCTTTGTCTCTAGATGTTTATGTCTGTCAGACTGCTTCTTCAGGAGGGAAGGGCAAAGACTACCAGAGAAAACCAAATTCCCCATATTTGAGGTTCAAGAAGGAATGAAAACAACAATTCAATGGCTCCTCCAACATAAGGGCCTTTATACATCAAAACATTTACCGTAAGAATAAATGAAATGTAGTCATTGGTTGGGAGAGACCCAGGAATCTGGAACGTCTCACTGTTTGCTGAAACTGCCATTCTTTTAGTAGCTACCACTGCCTTCCTCCTCAACAACTTTAAAATAGTTCTCCACTGTAGCCTCAGGGAGAATCAGGAAACATACAACAGGAGAAAATATATCCTTATCACTTCTCTCCATAAAGGAAATTATAAGAATACAGAAGAGTCACTGTCTATGCCTAATAACTTCAAAAGGAAAAGTCATAGGCAAGCTTGTATGGACAATGTACGCCCAAGGGCATTTCTTCCTAAGAAGGATGGATCTATGTCTAAGTTCGTTTTCCCAGGACTCCTCAGGACTTGGACTAAGTTCTTCCCCTTACAGTCATTCATTCATACTGCTTTGTTCTATTTCATTAAAGTAATAGCTATGAAACCCATGGGATCCTGTAGGAAAATCCAGGTCTATGTTTCTAATTATAAAATGTAAAATAATATTTTTTTTGTTATTGGCTTCCTACTCCATGTCACAATTCTGAAAACACAATCCAATCTTCGATCTTCCTTCCCTGATACTCTGTTCTTTTGGGGCTAGCAAATTTCTGTTTTCATCTTGCTATTTACTTATCACTGGTGTTTCTTCCTGAGAATCATTGTTTTCATGCAAATCTCAAATGAACCGTCCGAGTCTACTGCCAATATAAAAGAATTAACTGTTTCAATGTCACTATTAATCAGACAAAAACTTTGAATGTATACACTTTTAAAGGATGTATATAAAATCCTCCAAGGCACTTAGACTGTAGCTCGTAACTGTTTTATTTTTTTTTAATTTATTTATTTATTTATTTATTAAAGATTTCTGTCTCTTCCCTGCCACGGCCTCCCATTTTTTTTTTTATAAATCTTTCGCCTTTAACTGTTTTATTTTTAAAATACCCCGGACACTCTGTTTAGAAAACAAGTGTACCTTTTATTGAAATCATTCTTTACTTTGTTTTTAATGTCTTTCAAATAGGATTATTTGAAGTTTATTGCATGTATTTTTCCTCATTGCTATGTCATCCACCCTGGGTTCACATTCTTGGAATTGTAGTGGGGAATTTGGATGTCTAGACACAAAAATATCAAGAGCACAAGGCTCACTTCAAGTAAATCAATAACTTGTGTTGGCCAACAATGAGCAGAAAGTTTTTTTTCTTCTAACACTTTTGTTCTACTTCATTGAAGAAATCTAGGCTCTAAAACGATATTTGCTTCATATTTTTAACTCCGTTTTTCATTCTGCCAATGAAGACTTAAAAGAGAAACTAGAAAAAAAAACCTCTGAAGTTTGTCTTGAATTGTCTTACCTGAGGTACATTCTCCTTGAATAACTTTATATGCAACATATGATATAAACCTAGATACCAAAGATATTCCCTGTTGCCCTGAGCTGAGTTTAGAAGACTTCATTCCGGACTTTTATTTATTATATTATCATAGCCTGTTTAAAGTAGAACAGCTTTGGAGCTAGTCCCTGCATTTCTTATTTAGTGACTACAGAGTCAAAGACTAAATGAAAGGAAGAATTTTTAGCTGTTAGTGCTCTGTGGCCTGTATTGACCTTTCATAAACATCCTCATTCAAAGACCTGAATGTACCTAAAAGTCTACTGTCCCGGGGACAAAGGGTAGCTAAACTCTTGGTTCCTTCCAAACAGAAGAAAATGGACTCTTTTACTGTGTATCTAAACTGCCTGTTAGGGTCTCCATAAGAGAGTGAAACTTTCAAAATCAGGGCTTTGCTATCTCTTGGTAAAGCTGGAACCTGTCATCTTTGCTGTGGTTGGCCATCACAGAAAACACAGAGACATGCTTGTTATTTCCCAAAAGTGCTTTTAAAGTCTTCATGGAAACTCCTTGAACTGCATTACAGCTACTCATTTCGTGGTGCTGTGTGGGTTTTGCTTGCTTGTTAGTGTGTGACATTTATGTCTTATCATCTTAAATCTAGACACAGCGGGGACTCTTTCTAGTTCAGCATTGTGCCAGTTTACTCCCATACCCCACTAAAAGGGATTCAGAAAAGTGGTGACAATTTGGCTCTATTATGGTTGCCTGAAGGGCCATTTGAGGAATTTTATCTTATTAAAGCTGCTATCACTTGATTAGTGCTGTGTCTAGTGGACTAAACTCTGAAGATATTTTATGATCTTGTTAACTTGTTTGAATTTTTCATTTTAACATTAAAACTCAAAAATATTTGCTGCAGATTTTTATGAAAACTGTAACCTCTGAAATACCCACAGTGACACACACACACACACGCAAGCATATGCACAGACATGCACACATCATGAGCCTACATGCTTCAGCTAATTAAAGTATACATTTTTCACAGTCTCTCGTCTTACCTCAGCAATGCTTTGCCATTTCATACCCTGAAATCCTTATTTTTTTTAATTATTCCAAGGTTTGCCTTTGACTGTAAAAATATGTCTCCATTTTAATATAAATATTATGTCTCAAAGAATAAAATAACTCAAACTGATAATACAAGATAGGTGTCTGTGGTTTCATATACACAAAAACACGTGTCTTACAGGTCATGGGCATCTAGTTTGAGAGCCTGGAAAGACAGGGTATAAGCGTTAGCAAAACAAAACTAAGATTTAGTGAAATCTATGAAATGTTCAAATCCAGTTTCCTGAGCTGCTTATATGATTTAAAGTAGGCATGCCTTGGGTCTGTAGATGAGACAGACAGTGAGTGTTGGATCTTTCAGAAGACAAGCCTCAGTGGGGCTCAGGGAAGGCTGATGAAGGAGTATTGTTAAAGGCATTTTCTACCTGTTCGTTTACCCCTTTTGTCACTCTGACCTAATTAAGAGTTACAAATGGAATTATGGGTCAGGGGTTGTGTATGGGAGCACAGCAACTTACCAATGACCTCAGCAGGGAAGGAAATGCCCCTTCCTCCCCAGCACCTCCCTCTGTTCTCAAATCCAGGCATCGAATCAAATGGCTATCTAGGAATTTAAAAACGGGTAAAATAGGCGGGGCGGTGGTGGCGCACGCCATTAATCCCAGCACTCGGGAGGCAGAGGCAAGAGGATCTCTGGGAGTTCGAGGCCAGCCTGGTCTACAAGAGCTAGTTCCGGGACGGGCACCAAAGCTACAGAGAAACCCTGTCTCGAAAAACAAAAACAAAAACAAACAAACAAAAAAAAGGTAAAATAATTTTTTTCTTTCCTTTTTTGCTTCTTTCTTCCTTTCTTCCCTTCCTCCCTCCTTTTCTTCCTTTCTTCCTTCTTTCTTTCAAACTTACAAGGGTAGAGGAAAACAGACACCTCACGTGGAAATTCTAGCTCATGGTGATCTGTGAACGGGAGTTGTGCAGAAAGTTCTGGGAAAGGATACTAGGTGGTGCCTCAGGTGGCAGCGGAGGCACAGAAAGAACATTCTAGAGATTTTGTGTTTTGGGAATTGATTTGTTTCTGGAGCACTCCCCCAAATCCAGAAAGCATTATGAATGGTATGGCTTTATTACTTGCTCCAAATACAGACAGCTACCATACCTGTCTTTCCATCAATCACTTTGTTTTGCACTTTTTTGGAGACAGGGTTCGTGTCTGTATCCCTGACAGCCCTGAACTCTATGCATCCCTTGAGCTCAGTGTACAAACTCTAAGACCGTTTGTTGAGAAAAACTGGTTTATTCTAACAGAGTAAAAACACATCCATCCCTTTTATTAGCACACCTCAATTTAACAAAGTTGTTTCTCTTCATAGACAGGGTCCAATATAGCTCTTCAGTGTTTTCTCTGGCTGGTTACTGTGGCTCTCATCTAATCCCAGTACAAAGGAGGCTGAAACAGGAGAACTGCTAAAAATTCAGTGTTAGCCTGACCTACTTTGGTAGTTTGAATGTATTTAGCCCCCAAAAACTCATAGGAAGTGGCACTATTAGAAGGTGTGAATTTGTTGGAGGAAGTGAGGTCTTTTTGGAAGAGGCAGAATGACAAGTGCCTTTAATCCAGACCTTGAGGCCAGAGGGCACATCTTTAATCTGTGCCACACCTTCTGCTGGAAGTGTGTCACTGTGGGGACGGGCTTTGAGGTCTTTTACTCAAGCTTCACTCAGTGTGACAGTCAGTCGACTTCCTGTTGCCTCTGAGTCAAGGTGTAGGTCTCTCAGCTCCAGCACACACACCACTACACACTGCCGGGCTCCCAGTCATTGATCATAAATGGACTGAACCTCTGAAACTGTAACCTTGCCACCCTCACTTAAATGTTTTCTTTGTAAGAGTTGTTGTGGTCATGGTATCTCATCACAGCAATAGAAGCCCAAACTAAGACACCTACACAGAAATACAGAACAATCTGCGCTACAGTTGAGACCCTGTCTGAACATAATAAAATAAATAAATAGTATGTTTTGTTATGGAATTTGGTGCAAAGTTAAGACTAGAGCAACCAGTTGGACTCCCAATCACACTCAATGAACAAGATGGGGTTGGTAGACAAACTGTTGCTTGGTATCCATGGGAACCGGGATCCCAGACTCCCAAGAATAACAGACCCTGGAAATGCTTTGGGGTATAAAATAAGTCACATGCATCCTGCTGAACACCTGAAGTTGTCTCAAGATTCCTCCCAACTTAACAGTGTAAATGCCACATAAACAATTGTTACTCTGTAGGCTTTGGGGATGTGCACAAGAAAAACAGATCTAAACATACTCTGTTCAGATATAAATTTTTCTCCAATTATTTTCATTACATAGTTAGTTGAATCCAGATATAAATTTGTATTGCACACTATTTCGAGGGCAGCTTTGTATTAAGAAATAACCTCATTTGGGGCTAGAGAAATGGAATATTGGTTAAGAGCCTTGACTACTCTTCCAGAGGATTCAGGTTTGATTCCAGAGCCCATATGGCAGCTCACAACTGTCTATAATTTTATCCAAGAAAAGTTGATGATTTGAATTTTTTGGAGAACATGACACTATTTAAAAAGACTCTGTGTGAGTGTGTGTGCACATGTATGTGACTGTTGCTTGTAGTTTTACTGTCATGCAAATAATATAAATAGGCCAATAATACCAATAGATAACTGATGGGGAATTCCCCTCTGTATGCTGTGAATATGTTTTATTTCAATTGGTTAATAAAGAAGCTGTTTCAGTCAATGGCTTAGCAGAGCAAAGCCAGGTGGGAAATCTGAACAGAGAGAGAGTAGGTGGAGTCAGAGAGACTCCACGTAGCTGCCGAAGGAAACAGACACCCCAGAACCTTTACCAGTAGGTCACAGCCTCGTGGTGATACGCAGATTAATAGAAATGTGTCAATTTAAGAAGAGTTAGCTAATAAGAGGCCTGAGCTAATAGGCCAAACAGTGTTGTGACTCATGCCGTTTCTTTGTGATTACTCTGGTCTGAGCAACCAGGAAACTGAATGCACAGTCTTCGTTTAAAGATAACATAGCAAATAGAAAGGTTGATATGGGAAAAACATTACCTATGAACTCTTGAGTACAATGGGAGTGAAGGCTGAGATGGAAAAACCAACAAAGGAGTCTGCATCAAAAGGTCTAAGAATGAAAACCTCCAACGTGAACTTCCTAAGACATCAGTTAAAGAGAATGTTTTGCAAACAGAGGGAGTGATGGCAGTTCAAATTCTTTCAAGGGTCAAGAGAAGAGGTTTACATCTCACCCTGAGGGCAGGGATGCTTGTGCAGATCTTATTGGAAGCAGTTAGGGCAGGCAGTCTTTGAGAAGGAAGTAAATTGTGTGACTGCCAAACTCTTAAGAGCAGGAAGCTGAGGAAAGACAAAAACTTCTAAGTTACTTGCTCAAGCATTTGGGCTGTAAAAAGCAAGGGAAAGGTCAGGAGTTAGAGAGACTTGAGACTCAGGAAGGGCTATTTGCTGTTTATGTTTATTGGAGACAGATCCAGTCAAACGAACAAACACACAAAACACTCAGATGGGTAAAATTAGAGGCTAGAAAGGGAAATGTCTTAGGATTGAGAAAAGGGAAGCCATTAAGGAGGACATTCTTTCCCTTGACAACAGAAGAAAGCAGGGACTAGTAAAGAGTCACTGTGAAGTGGATGAATTTGATATTCGAACTTGGAGCAGGAGTCTTTCTCCATCAACAGGCTGCACTGCACACTGTGAGGGGTGGAGCAGTGGGGGTGGG
>JABTXL010000342.1:5163832-5177345 GCA_025134845.1 Neodon shergylaensis
CTTCCTTCCTTCCTTCCTTCCTTCCTTCCTTCCTTCCTTCCTTCCTTCCTTCCTTCCTTTTTTTCTCATTGTGATTGATGTGGGAAGGCCCAGCTCACTAATCTACATGTCTTTTAATCCAGGGCTCTAGAGATAAAAGCAGAAGTATCTCTATGAGTTCGAAGCTAACCTGTTCTACATAGAGATTCACAGATCAGCCAAGGCTGTATAGTGAGACCTTGTCTGAGAAAAAAATAGAAAGAGATAAGAACATTGCCTGCTCTTCCAAAGGTCCCAGCAACCACCTGGTGGCTCACAACCATCTGTAATGAGGTCTAGTGCCCTCTTCTGGCCTACAGGCTTACATGTAAACAGAATATTGTATACATAATAAATAAATAAATATTTTTAAAAAAAATAGAAAAGTTCAGGGGCAAGTCGGCAGTGGGAGCACACACCTTTAATCACAGCACTCAGGAGATAGAGGTAGGCAGATGTCTGTGAGTTCAAGGATAGCCTGGTCTATAAGAGCTAGTTTCAAAGCTACAGAGAAACCCTGTCTTGAAAAACCAAAAAGAAGAAGGAGGAGGAGGAGGAGAAGGAGGAGGAGAAGGAGGAGGAGGAGGAGGAGGGAGGAGGAGGAGGGAGGAGGAGGAGGAGGGAGGAGGAAGAGGAGGGAGGAGGAGGAGGGAGGAGGAAGAGGAGGGAGGAGGAGGAGGAGGAGGGAGAACTTCGGGGGCAAACATTATCTTGGAGATTAAAAACAATTACAAGTTTAAGAATATCTCAAGGTGCAGGAAGAAGACTCAGCTCATCAACTGCTTAGAGAACCTCATCTTGCTCTGCAGCACCCAGGTTAAAAAGCTGCGCACACTGTGCAGGGAGACACACACACATCAATGGAGCTTTCCGGCCAGGCAGCCTGCCTGAATCTAGGAGCTCAGGGTTCAGTGACAAACCCTGCCTCAAAAAGTGAGTGGAGACAGAAGAAATGAAACCGGCTGCATACACTTAAAATCTGTGCTGTTAGCCATGCGGGAGAGGCGGCTCAGATGTTAAGAACACTTCCTGCTCTTCCAGAGGACCTGAGTTGGATTTCAAGCACCCATTCAGGTAGTTCATCCTACCTGCAAGTCTAGTTCCAGGGAGATCTAATACCTTCACCCTTTAAAGAAGATAAATAAACAATGATGTGGAGAGCAATTGAAAATGACATTCCACTTTGACCTGTGTCTCACAACCATACATGCACATACACCTAAATGCTGCGTGTGTCCACACACATACAGTTTCTTAACAGACACAGTGGAAGTTAAAGCTCACAAAATCTTCAGCAGAGTAAAAAAGAGTTCAAGAAGAATGACAAGAAAACCACAGGGCAGTGTGTAAGCTACAGTCAATCACGGGCGTCTGTAGAAAGTGGAGAAGGAAACCTATCAGTGAATAGTTAAAAACAGATGAAATGTTGCGGGACATACCTTCAACGCCAGTGAGATGAAGTCAGGAGGAGCCAGAGCCAGTCTGGGTTACGGAGAAATTTTGTAGCCAGGCTAGGCTACATGACCTCATGTCTAATATAGAACGGAAAGAATGATTCAAACAAATGCTCAGAATGAAAGTTCAAGAATTTCCAGGCACAAAGTTAAGTGCTTACATCACATTCTAAGTTAGCTTGAGCTATGTAGTCAATTTGAGGCCAACCTGGGCCACAAAGTGAGATCCAGTCTCAAAAACCAGAAGAAAAACAGAATAACAGAATGAAGAAGACAGTGTGGAAAAAGAGAAGAGAGATGGAGGAGAAGGGAAGGAGAGGGTAGGGGGAAGGGAGGAGGAAAAAAGAGGGAGGGAAGTTTTACGTTTTTGCATTTATTTATTTATTTATTTATTTATTTATTTATTTATTTATTTTGAGACAGGATTTCTCAACAGAGTCCTGGCTGTACTGGAACTTGTTTTGTAGACCAGGCTGGTGTCAAACTCACAGAGATCCACCTGCTTCTGCCTCCCTAGTGCTAGAATTAAAGTCATGTGCCACCACTGCTTGGCAAGTTTTACAAATTTTAAAAAGATAGTTGAAGCATTTGAAAGCAAGGCATAATGGCTCCTAGCTGTAATCCCAGTATTCAGGAGGCTGAAGCAGATGGATTGTCATGAGTCCAAGACAAGTCTAGACTTCACAGTGAATTTAGGACAGCCTAGAATACAGAGTGAGACTCTGTCCAAAAAAAAAATAAGTAAAAATTAAAAATAAAAATTTTTATGCATAAAAGGATAACCTTTGAGAGTCAGCTCTGTCCTTCCACCATGGGTTCTGGGGTGAAACTCAAGTTGTCAGGCTTGAAAAACAAGTGTTTGTATCCACTGAGTACCTTGCCAGCTTTTTTCCCCTTTGAGACAGTTCTCATGTAACCCATGTGGCCTCAAATTTACAAATTCTTCATCATCCTGCCTCTGACTCCAGCGAAGTGAGATTAGAGGCATATGTGCCTTGGCTACATATTTAATCTTCTAAAAAAAAGTCCACTGTAGATGTGATTCACTTAAATTAGAAAACCACTCAGCAAAGATGGGGTGTAGGAAACAAAGCCTGACTAGGATGTGAAAAGGGGTCCTTGAGAGACGGAAACAGCATCTTAGATCTTGACTGTGTGTGAGGTACACCAGGGTGATGAGTAGCTCTCCCAGACTAGTGGGCCACTGACAAGCCCCAGTGTGCTTGGCAACACCTGTGCCTTAAATTACTAGAAAGAACAAAGAAAACCAATCAAACATAGAATGTGACAGTTATGAATTACCAAGAGGAAGTAGAAACAGCATTTTAACTGTCATAACCCTGTAGACAGTGATCTAGCGTATGTTGATTCAAGAAACAGTAGCATATAATTAAAGAAGGCGGGGAACAGGAAGAAAGCAAATATGAAAATTGGGATTGAAGAATGGCCACTGGGTGAACAGGGACACCTCAATCCTTGCCTGAACATCAGGAAAGAAAGTCCACGGTGGAAATAACAGGAAGAAGCAATATAAATAATCCAATTTTTAGATATAGAAGCCAATAAATAATCAACTCAAAAGAATAAAAGGTGTTTTCCTCAAATAAAGGAAAATGAGAATGGGAAAGAAGGAAACAGTGGCTACATAAAACTCACTTGTTGGGGCCTGAGCGATGCTCACTGGCTAAGAGGGCTTTGCGGCTGGCTCTTCCAGAGCATCCACAGTCAGTTTCCTGCACACACATCAGGCAACTCATAATCCTCCGTAATCCAGCTTCAGAGGAGCTAAGGCTGCCTTCTGGTCTCCGAAGACACTCGTATACATGCGGCACACACACATACCTATGAAAAAAATAAACCTTAAAGAAATTCAGATTTTTTTAAATTAATTTACATGCTTAAGAAGAAAAGTAAATTTTAAAATGTTTGTATATTTTAAAGGCATAACACATACTATGTGATCAATAGGATTAGATGATAGATAGATATATAGATAGATAATAGCAAGGTTACTGCTGTTAAGAAAAGTATTATATCCATCCTGTCACGTCTTTCCCCTTTTATTTTATATTTACTGTTTGTTTTTGTTTGGCGACTTGGGAGGCAAAGTGTTTTCTTTTTCAATTTCTAAAGTTTTAAGGCAAGACAGACAAGTTTTCAAGCCGAATGCCTTCTCGTGGAGCTCAGTTCCTGACTAATCCCAAGTTTTCGGCCACCCTAGATGGGGTCCTACGTCCTGACCTCCAGTTTTCTCCTTGATAACACGTTATCTCCAGTATTAACACGTTAGACACTGGTCCAGTCTTACACAGCCAGAGTCATCTTGAATGTCTCCTAGGAGGCGCACATCATGTCCAGGAAGCAATCTTCATCTTCTCACTCTGGTACTGCTCCAAGACAGTCGCGTGCACATGCTCACCAGGATGTGCTGGTTCACCAGGAGAAAGAAAGCACGGTTAGGGTTGAGCTGTGTGCCTTCTAGTTATCTTGATAAACTTGCTCAGGTTGATGCGATCATCAACTTGGTTTTGTCCCGGACAGGCAGCTGCCTCTCACCCTTGTATGACTGTGTTATCCTCAGGATCTTGGTGGAGTGCTGCTCTCGGATGAGCTGGACATCTTCCACTCTTTGTTGGAGTCTTCCACACTGCTTGATGGTTTTCTCCAACCGCAAGGCGCGAGGGTTCGACTTGGTGCTCCTGCCGCCTGCAACCGCCACTTCTCCCGCTTCTTCGAGTGTTTTGCCTGCATGTTTTGAGTACCGCACACATGCAGTGTCTGCAGAGACCAGAAGGAGGCTCCAGATTCCCTCAGCCTGTAGTTACAGACCGCTGCGTGCTGTCCTGGCAGTGCTGAGAACTGAACCCAGGTTGTGTTAAAAAAAAAAAAAAAACTGGCAGTGCTCTTTTTCACGGAGCCATCTTTCCACCTCACATGGTTTTGTTTTTATTGTCGGTTGACTTACGGAAAGAGCATCTAAAAATCTATTTATTTAGCACGAGTCAATTTAATTTTTTAAATAATATTTATTTATTTATTTTGTGTGCCTGTGTGTTCATGTCTGTGTTTTATGTGTGCCTGTGTATGTGTGAGCGTATGAGAGCATCACAGATTCACAAGTGTCAACGTATACATGCAGAGAACAAAGAAAAACCTACAACTGGAGTCAGCTCCCTCCTTTCGCTCACTGTGTGGGTCCCGAGGGGTCTGTCCAGCTTACCATCGAGCACCTTCCTGTTGAGCCTTCTCCTTGGCCAATGGAGTTCTGAATTTTATTGCTCTTTATGGCGCTTTGAATGAAAAATGTCTCCCATAGGCTCCAGTATTTAAGCAATGGGCTCCCAGTTGGGAGTTGTCTTAGTTACGGTTCTATTTCTGATAATATACACTAAGAGCAAGGCAACCTACAGAAGAACGCCTTTGACTGGGGGCCTGTTTATAGTTTCTAAGGATGAGTCCATGACCATCACAGCAAGCAGCCTGGCAGCAGGCAGGCAAGGATGGTTGCTGAAGCAGTAGCTTAGAATTTACACCTTATCCACAAACCTGAGGCGGAGAGAATAAGACTGAACCAGGGTATTTTTTCGAAACCTCAAAGCCCACTGACACACCTCCTCCAACGAGGCCACTCCTCCTGATCCTCCCCCGAAACAGTCCATCACTGCGACCCAAACGTTTGAATGTACAAACCTGGGAAGGGGGCACTCTCAGTCTAACCGCGATGGTGGTGCTGTTGGTAGCGGTGGTACAGCCTTGCTACGGGAAAACAACACCAGGTTAGGCTTCCGGCTTGTGATCAAAAATGTGATTTCTCAGCTTCCCGTTCTTACCGCCATGGTTGCTGTTTGTTGCTGTATCGCCATCCTACCATGAAGATTGTCTCTGGGGCCATCAGCCAAAATAATTCTCTCTTCCTTAAATTGCCTTTGGTCATGTTTTATTACAGGAGCAGAAACAGTTTCAGGTGTCTTGAAAACACCACATTTGCACATCAAGAAGTCAAAAACTTGTGGAACCATTTGTAATTACAAGCTAGTTACAATTATAAAAGTGCTGCTTCTGAGTAAGCTCACATTTGAAATTCCACATTGGCAAGGAATGAGGAGGGACAGATACCACTTAACCCCCGCAGTGATGAAGATGAGAACCTATACAAATCAAACAAGAAAGAGCAAAATGAAAAAGAATGTATGTAGAGAAAATGCAAATACCCTCCACCCCGGGGGGGGAGGGGAGTAGGGAAGTGGAAACCTTGTGTCTACAAATATATCAAAAACATAACTTTATATTTCAAAACAATCTAAAGATATTTGGAAAATAATATGACTTGAAATCCAACATTCTGGCTTAAATTAGAGAAATCAGAACGGATGTGGCAGAACATAGGAAAGAATGAGATTCAGGCATGAAAGAAGAATGATCCAATACAGAAGTGGTTACAAGAGGGGGAACTTGAAATGAAATGCACTTTGTATTACATACATTTTTCTCCACAATCGAAGGACATAGATTATTAAAAAGTAAAAATAAACAAGGGGAAATGGACTCAAAGAAAAATGACAAACACTGCAGGCAGCGAGACTATGACATGCCCAAGAGCTCCTTACCAAGGACACCACGCCAAGAGAAAACACTGAAGTATAATTCAGGAACTTCCATGGTAAGAAAAGAGATGGAGCTAAATTGGAAGAAGGCATTTCATAGCTAGGAACATCTGTCTAGGACAGCCAATGCCAGCCCTGAAAACCTCAAGGATTTTAGAGAAGTAATGTAAGAAGGGGAGGATTTGACTTTGAGCCCACATTCCAACAGATGTTGACGCTATCAGAAAAGCGTGTTTAAGGTGTTCACGAGAACCAAATGAGTCAAGGGTTTGGTAGCCCAAAAAACTGAAATCCAACTGAGAAAACCAAAACCAGACAAGCAGGCATGTGTGTGTCTTCCTGGCAAATTTATTAAAGGCGTCAGGAACGCAAGTGATTAGATGGGACGCTGTGTAATATTCTTAAACCACAGAATGGGAGGGGACTACCAAAAAGACTGTTAGTGGTCCTCAGTTACTAAATCAGGTAACAGGAAATCTACCAAATCTTTCATTTGGGTTTCTGCTAACTATTCCTTGAATAGGATACCACAAATATAGAAATATTCTGATCCTTTGTCGAAATAGAGTTATAACTTATCATACAAAGGACTTGTATATACAAAATACCCCCAAATATTATTATCTCTGGTCCTAAGCAATCTAACATTGAGCAAAGTCTCTATTTCAAATCATAGATTCCTTTTTGCATGAAATTATTTAAAAGAATGTTTTTCATTAAAATTTTGGCTTTTAAAATAACTTAAATTAAGTTTTAATAAGCATCAAAGATTGGTTTGTGTCAGAACAAAATCCAATAAAAACTCTGCAGAATGTTTTCATGAAACAGCATTTTGATTCTGTTTGAAATACTAACAATGAGAAGCATTTAAATTGTTGGCATTCTGACCGTTTATTTCTTTGTTTTATTGTGCCTGTTAATTTTCTTAATAACAGATTATAATAGCCCCTAGTGTGTGTAAAACAAATGTGCTACAATCCATCCTAGCTCTATTCCATATGCTTCCCTGAGTCAGCTCTGTTTGAAGCAAGCTGACCCACTCGGACTGCAGTTCATATGTGCCTCCAAGCACGTTCACAGTTTGGCTGGATTTGCCTACAGAAAATGAATCACACAGTCCTCAAGTCTTTGGCTCTCTCTACCTTATCGAGTTTGTTTTCTATGGAGTTTAAACTTCTCTCCCATGGAGATTCTAAATAGAAGGAAGATAGATAGGCCTTTGCCCAGAGTACGTTTTAATTGACACTCCGAGCCAAATGTAGGTAGGATGTTTGACTTCAACATAAACTATTTTAGTCAATTCATTCCTGAACATCCCAATTTAACAGTTGAATCAAGCTAGTAACGTATACACACCATCATGGGGAAACATGTGCTTCTTCAGTACTGAAAATTTTAGAGAATGTGTAATTAGTGTAAGAGGGCAAGGCCTTGTGTAAGAAACTGATTCATCTGTCAACTTCTTGAACTAATGATTTCAAACATGAGTGAGGATGTCCCAGTGTGATGGTGTCCTACATTTCCAAGGGGACGTGTGTCCATTAAAGGTGGAATTTGTGAGTAGACAGTATTTCTAAGACTTACTGGAAATCTTTGCTGACAAGTTTGTAACTGTTTATTCAAGGGAGACAGAGGAATGCACCCTAATTAAGAAAGGAAGAAAGAAAGTAAATACTTCCAAAATTATGGTAAGCAAATTTCCCATCACAGTCTTGTACAATGAAAATATAGGAACTGAAAAAGTGGTGGTGTAGGTCCGAACACCAGCAAGGTGGGATGCTGAGGCAGGAGAATCACCAGGTTCAAGGTCTTCCTGCACTACAGAGTAAGTTCAAGGACATGCTGAACAACTTACTGAGTCTCAAAATAAAAAGAGAGCTGGGTGCCAAGAGAAAAAAAAGAAAGAACTGGGGTGTCATTAAAGACAGGGTGCTTGAAGCATGGGGAGAAACAGTACAACAGATCCTGATACTTCAGAGCAAAGAGAAAGAGGGAGAAAAGGAGAGAGGGAGGGAGGAAAGGAGGGAGGGAGGGAGGGAAGGAGGGAGGGAGAAGGGAAAGGGAGTGGAGGGAGGGAGAAAAGAAGGGGACAGAATGAGGAAGGGGCGAGCGAGGGAGGGAGGGAGGTTAAAAAACGATGTTTAAAGGAAATATTTGGGAAATGAGCAATAACAGGGCTTGGTGGCTCACACCTGCAATTCCAGCATTTGGGAAACTGAGCCACAAAGATCACAACCTCAGGACAGCCTAGCAGAGACCCTGCCAAACAACAACAACCAAAAAAGGTAAGGGTCCCCACCTGAGAACCAGAATAAGCACTCTAATTATTATAAGAAATACTTCTCCTGAACAACATAAAAAAGAGCTATCTGATGCAAAGTGATATAAAGGGGTGGGAAGAGCAGCCCTGTGTTCTAACCCATTTAAAGAAAACTAAACGCAGACTCTCATGGGGTAAATATAACACATTTGTTACAGGCACCGGGAGATTTTAGCTAACATAGCAATTTAACTCACTCTTCCCTCTTCAAATGTTATAATTTTCAACAGTTGAAAGCCAGAAAAAGGCTTCTCTATTTTTAGTGTTAGTATTTCATATAAAAACATTTTCTATGCTCCAGAGAGACATTTGGATCTGATATTGCAGTCACCTGAAAATTCTAAGTGTTGGGAAACAAGGGAAAATATTTCTGGATCTAAAGCAATTATATCCCCATGAGAATCTACAATCCGTTTCCCCAGAATACTGACAGTTTCTGGTAAGGGAAGCTGGGTCCAGGTCTGCCTTGCTGCCACAAATAGTTCACCTTGCTGAGCCAGATAGTTCTTGTGAATTTTGCAATGTGCCACTGTTGTTTGATTACTACCAAAACAGGCTTCATTTGAGCATATTAGAAGCAGTTTGGCATTTTGGGTGGAGCAGAGTTTAAAGGAAACAGTGAGGTTATCTCCTCCGTGACACATTCAACTGGCCACTCCCAAGTAATTCCAACCTTCAGAACGGCCACATTTCCAGCCGCAGACAGTGAGTGAATTTACTTTGAGGATGTGTTATTCACAGCTAAGACTGTGTTTAAAAACTTTAATTAATGAATTACTTTTTTAAAACCCACAAAGCTAGCCATATTTTCTCAGGCCCTTTTTTTTATTAAAAGGGGAAGGTTTGCATAATTCTTTCTAACTGCACATGAGGGAAAATCATTTGCAGAAACACATGGTCTTTAGACACATTATGAAAAATTTAACGAAAATTCAATCTGCTGGTCAACTTCCCACTTATATTTTTTGCAGGCTGGTCATTGTTTTTTGCTAACAAAAACGTATGTGTTCTTTATATGTGTCATGTTGTCATATTTATGTGTGTATTTATATAACATACACACACATATGTATATATCCATGTAGCAGCGGGATGACTAAATCAAGCTAACATATGCATTATTAACACTCATGTCATTTGATGTGGTAGGTGGTAAGAATACGGAAAATCTTGATAATTTTAACATAGCAATACATTTTGATCAACTATCATCTGCTGGTCCAATTTAAATGGGGGAAAAAAGTGGAAATAAAAATCTGCATTCCCAGCCGGGCGGTGGTGGCGCACGCCTTTAATCCCAGCACTCGGGAGGCAGAGGCAGGCGGATCTCTGTGAGTTCGAGACCAGCCTGGTCTACAAGAGCTAGTGCCAGGACAGGCTCCAAAACCACAGAGAAACCCTGTCTCGAAAAACCAAAAAAAAAAAAAAAAAAATCTGCATTCCCAGAAGTTAACAAGGCTGTACTCTCCATGTCAGCTTCCAGGCTCGGTTCTCTCCTGCATCTATGGTACCCAGCACCACACAAGGTCTCTTCTAGCAGAATTCCCTGATGAGTGCTGCAGGGTATCGATGGTAATCACCAAAAACGTCAACGAAAGGAAGCATTTCCTGTGTTTGAACACAAGCCTTGATTTACAATATTAGTGTTCCTAATTGAACGAGCAATCTTCAAACTGCTGTTCCGAAAGGAAGAAGCAAACCTGCTCAAAAACATTGATTCTCTCATTCCCTGCAGGTTAACTCTAGACTTCAACATGACGCACCCTGTAAGGCTCTCCCTTGCATCTTCCGTGCACCTTTGGTCAAACTGCCATATTTTCTTCATGCCTTGTTTGAAATTGTCTCCTTCCTTTCTTTCTTTCTTTCTTTCTTTCTTTCTTTCTTTCTTTCTTTCTTTCTTTCTTCCTTCCTTCCTTCCTTCCTTCCTTCCTTCCTTCCTTCCTTCCTTCCTGTCTGTCTTTCTGTCTTTCTTTCTGTTTTTGTTTGTTTATTTGTTTGTTTGTTTGTTGAGACAGGGTTTCCCTGTACAGTCCTCGCTGTCCTGGAACTCACTCTGTAGACCACATTGGCCTTGAGCCCACAAAGATCCACCTGCTTTGAGTTCCAAATTCTGGCATTAAAGTCATGCCCATGATTACCCGCTGTCCTGCAGGGAAATAGGAGTGTGTTTTTGTTGTTGTTTAGGATTTGGTTTTTCGGTTCTGAGACAAGATATCAAGTAGCTCAGACTGGCCTAGAATTCATAAGGAAGAAGACCCTGAACCTGATTCTCCTGCCTCCACTCTTGAGGACTAGAATTACAGGTGTGTGTCACTACCTGATTTATTGTGCTTGGGACTGAATCCGGGGCTTAAAGCGTGCTAAGCTAGCATTCTACCAAGTGCAAAAAGCCCCAGGGCTCTTGCTGACAGACTTGTTCAGGCTTTGGAGTCTCAGAGCAGTGTTACTCTCTCTGGACCTCTTTGTTACGCTGGTTCCCCACTTGGTATAGCACCCTGCCCTCATCTTTCTGGTACAATTCAGTAAAAACTTTACCATGGATTTGATAAAGGTCTCCTCCTCAACTAAATAGTGAGGCTCTCATGGGACACAGACTTAGCTTTTAAAAATATTTGGGCACCAAAACTAAGTACAGCGCCTGAAGCATGGTAGATATTTATTTAACCATTTCTAAGAACACAAGCAAGTGTGGAGTATGTGTGTGTGTGTATGTATGTACGTGTGGAGTATATGTGTATATATGTGGAGTATGTGGAATGTGTGTGTGCATGTGTATATGTGTGTAATGTGTGTATGTTTGTGTTTATGTTTGTGTGGGTGTGTTTGTAGTAAGAAGATTGTACTGCTCCTTTTATCATACCAAGACAAAAAGAAAAAAGAATTTCTAGATAAAGCTTAAAAGGTAATTTCCTTAATATAAAATAAATTTACATTTGATAACACAAATTCCCTCAGAAACAATTAAAATTGTATGTCCATTATTGAATTTTAGTGTGGTCAAGGTAATTCCTGAGCTGCTGAAATAGCTCAGCTAGTAAAGGGGTATGTTGTCAAACCTGAAGATCTGACTTCAATCCCAGAGACGCACATGGTAGAAGGAGAGAACAGACTCCCACACATTGTGCTCTGACCTCCATATGCATGCTGTAGCATGCAAAACTCTGTGCACACACTGGATACATACAGACACATATGTGCGTAGATAAAGATAAAATATGACAGAAAACTTTGAAATAATTCTTGCTCTACACCAAGATTCCTTAAATTATCGTAAGTACCATCGAAAGCAAGATTAAACTGCAGAGGCAAATATTCCCAGTGTTTTAATCCGTAACAAAATGACATGCGGCTCAGTTAACTCCTCAAGGGAACTTAATTTGTTAGAAGGGGTTGGAGCAGCACACGGTGGTCCAGTTGAAGACACTGTGTCTGCTGTTCTCAAATGTCTTAGAAAAATAAAGCTTTCCACAAAGAGGCTGTCCTCTCTATCCAGACACAGCATGCTACCTCAGCTGAGAAATGACATCATTTGTGGACACCCAGCAGGAGGGGCCTGAGGACAGTGTAATACAGACCAGGCTAATGAGAATACTTGGTTAATGAGGAAAATCAAAGGCTAAAGTCTCAAGCTGACAAAAATACCAGTGCTGTCATGACTTAACTATAAATTATTTGTGTCTAACCCCCATGTTAATTAATTGTTGCTTAAAAGACCACAGATGTGTCAAACGGCTCTTTTCTGAAAACTGGCAATGTCAGTGGAAGGTGTCTATAAATTAAAAGAAACCCGTGCAGCTAAAAGTATTTCGCCTTCTTTGCCTAAGCTCTGTAGTGAGTCTGACCTGGGACTTTAACATTGTGTTATGGAGGGAATTTTCACAAGACTATAACTTGTGAGACAAAATAACATGACAAAGTGACAGACCTTGCTAGCATACCATGTCTAAGTCAATCTAAGTGAAAAGCAAAACTCCCCTATGAGCTGCACTAGGTCAAACCTGTGATTTGAAAGGGCTGCCAAAATACAAAGGTGTTTATGCATCTTTGATGGAAATTTAAATTTCTAAAGTCAACTGACTTGACTTGCTTGGGAAATTGTTCTAATTAGTTGAGAATGGTTCCAATGATGTGCATGCTTTAATTGTCAGTGTGGCTACAGATGAGATGGGGGAAAAGAGAAAGTAGGCTCAAAATTGAGCCAGGGCATGAGAAACTCAGCAAGTACTGCAAGATGATTGAAAGCCATGGGTGAAAATGAGGAAACCAAGGGTTCCAGCCTGCCTCCTGTGTACGTTACTACAGTGAAACTCGATTTCCATGTCAGTGCATCAACCTACTCACGAAATCTATAATTGATTCTTTCATTTGCGGATCTAGTTCTCATTGCAGAAAGCATGACTTGTTGGCTAAAGATGAATGCAGAAGAAAAGAGCCAGAGAACCCACCAGAAAGTGAGGTCTGCCTGCATCTGAGTACCAGTTGGTGTATTTCAGTTCACATATTTGGTATATTTCAATGCCATTCCAGGTGAAAGGAATTTATTTGAAGTATTTTTAAATGAGCAGAGATATAGTTTTCCTTAGTTATGATAAAAGATAAAGTAGATATAAATATTTTAACTGTAATTCTTGCTTTATAACTGTTTTGTTATATGTAATTTTATTGTGTTAAAGTTAAAACCTTCTTTTTTTTAAACAAAAAAGGGGAGGTGATGTGGGTTTCCCCTCTGTATTCTGTGATTACCATTAATGGATAAAGAAACTGGTTTGAGTCTATAGCAGGGCAAAACTTAGCTAGGTGGGGAAAACTAAACTGAATGCTTGGAGAAAGAAGGGCAGAGTGGAAAGAAGCCATGTAGCAGCCACATCCTATCAGGTCAAAATGCAGAAGTTCTTATAACACAATATTCAAAAAGATGTAGAAAAAAGTAATTTTTCTCACATTGTTGTGCAGTTTTACTCCCCAAAATACAATTAGGTTTACTTTTGGGGTTTGGGGTTTTTTTTGGGGGGGGGTACTTCTTTTTAGTTTTTTTAGACAGAATCTCACTTTGTAAGATCCCTCACTGAACTAGAACTCACTGTGTAGACTTTGAACTGCCCTTGAATTTGTGGCAG
>JABTXL010000342.1:5177654-5192500 GCA_025134845.1 Neodon shergylaensis
AAGGAAGGAAGGAAGGAAGGAAGGAAGGAAGGAAGGAAGGAAGGAAGGAAGGAAGGAAGAAAAGAGATTACCTTTGATATACTTTGTTTTGCCAAAACACATACAATTAAAATGTATTTTAGGACCATGACATTCTGAGCCATGCCTGTAATGCCTGTACCTGAGAGGTAGTCTGGGACTTTAAAAACAGTCCTGGAAACATGACACCCTGTCTCAGAAGTGTAAAAATCTGCAAGACTTATTGACCTTTAATCCCAGCACTCAGGAGGCAGAGGCAAAGGAACCTCATGGTCAGCCGGGTCTACACACAGAGTTCCAGTCCAGTCAGGAATACATAGTGAGATCCTGGCTACAAATAAATGAGTAAACAAGGAAATAAACAGTTTAGGGGCTGGAAAGGTAGCTCACTTACTGCTCTTCTAGAGGACCTACAGTCTAGCACCACATAGGTTGACTCACCACAGACTATAACTCCAGCTTCAGGGGTCTTATGTCTCTGACCTTTACAGTCACTTGTACTTCAATGAATAGACACATACACACTCACACACACACACAATTGAAAGTAAAAAGTTTTTTAATTAAAAAAAATAAAAATCTAAATGGCCTTTTGGAGCAAAATATCTTGAATAATAGAATAATGCAGTTTGCCTAGGGATTTCTGATTTACTGTATCTATCGGGAGTCTGACCAGAAAACTCACCTATGAGTGCACATGTGTATAGAACTCCACCTTAAGTTAATTAATCTTTTGGTGTAAGGGCTTTGGGGCTCACTGACAAGCCACACATCTCATTGTCCTATACTGCACCATTCCTTTGATACTGATTTTTCAAGGACATTTAGTACTTTCAACATAAAGATATCAATAATAAAAAAAAAAAGATGAACCAAAAACGTCAACTAACACAAAATCTGACTCTGTCATCAGCAAGTAACAAGAACCTACAGAAAACTCTCTTCTTTTCAAGCCAAGGCCTTGAAGGAAACGGGACAAACACGCTGAGATACCCTTGAAATAAGAACAGATGTGCCGAGCTTGCAAGGCCCAGAGAGCACATTGCTTTCCATAAACTCTGCAGAACTGGGCCATTGTCTGTGCTAACACAGACGGGAGCAATGAAAGCTGCAGTGTTAAGAAACAATTCATAATGCATGTGATAAGGCTGGTCAAGACACACTGCATGACCTGTGCACAAGTGTCTACACTTGCACCTGGTTCAGGGTCAAGAAAGATAAGCATTGAGCCAAATGCAATCTCATTTTCACATCCTTGTTAATTACTCAGCATACAAGTTGAACACACGCACACACACATACATATATATATTATGTACATCGTTAGAAATTTTAAGAAATTTTATTTAAGAAAATACTGAAGAGGGAAGATTTAAGAAACACATGTGAAGATGTTGACTAGTTATTGCCTATGGAAAGCAACCTGGTGGGGTTCCGTTTAGTTCTTGTTTTGATTTCTTCTTTGTTTTGAGACAGGGTCTTATGTAGCTTTGGCTTGCTTCAGATTCTCTAGTGATCCAAAAGGACACTGAACTCTTGACCCTCTTGCTTCTGCCTCCCGAATACTAGAATTACAGATTTGTGTTGGCATTCATGGATTTTTATTTTGTTTTATTTGGGGGATAAGGTTTGTCACTGTAGCCCATGCTAGCCAGGAACTCAGCTATCCTCCAAGCTCAGCCTCCCAAGTACTGTGATTGCAGGCTCAAGTTGCCATGCTAAACTGAAAACAGAAGAGACATAGATGTGTTTCTAATGTGCTTAGTCATTTCTTGCATGGTTCATATGCGCACAGGATCCTACAGTAAGTACTAATCATAAAGAGAACATTAGAAAGGTAAGTCAGAAATGACATAGAAAATTAATAAAACTATACACCACCATATCTATTTACTTGTCAGAGACCAGGTTTGACAAAAATAGCACTTACCAGGGTAGGGGCACAAGGATTAGAAAAGTAAGTAAAGAGCATGAAGACACAAGTAAAAATAATAAAAGGAAACATAGGATAGTATCAGGAGAGAGTGCCAGTGAATACTGACATTCGCCAGCATTTAATTTTCCATATACTTTTATACCCCAATACAACCGGGGAAGAAGACAAAAGACTGCTTTAACATGTTACAAAAGACAACTAGAACAGTTATTTGCTTTAATACATTGAAACATCAAGTCAATAGCATTCTGTTGTTGAGGCAGTGAGCCCAACCTAGACCAAGTATCCTGAAGGCAGCCATTCCCAAGATCAAATTTCTTCAATCAACGGAAGGAGCAGAAGTATGCTAGAATTCTCTGACCTTCAGACAAGGTGCAAATAGGCTCACATTTTTGGGATTCCACATTTACTGACTTTTAAATTTTGTATTAGTCCCAAAGAATTTAGTTTTCATTCTTTTACAAATATAGAAAGAGGTTAGCAATCTACATAGATACCAAATACCTCTGTTACTTAAAAATAAGACTTTTAAAAATATGTTTAATTCTCCTCTGCCTCAAAGTGACAGCCAGTCACATTTTGTTTGTAAATAAAATGGGGACAATGAGCTGGTGAGATGGTTTGGGAGGGGTAGTTACTGTATTAGACCAGGTACATGAGGCCAATGCCCAGAAACCGACTGGTGGTGTTTAGAATGAGAATGTCCCACACACGCTCATGTTCTAATACTTGGTGTCCAGTTTGTGGGACTGTTTGGGAAGGATGGGAAGGATGGGAAGGTGTGGCCTTAGTGCAGGTATGTCACTTGGGGGCAGGCTTTGAGGTTTCAAAATACTTGTGCCATTATCATTCTCTCTTTCTCTCTCTCTCTCTCTCTCTCTCTCTCTCTCTCTCCCTTGCACTTGTCGGTGAAGATGTACAGTCTCAGATACTGCTCCAGCACCATGTCTGCCTGCCTGCTACGATGTTCTCCACCAGGATGGTCATGGACACTACTCCTCTGGAACCATGAACTAAAATTTCTTTCATAAGTTGCTTTGGTTATGGTATTTTCTCATAGCAATTAGAAAAGTAGCTAAGACATAATACCACAGAGTTGTCCTCTGACCTCCACATGTGAAATGTGACATGCACATGCCTACCTGCAAAATGTACACAATAAAATAATAAATAATTTTTAATGGGAAATATGACTAATATAATTCTAGCCCTCTGAAACCATAAGCCCTATTAAACATTTTCATTTATAAGTTGACTAAGGAACTATCTGATCCATAAGAGCAACAACAGAGGAAATTCTACACAAAGGTAATTCAAGTAAGGAGCCAGGTTCCTTCCTAAGCAAGCGGGGAAGTTAGCAGCATCAACCACATTGTTCTAGGTTTAGGGTCATGAAAGATACAGGAGTAGGGGCTGCAGAATCTTCCACTGAGCTTAACAAAAGCCACTGAGGACAGGCATGTAACAGGGAAGTCCCGGCATGGAGGCCTCAAGGAGCCATTGAATAAAGCTGTGAAGGTGAAGCCTAGATTGCCTTGGAGACCCCAAGATGTTTGAGGTGCTAGAGCCCTGGGATTCTGTTGAGAAAAACTTTAAGAGGGAGTGGAACCAGCCTGAGAGAGAGAAATGTGTCACAGTCATCAAAGCTGGAAGGCATGGGAGCTCTTACAGCCATCTAAGCCCTTTAATGATGGATAGAGAGCTACAGGATTTGGAGTCTGTCTTGTTGGGTTTCAATCTTGCTTTTGGTCTACTATTACTCCATCATGCCCCTTTTCCTCTTTGGAATGATACTGTATGCTCTGTGCCATTGTACGTTAGAAATATGTAATTTACCTTTTGATTTTACAAAGTCTCACAAGTATGAGATTACCTCAAGTCTCAGAAGACACTTTGGACTTTAAAATAGTGTCAAAACTATGGAAGACTATGGGGGCTTCTGAAGTTGGACTGAATACATTTTGCTTTATGATATGACTACATGTCTATGGGTACTAGGAAGCAGAATGAGATAGTTTGAATGGGTATGTTCCGCACAAGCTCCTATATTTGAATATTTAGTGGGTAGTTGGTGGAATTGTTTTGGAAGGATTAAGAGGGGTGACTTTGCTAAAGGAGGTACATCACTGGGGTGGGCTTTAACATTCCAATAAGCCCACACCAGACCCTCTGCCTTGAACTTGCAGATCAGATGTAAGTTCTCCGCTCCAGCTCCGGCACCATGCCTGCCTTCCTGCTACTATGCTTCTCGCCATGATGGTCATGAGCTTCTCCGAAAGTATAAGCAAGCCCTCAATTAAACGCTTTCTTTCACAAGTTGCCTTGGTTATGACATCTTTTCACAGCAATATAAAAGGAACCAAGACACCAACACAAGAGCCACATTGTTTCACATCAAAGGGACAGTGTGATTCAGCTAGAGAAAGGATGAAAGGCACGAAATAAAAGGATTTTATAACTTTATTGGTAAAAGTATTGTTACCAAGTGTTGGTGTCCCATAGCCTACCTCCTTAGTCTTCCTGTTCCAAAAGAAAACAGGAAACATGGGCTGTCAAAACAGATTAGTGATGCTAAATCTGACAATCTGAGTTCAATCTCCAGAAGTCTCTTATGGTGAAAGGAGTAAACTGAGTCCCTCAAGTTGTCCTCAGACTTCCATGTACACTGGGACATTCACACACTCATACTCATACATAAAAATGTAAGTAAATAAATGTAATTTTAAAATGAAAACTCTAAGCAAGTCTTAAGTCACAGCCCTTGGGAGTGGGGTTCTCTGAGGTCAAGGCCAGGCTGGTCTACAGAGTGAGTTTCAGGACAGCCAGGACTACAGGATTACAGAGAGAAACCCTGCCTCAAAAAACCAAAATAAACAAATGAAAAAAATGTAAACTTAAAAAAAAACTCAGGAAACAGAAATTAATATGGGAAAGTGGATTTACTTACTGTTTGGCCAGGTTAAGGAAATAAAGGACCTCATTTCTTATTACCATGCCTGTTGTAATTTAACAATTTATAGAAAATAGTGAGACAAAGCCAGATGATACGTCCATTTAGGCTTGATGAAATGTACAAATTAACCTTTCCTGGGTGAAAAGCCATGTGGCTCCAGGTTGTGCGGATTGTCTCCGCTCTCTGTTAGTTTTTGTTCTTCAAATTCAAGCCTGAGAAAAATGGAACAGACACTCTGTCCTAAAATGCCCCTTATTTTCTGACAGGCTCTTTCATGTTTCCCAGACTAACCTCAGACTCATGATGTAGTCAAGGATGATCTTGAACATCTGATCCTCCTGCTTCTGCTTCTGCCTCTGCTCCTGGAGTACTGGAATTGTACTGATGATCAACCTTGTGCCTCGTATATACTAGGCAAGCCTACAAACAGAGAGATCTCTCCAGCTCCCAACATCTCCAATCCCCCCTTTTTGAAAGGAAAAAGTCTTTAGATTTTATGGACTGGTGGACATAAGATCCATACCTGGCCCCGGAGAGTTGGCTCAGTGGTTAAGAATACTTACTGCTCTTGCAGAGGACCTGGGTTTGGTTTCTAGCATCCATACAGCAGCTCACACCTGTCTATAACTCCAGTTCCAGAAGATCTGACATTCTCTCTTGGCCTCCATGAGTACCAGGCACACACATGGTACACATACTGGCATGCAATCAAACACTCATAAAATAAAAATGTATAGTTTGATAAGAACCATATCTGTTCCCAGCCTGGTCCCTTTCTGTGTGTGTGTGTTTCTTTTGTTTTGAACAGAGTCTCACACTGTAGCCTATACTATTCTAGAACTCACTATGTAGCCCAAGCTACCCTCTAACTCAAAGCAACCCCTCTCTGGTTTCCCAGTACTGGGATGACAGGACAGACACGAGCTACCACTCCCAGATTGGGCCTTTCCTTTGCTGGATATGGGGTCAAAGTGTTTTACATATTTTCTTTGAAGATCAACTTTAAGCTCTAGCCCCTGGGTGTATGTTAATACCCGCTAAAAGAGTGGTACAGAGGTCTCTATAGAATTCAGAATACTTCTTCTGTCTACCTGGGCTCCAGCCCTCTCTTCTAGCACAGGATCACAGTGAGAGTTTCCGCATGTTTTCATATGAGGGCCGATTGTGTTTTGTTAGCTTCAGGCAGTATTTCGCGTTTGTCTTTATTTGGAAGCTACCCATGGTTAAAAGGTATGTTTGGATGCCAGCTTGACAGAAGGTTACACTAAAAACTAAATTTGTATTATGCCAGTTCATCTAAGTAGGCGCTCGGTTGGTGACCTCCCTGCACCGCATCATTCAGAGCCAATGTAAGCAGTAGAAATATTTTTCGAAAGGTGTGGAATATGGCAAACGCATTCCTCGGGAAGCTGGTGCAGGAATGAGGCATGCGGCATCGCTGGCTTGCACGCACTCTGCTGCCTATTTGCTGACTCACGTAGTCACAGTCGGGTGGGGCCGCAGCTGGGCCTTCAGTGCCGCAGTCCTGACTGGAGCTTATGATTCACTTTCTCTGGCTTTTTTTTTTCTTCTGACACATAGGGTATCAGTTTCTCTCGCGCAGTGTCGCTATCCTAAGCATTAGAGGCCTGGAGGCAGACAGATAGGAGTTCCAGTCCTTCCTTGTGGTTTTTCAGCCAAGCTTCATAGACTCTGCTTGTTCCTTGATCTTCCCACTTCGCATCCACCCACCCCTCCCACTGCCTCTTTTGCAAACTTCAGACTTCAGCACCAAACAGAAACCCAGCTCCGACTTTGTTGCTTTGCTTAGTAGGGAGCTGGGCCTTGTTAGGAATGGCACCCGGGGCCTTAACATGCCAGGCAACTGCTCTATCACTAAGCTGTATCCCCCGTCCTTGATTTGTTTTTGTTGTTTTGAAACTATATTTCATGCTGACGTCAAATTGCAATCTTCCTGGCTTCACCTCCTGATTAGAGGCAAATTAGCTACTTTTTAGAGTCGGCTCCCACAGTAAATATCTTCTTTTGCGTGTTTATATTTTCTACTAGTTCTGCTCCTCTCAGGTTCCAGAATGAGGAAAGCCTGGTTGCTGAATATTCAGTTTTCCAATAATACATATAGCACCCTTGTAAAGGCTTTAACGAAGGTGGGCCAGGTTTGGTGGCTAGGTGGGTGGGGGCGGTGGGAGAGTGGTGGTGGTGGGGATCAGGAAGTGAAATCCAACCTACTGCAGGGCAAGTTCAGGCAAGCCTAAACTAGATGAGACCTTGTCACAAAAAAGTGGGGTGTGGGGTGTAGGGGTGCAGATACGGTGAGGTATGACGTTAATCCCAGCATGTAGGAGATCTCTGTGACTTCAAGGCTACCTCGCTCTATATACCAAGTCCAAGGCCACTCAGGGCTACATGACGCCACTCCGTTTCTAAAACAAAAACAAAAGGTGAGAGAAAGAAAAATGAGGGGCTACCATAAGACAAGATCCTGTCCTTCAAGGATCTGATAAATTAATGAAAGCCGCACTGTTCTTGATGATTCTCGATTGAAACTGTCATCTTCCCAAATACATGTCCATATTCTCTTGCAGTAATTTGGATGCAGGTCTCTTAGCTGAAGTAGATGTGTAGTAAGTGATCCCCTCCACACACACCCTCACACCCAGGCCAGCACTCGGCATATGTCTTAAAACCATCTTAAATATAGTCATCACCTGAGGATAGTTTGTCATTATATGTTTTGCTCTTTAAACATTAAGTTCTGAAAAAATAACATCAGCTCATTTTAGGAAATGAGTCATGGGATTTCCAAGAACCGAGAGGTGCCATACAGGATATACCCCGGAGCCTGTTTCAGAAAAGAAAAACTTTAGAGTAATCAAAGATTGGCTAAAAATTCAGTCTCCAGCTAAGTTCAGGCGAGGCAGGCAGCTCGGCATGAACAGGGTAATGGTTCTGCAGCACAGCCAGTATTTCCCTGATCCCTGCATCTGGAGTATCAGCATGTGTGATTGGACAGCACTCCCCAGGCCTACGATCCATGGTGGTCGAATCACCCCAAAAAACAACATCAACATCTAATCTGTCTTATCTGTCCAGTTAAGTATTATTTTTAACTTTTACAAAGAAAAAAATTCCAGAAATTCTCTGTGCAATTCATGTATACCTGCCTAACTTGAATTTGTTTAAAGTTTGGAATTCATCTACTTCAATACATTTTTAATCTTCAACAGCAAACTAAAGCTGATCAACATACACATTCAAAATTTCTACCCAACTCAAAAGTTTACAGGCTACAGATTATTGGAAATTATCAAAAAAGTGAAAATTATCACACATTTTTGTTCTTTGATATAGAAGCAAAATAATATTTACACCTGCCCCACCCCTTATTTTTCTTCTCATCAAGAACAAATGTTCCCTCGGGAGGTTGTGTATTTCTATTTCTGGTTATAGTCATCTGTTCTCTCTGAAGACTGTCTGAAAAGTTGTCTCTACATGCGCTTAGTCAACAGTCATGAACATTGATGTTTCTGCTGATTTCTTTTGGGGGGTATAGCGTTTATTTAGTGAGTATTGGGAAGGGTATAAGGGTAAGGGG
Source organism: Neodon shergylaensis (assembly GCA_025134845.1). Classification (NCBI taxonomy): domain Eukaryota; kingdom Metazoa; phylum Chordata; class Mammalia; order Rodentia; family Cricetidae; genus Neodon; species Neodon shergylaensis. Next base: position 5,186,157 of record JABTXL010000342.1, read on the forward strand.
GCTACAGAGGAAAGAGAGAAAGCAGGGGAGGTTGTTTCTTAAGAAGAAGGACAGACAGAGAGATAAAGAGGTGGAGAGGAGGTGGAATATCCACTTGCCTTGGCAGAAAGGGGGGGGGGATTGGGAGTGGGTGGGGCTTGTCTCTTAAAGGGACAGGGTACCCAGGTGACAGGGCAGGCCAGTAGAGTTATAATTACAACATTATCGCCTTTCTCTTATAATAAAAAGATGAGGAGTTAGGCATGGCAGGTTGAGGGGATGAGGGTGTCTAGTTCTCAAGTCTGCTTCCTGCTTATTCATGGACATTGGAGTCTTGGGGGACCTGAGAAAGCTGGGATGCCAGTCACAGGGTAGCTGGTTGCTTCACTCCTGTCCACGATTTGCGGTGTGAAATTGTCCAGTGTCTCTTGGACCTTGCCCTGAGCAAGTAGGAATTCATTCCAGTCGATTCTGTCCACTGTCTGGAGATCTTGAAGAGTTTAGATGAAAGGCAGTTCTTCCTAGTGTTTTGTGCTTTCACCTGACAAGAAAAAGCAAATTGTGAATGGATGCTATTCTGTGCCCATCTGTCTTCTGTCTTTGGAGGAAATGGGGTGTTGCTGTTAGGAACCTTTTTCTCTGCATTCAGTTGGTGTTGTGTGCAGCGATGAAGCGGGCACAGGAAGTTGGAAAGTGGTCGGAGTCCAGGATTCCCATATGCCTCAGCCCATCTGCCCATGGGAGGGAGGAAACACAGAGAAAACCTGGCTGAGTCATACACCAATGTTATGATCCCTGGCAGGTTCCCTGGTGGGTGGGAGACCACAGGGGACAGGAGACAGACAGTTACGTCATGCACAGAGAGAGCTTAGGTATAGTTTATTTAGTGGGTATTGGGAAAGGAATAAGGGTAAGGGAGTTATGGAGGAAAAAGAAAGAGAGAGATAGAGAGGAAGAGGCAGAGGTTGCCTTTTCAGAAGAAGGACGGACAGAGAGAGCCTGCTGATTTCTTCCAGTGGGTTCTATATGCAAAGATTCCAGTGTGTCTGGCAATTAGCAGTGACACACGACAAACACGTGATTCTTGGGCTGTCTTGCTATCAGGTAAGCTAAAAAGCAAATAGAGGAGGAGGGGGAAGAAGGAGGGAGGAAGAAGAGGAGGGAGATTTCACCTAGAGTCACATAGTAATTTAGGTTCAGGAAAGAGAAAGCAGAAGATGAGGTCTTAAATTTTTAACGGGCTCTTGTTGTACCCAGCTGAAGGTCATGATGTCATACCACAGCTCATCTTCCCAGTGACCAGCTAGCTCCTGCTAAGCGTTTGAACACCACTGAGTCCCTTGCTAAGAAATTCCCAGCTTAAAACACTTCTCAGCCTCTCGCATACACAATTTCTGTTAGATGCTTGTGAGAAGTTTTTCTAAAACGGTAGTTCCTGGGTGTCCATAGAAAGACTTCTGTCTGCTCAATTAGTGGGTCCTTAAAGAGGCACAAACTCCCTAAACAAAACTGTAAATAAGGAGCTTCTACTGAGTTTAAATTTGCATGTGTTATAACTCTCCAGAAATTCTCCATTTAGAAATTGTATACATTCTCTGGTTTGTATTTACCAGAATTCTCCTCCACCCGAAATTGGGGTCTCACTATATAACTCTGGTTCTGTTAGAACTGACTAAGTAGACCAGAATGGCCTTGAACTCACAGAAATCCTCCTGCCTCTGCCTCCTCAGTGCTTATTTACAAAAATTCTTTAGGGTAGCCACAGTGCATTTCGTTAATGTTGGTGTTTGTTTTTGTTGAGGCAGGGTTTCTTTGTGTAGCCTTGGCTGTCCTGGGAACTAGCTGTGGAAACCAGGCTGACCTTGAACTCACAGAGGGTCTGCCTGCCTCTGCCTCCCAAGTGCTGGAATTAAAGGGGTGCACCACCATCTCCCAGCTGTGTTTTTATTTATTTGTTTCTAAATGGAAACAGGAACTAGTTATTTCTACAGTCACAATGAAAACCTCCTAAAGTCTTCTGAATTTCCTTTCAGAGCTCTTTCTCATGTCACACAGATCTCAAAAGGAATATACTCTTGAACCACTTGAGTGAATGACAAACTAGAATTTTCATGGCCACAAAACACCTGATGACCTCATGGGAGCCTTCAGCACTGGGAAGGTTTGTGTTTTAAACCTATATACACTCTGGAGTTCTAAACACTATATAAGCCATCTACCTAGTAAGCCACCCTGAGACAGAAATTTTACCTCTCCGAGACAGCAAAAGTATAAAAGTTTAAATAAAATGTTGATATAAGTTCCTGGAAATCCAACAGTAAGAAACTATGCTCAATGTTCCTTTTTCACTCGAACTGCCACTGGGGCAAGGTTCATGAAGAACTGCTTCTGAGCTACCTGGATGGGAACCAACTGGGATAGGGCTGAAAACAGCCAGTTCCCCAGTCCTGAAGTACACCTATAGAATTCCTGTAGAGGCTTGATAGCCTATTGATGTGGGAGTCCTCTCTGTGTGCTGTGATTATCATTAATGCTTTGGACCTATAGCAAGGCAGATCTTAGGTAGGCAGGGAAAGCTAGGCTGAATGCTGGGAGAAAGAAGGGCAGGGTCAGAAAGAAGCCTGAGACAGACGCTGGGAACTTTACCCTGTAAACCACTGCCACATGGCAATACACAGATTAATAGAAATGAGTTAAATTAATATGTAAAAGTTAGCCAATAAGGCACTAGAGCTAATGGGCCAAGCAGTGTTTTAATTAATATGGTTTCTGTGTGATTATTTCGGGTCTAAGCGGCTGGAAACGAAATAAGGGACCTGCTGCTACAGTCTGCATCTTGCAGTCTCCCTCAGGCTCACTTTATGCAAATCAGTGTCAAAAATCATTGTGCTGAATGGATTCATTCACAGAAGACAAAAGGGCAACTATGAAGGAGATACCATGAATGAAGTAGTTCAGCTGTCTGTCCCAACAACACTCCAACCATCAGGATATAATGTGAGTAGTTCAGCTGTCTGTCCCAACAACACTCCAACCATCAGGATATAATGTGAGTTACAGACACTTAAAGGGAAACCAAGGATAAATAAATAGTCTATGGGGAATTCATTGGTCACTAGTTACTGCTCCTCATAGTCTCAAAACACCCAACAGAAGCAATGCAAAGATTTCAAAGAAGACAGCTGGGGTGGTTCGGGTCCACAGTGGCCCGAGCTTGAGGCTGCTGCTATTGCATATTGGTGGATCTTGAAACAAGGTGTATGAGCTAGAACCAGAAGATGTCACCTTCGAGAAGGACCCCAGAGACCTACTTCTATTAACAAACTACTCTGAGCTTCCACAATCTCCCAAAACAACACAGTCTGGGAGCAAGTGTTTAAACCCCACAGAAGCAAGGAGCAGGGGGAGTTCTATCCGAACCCTAACCATTGTGCTCATGAATCACTTGACTTTGTTGTATCTTGTTTTCTTCTTTTTTAAATTACGAGTAACACTTGAGCGCTCTTGAGATGTGAAGATTAACTCAGTGACAGTAATAAGTGTGTTGATATATGCAACTAGAGACTAATAAAGGAAAGGATTATAGGGCAAGGCTCGTGTGTATCATATCCTGTCCCTGAGAATGCTGTCACTTGCGTTTTAGCTAACGGCAGTAGCGTTGATGCTCAGGATTGGCAGCAAGTTAGAATAAGTCAGCATTTTTCATGGAAACTAGGTCACGTGGTCTAAGAAAAAAAGGGTGACATTTACTTTGTTTGAGAACCCTGGAGCAGGATCTGCCTCAACCTGCCTGGTTCTAGAAAATTTTCGTCCTGTTGACAAGACAATTAGCTCCGTGAGAACTGCAGTTTCTCCAGCTGATCCTAGCAGAGGAAGAAAGCACCTACTACCACCTCTCCTGTCATAGCAGCTGTGGTCTGCCATCCATTTTCTGTCCCTTGGAATCTCAACCATATCTGAATCCCTTGAAATGATTCTTTGCTTGGACGCAGAGACCTAGTTTAGGAGCTTTCTAATTAAACTTGTAATTTGGGCTTCAAGCGTTTGTTGTAAAAATCAAAACGAAGCTGAAAGAATTACCCAGGGTCTATGGAACACAGGTCTGTCCCTTATGGAAAACAGGTCCATGTCTTATGATTATTTTTTCTCCATAAGTGAAGAAAACACTTTAACCTTGACTCCTTATCTTTGCTTTTACTCCCAGACCCAAAGAAACAAGCATCCCTGACTTGCCCCCACCACACCATAATTTTGAAAGTGTCTGAGATACAAATTCAGGTTTTTGAAGCCAAAAATGTCTGCAGAAAATAACTGAATTATTTTCTTTCCTTTCTAAAACTTTGCTTCTATGTGCCACCACATCAAATTGTGAAGCCAAATTACACTTTTTTTTTCTGAGACAGGGTTTCCCTGTGTAACTGTGTAACAGTCCTAGCTATCCTGGAACTAGCTCTCATATACCAGGATGGCCTCAAACTCACAGAGATTCACCTCCCGAGTGCTGGGATTAAAGGTGTGCACCACTACCGCCCGGCCCAAATAACACTTTTAAAGTTTTTGTGCTATAGCCCGGCATAGCAGTACCGGCCTGTAATTCCAGGACTCGTAACTCTGAGGCAGGAGTTTCGGATCCAACCAGGGATACACAGTAAACAACAAACAAAAGATGAAGAAGATGCTCGTGTTTTTAAAATCTACTCAGGTTGTTTTTTTTTAATCCATCACTAGGGGTCTAAGCTAATCAATCCGTTCTTCAGAGAACTGCCTTCCCATGTTACAACTCTGGTTCGTCCTTGCTGCAAATCTGCTGAGCTGGCTTGCAAGCCCAGGAACAGTCTCCCATATTGTAGGAGGCTTTTGTCCGCAGACCTTGACCCACGCTGTTAGGAGCCTCACCCACAAAGGTATTGTGAAAGAACAGCGACCCTGGATCAAGTTGCTCTGTGTACCCATCCTCTTCGGAACAATGGGACGCACTCTGTGATGTCAATGCTATCTTTGGAGACGATAAGACCTTAGACTCTGTAGCACGTTCTTCAATGTTGCTTTATGGGACGCACAATAGTAAATGTGTCTAGAGCACAGCTGCCATCTCCTCTTCTTTTTTTTAATCATATTTTATGGCAACATCATAAATGCTTCTGGAAAGCTGCAATGGGTGTAGAGGGAACCCGGCCGACACTCGGGTTTTTACAGAAACACAGGAACTACCTTGATGATACGATGGATCAAGAAAACCCTGTTTGTTGGGTATTTCAAAGAAGAGCTTTAGCGAAATGAGCTCAGTTGCTGCTACTGCTTTTTGACAATAGCCGTGAATCATTGATAGAAAAGCATGAGAAACCAGTCAGCAACTTAATTATATATCATTACCTAAGATAATGGCAACATTTTAGGCATGAATTAAACCTTTTGTGGTCGAGTCTTGCATCATTCCACAGAGTTGGTCCAGCCAGTGATTCTAAAAAAAAAAAAAATCTATAGACAAAGCCCTCACGGTTTATTGTTCATTTAAGAGTGGCTGCCACCTTTCTTTGTAGTCATTTTTCAAGACTGAAGGAGGAAGAAAGGACTTCTGTTCTGAAAACAGAAGAACAGCTCTGATGAGGGGTAGGAGGTAACAGTTACATCAGAGAGACTGAAACTCGCCGCCAGAAATGGGTCAGAACCATGCTGCTAAAGCCTAACCTCAGACCCAGGGAACTATTTGCCCTGACCTCTGACCTGACTGTAGGTTTGTCTTTATCCAGGCCTTTTTCTAAAGGAGAACCAAATTCCTGCTAAGGAGCAGGACTCCAGTTAATCACTCCCCACACCGTTTTTCTGTTCTGAAGCCTGTACACAACACAGTTGTGAGGAGGAAGTGTCACATCCCTGGAATAATGGTACCAAGCTCCCTTCCCTTGCTTCTCCAGCTAAGTTCTAGATGCAATGATAACAACTTGCAAAGATGGGAGAAAACTACCGAAGGGTCATGGAGGTGGACAGGTATCTGGCCGCAAGGTCTTAAGCGTTCCAATCCTTTTAATCAAACATTGGTCTAAACCACAATCACGGGACATCTGCACTAACCAGACTCGGTCCCCAACAACATTAGCTTGACCCATATTGTGTCTTTAAGTTTATTTTAAAGCAAAAGCAAAAGAAAAAAAACATGGTTTATAGGTTTCTGGTTCCAGCTCTGAGACATCGGAAAGCTCTAGGTGGGCATTTCTTCAGAGCCCCAACCCCAGGTGCGTAGGGGAGCCCATCCTTCTCTGGAACAGGAGGCAGGAACTCCAGCCAATCAGAAATTAGATATGTTCAGGGAGGCAGTGCTGCTCAGAAACTCTGGAAATGTGCAAAGATTTAAGTGTATTAGAACT
>JABTXL010000342.1:5192510-5216596 GCA_025134845.1 Neodon shergylaensis
CTCTGTGTGAACCAGACTGAACTTGAACTCACAGAGATCTACCTGCTTCTGACTCCCAAGTTCTGGAAGTCTTTCTTTCTGAGACACAACCTTGATAGGAAGCCAGGCTGGTTGTTTGCTTTACGTATGCTTTATTTGACCTTATGTGTATGTGTGTGTTTGTGATAACTTTTATTGTGTGGATATTAAATAAAGACGTTTTCTCTTCAGAACCCTCTTATTTCCCCCAACACCACCCTAGCAATCCCCTCGAAGTTGAAGAAAAGGCGACTGAGAAGCCCAGAGTACTAATAGCAGCCCACTCAATGAGCACGGTGAGACCGCACTGACTATGCTCCCTCTGGGTCTGCCATAAACAAACCATAGACAGAACCATAGCATCCTCCACTCTGAGGACAGCTAAATCTCCCACTAAAGTGAGGATGGAACTGTCTGCACCCCAGCTCTACGTTCTTGTCATTAAGGGAGATGTGGCTTCGGAAGTCTGTCTGTATGGGCTGCTTCTGGACGTGGTATAGAATTGTTTCGTGATCTTCGTTTTTACTGTCCTGTTGTGATTGGCAGGAGAAGGAGAAAGTGGGGCATGTGAGCTCTGGTCTCTTCTACCGTGTGAAACAAAGCACTGCTTTCTCTCTTCCAACTGAAATGGTATTGTTATTGTAGCCTTTTCTCCCAGGCCTATTTCTCAACTGTAATTATTCTTATTGTGCTTCTTCGGTAACTCCTCGCTCCTCCTCTTAGAGCACTGGTTCTCACGACTAGTATAGGCTCCCTACACTCTACAGGTTTCTTATACGAAGGAAAAACAGCTCTTAGTTTTTTAACAATTAATACATGCCTTTTTGTATAGTTTAACTGCAAACACTCACTTATTAGCCACCTCTCCAAAGTGAATAACTGCTCCATAGATAAGTATTCCTGAGCAATTAAACCTTTTCCACATTTAAATGAGTCTTTATTACTACTGTTTTGTGTCTCATTTAAATTTTCTAAATTTCACTTATCAGGCCCCAAAGTGGACAAAGTTCTATTATAACTGCAACAAAAGCCTGAGGGACACTGAATAGAGTGAAGAGCTAGCCACTGCAAAAACTCCTCTAAGCTTATATTTGCATTCTTTTTTTTAATATTTATTTATTTATTATGTATACAATATTCTGTCTGTGTGTATGCCTGCAGGCCAGAAGAGGGCACCAGACCCCATTACAGATGGTTGTGAGCCACCATGTGGTTGCTGGGAATTGAACTCAGGACCTTTGGAAGAGCAGGTAATGCTCTTAACCTCTGAGCCATCTCTCCAGCCCCCTTATATTCGCATTCTTAAATTATAATTTTATTGCAATGACACTACATTGCTAGGTTCATGCGTGATTAGTCACATATGGAGATTTTGAATTCTAGAATATATAGATTTTGTTTCTTAGAAATATAATATTGACTATTGTGTATTAACTAGTTGTGTATCTATGATTTTCAGTTCACCTCAGTTCAGTGTGGGTGGGTGTGCATGTGCGTGTGTAAGTTTGGAAAGGAATTGTGTGTGGAGGATTGTTTGCTTAGTTATTTTTCAAAAATAAACTCTTGCTATATAGCTCAGGCTGGTCACAACTCGTGATTGTTTCTGCTTCTCACGAGTCCTGGCATTACATGCTCTGCCACCACACCCAACTCTATGTTTTTGACTTCTGTTATACTTGTTAATCTAATCATTCGTTCTCGAAAACTGTTTCCACCTTAGACATTACCTCCGTGTTTACTTATGTCCAAGAAAGAGAACCAAGAGGAAGTAGGAGCAAGGAGAAGAGAAGGAAACCATTGTGGAAGTGGAGTTCAGAGTCCAGCCAGTGTGGAAAGTGTTTGAGGAGATGCTATAAAAGTAGAAATGTGCTTATAATTTTCTGTGTTGAGAAGACTATGTGAACACAGATATTAACAGACTAAAGCAATCCTGGGCCGACATTTCGCTTATAACATTTTAATATGACTGTAACTTTCCAAACTAATGATAACGGTGCCTCGAAAAGTCAAATGCAGTTAGATATAGTGGTTCATACTTGTAATTCCAGCACTCAGAAGCCTGAACCAGGAGGGCGAAGGACTGAGGACAGTTCAAGGCTGGATTGGACACCAGAGCGAAACACTGCCTCAGAAAGAGAGACAGACAGAGAGAAATCAATGGATTGTAGTTGGTAGTGTTGGTTTACAACACCATTTTGGAAGCTGAGGCTGGAGAATCATGAATTCAAAGATAGCTTGAGCCACATAGTAAGAACCTATCTAAAGCACACAGGTGTACATTCTTACCAAAATATTTTTCCTATTTGTTTCATTCAATTTCAGTCATCTACAATAAGAATTTGTTCTACTAAGTGATGTTATTAAAAACTCATGACATTCTCTATTTGTTGTTTTGATTTAAATCAATAATTCTCAACATTTGGGTCAAGACCTTTTTGAGCACTGACTGATCATTTTACGGGGGTCGCTTTCAACAATCTGCATATCAGATACTTATATTGCTATTCATAACAGCAAAATTACAGTTATAGGGGGTACTGGAGAGACAGCTCAGCAGTTAAGAGCACTGGCTGTTCTTCTAGAGGACCCAGGTTCAATTCCCAGCACCCACATAACAGCTAACAACTGTCTGTAACTCCAGTTCCAGGATCTGATACCTTCACACCAATGCACATAAAATAAATAAATTAATTTTTAAAATTACAGCTACAAAGTAGCATCAAAAATAATTTTATGGTTGGGGGCCACCACACCAGAAGGACCTGTATTGAGAGGTTGCAGTCTTAGAAAGATTGAGGACCATGGCTCTAAATGGTTGAAAGGAAGAACACATCATGCTAACTATGTACTCCACGTTGCTGAACTACTCAGACAAAGCAACCATCTCAGTTGAGTCTATGAAAGAGACTGCACGATTTCTTAAAACACAAACTTTTGACAATGCTGAAATTGTAACTTCACTTATGAAATGGAGAAGTACTAAACAGTGCAGTCAATGTTTTCAACACGTGGATAGTGTCTACACAGTCACGCCACAGTGACCACACCTATCTCATCAGAAGCATACATGTTTATTGAGATGCTGACATTTCTATCTAGTACAGTACAAATTTCAGGGAAATTCTAAAGAAAGACTGTTCCTTAGTGCTTGGAAAGATCACTGGAGGAACAAAAGCCTGACTTAGAACTCAGTCTCCTCCTCTACCATACCTATAAGCACAAATATCTGCTTTTCTGGACTAGGGCTAGGGAGCAATCTTAAGCTACTCATTATAAAAGATGCTTGATCAGATGACAATGAGTTAAATATGATGCATGTTAAAACACACATTCAGATCACAGAAGTTGTCTTTTTATAAAACAGTCCTTAGGCCTGCTGTTAGAATCCAGTGGTTGGATGCTCACTTAACATGCTCAAAGCATGTTTGATCCCCAGCAAATGGAAATTCTTATGTAACCAGGAACATTAATCTGCTTAAGAACAACTCATTGTGAAGTGATGTCTCATTTGTGTTGAAGCCATTTTATTAGTCTCCAGATTTATGTAGAACTGTTAGATTTAAATGCCCTAAGAGCTAACAATAAAGTAATATTTGAATAAAGAACTAATTTTTAACAGGGGCTCAGTACTTGCATTACATCTTTCCACATATACCTGCATGAACTATCCCATTCATAAGCATCTCAGAGTTAGCTGCAGGCCACTAAAATGACACTGTTGAGTTTTAGGTTGGCCCATGGAGGGGTAACACTTTCCAAAGACGAGGCTCTGCTTCAATGACAAACGAGGTTTTAGAAGTATTTGCCAAGATGAGATGAATGTAAATATTCTCTAGGCTGGTTGGGTTTCTAGGGACAACAAGATACATGTTGGTTTCTTTAAAGCATAAATTAGGATGTAGTAATATGTCCCACCATTTGCTTCTCATCTAAATCCAATGAATGTGAACAATGAAGAAAGAAAAAGAAAATCATTAAACCTCCTCAGAACGAACACTTTTTCGGCATCCTACAGAAACCTCATTTAAGGCCTTGTTCATTATGAACCTTGCTTCATGAAATATTCCCTCCTATCTGCCAAACCATAGAGCAACCCTTATAAAAATACGGTGCAGATAAACAGTGGCCGTCTTACATAATGAGATGTCCTTGCCAAATGGGAGTAAAAGAAGACAAGAAACTTGCCTCCCACTGAGCAACATGTTCCAGGCCTAGCGAGCCTGAAACGCCACCATCATTCATGGCACAGTCTGGCTCCCGGCAGAAGCTCAGCTTCATGCTGGGCTACTGGAGAGGAGAGCAGGGCCGCGGAACCTTTCGCAGCACAGAGACAGCCAACGGCCTCCTTTCTCCTGCTGTTGGGGTGTGATGGAAACACAGGCAAAGATTCTGCCACCGTTGCCTGTATCACCACACCGGATTTGGGGTTGTAATGGGGATGGACCCCAAGCCTTTGTGCCTGCTAGTAGCGTTCTATCATCCGAGCTATATTCTCTGTCCTCGATTGTGTTTTCTGGACCAGAGATTGTTTCCAGGGAGAGAATCAAACTGACTAGAGGAGCCAACCTAGAGAAACCATCAGAACCTACTGATCTCAGTCCTCAAGGGAGATACTTCTACGGACACAGTTTGTATGACAGCCAATGAACCCTCATTTTTTCAATAACATCCTTTATTATATGTACAATCCTCCATATATTTTGTAGCTCCTATGCCTCAGCTTCTTCTCAAACTGAGATTAGATTACCACCCATTTTGCACTCTTGTTACAGGTATTAAATGAGCTAATTTGATAAAGTTCTGAAAACAGTGCCTGGGACTCTTTACGTGGGGCTTTGTAACTTCTCAGTTAGTAATTAAAGTTAAGCCCAGACTCCAGACATGAAACAGCATCCATATTATACCAGGAAAAGCTGGACACTACAGAAACGAGAGAACCTTTGGGGGAAGCTGCTTATTTGTATACCAGGCTGGTCTTGAACTCACAGAGATCTGCCTACTTCTGGCTCCCAAGTGCTAGACTCAAAGGTATGTGCCACTACCACCACACGACTCTTTAACTGTGAACATTTGAGTAAATACTATGATCCTTCATCTGGTCAGAAAGTATGACTGAAATTAAGCATATTACATTCAATATGCTTGTGTTGAACAAGATACGAAAACTGTGTGTGTTCATGTGTGACGGGGTCTCATGTCGCCCAAGTTGGTCTTGAACTTGCTGTGTAGCTGAGGATGACTTTGAACTCCTGGTCCTCCTGCCTTCACTTCCTAAGGTCTGGGATGCTGCCACTCCTGGCTTGGAATAATAATTATGTGATAATTCATGTAGACACGGTTAAGTGCTACTTAAAACTTGGTTTTGTTGCCAGGAGAGGTTTACTTGTTTGTTTGGGTTGGCACCGAGACAGAGTTCCACTAAGTAATCTAGGCAGGCCTTGAACTTGAGATACTTTTGCATCATCCTCCCCAGTGCTGTGATGACAGGCATGTGCCACCATGTTGAGCGAAAATCTGGTTTTTGAGCAGATCATGACATTCTATTCTGCTAATAAGGTACTGTTATTGGGGAAAATAGAAACTGTCAAATTCTCTCAAGGCTGATATCAGATCTATTGTATTGATCTCTGTTTGTTTCTTGTTTGTCTGTTTCTGTGATGCTGAGGATGAAACCTAAGATCTCACTTCTGCTTCACAAGCACTCTATCACTGGACAGCATCCCTGTGCTGGTCCTCTTGACAGAAATAGCCATTGAAATGTTTTTCATAATTCTCATTTCTAGATTAGAAAATACGGGATAGTAGGTTATCTTTGATCATTCACCATCTAACTTTTTGAGACAGGTTATCTAAGTGAATGTGGCGCTCCCTGATTCAGCTAAGCTATGTGAAGAGCAAGCCCTGGGAACCTCCTTTCTTATCTCTCCAGTACTGTGATTACCAGCTCAAGCCATGATGTGGAGGTTGGATGTTGAACTCAGGCTCCCATGCTCACATATCAAGCAAGCTCTTTACCAGCTAAGCCATCTCCTCTCCTCAGCACCCTCCCTTCCATTTTTTTTTTCAAGTTTGCTTGAAAGGCCGGCAGCAGAGGCTATGGTAGTTCACCTCCCATAGTCTCTAGGAGGCCAATGCTTGTGTGCCACCTCTGCCCAAGAAGCCCCTCCCCCCCTCCCCAAGACCGAGCTCACCTGTCAGTCAGCTTGTCTAAACAGAAAAATAAGAACACAAACCTCTCAGAAAACAGTTGACTGGTTAAGACATGGTGGCGACAGCAGTCCTTAGAAGCAGGACGATTTCCCAGCAACCTCTTCGGTGTTAGCCCATTCCATTCACTAAATAGAAAGGGAGTCTAGGGAAACAATTGGCAAGAGGCAGTCTCACGCTGGTTGTGAACATGGGACAGAAGGCCGTGAAGTGACTTGTCCCAGTCCTTCTGTTTCATAAGCTAGTACCGTGCTGGCTAAGACACACTGGCTTCCGACAGGCTCCTGTTATTAATTTTGAGAAGTGTCACAGGGGAACTCACCTAGTCTTCCCTAGCAACTCCAGACACCTTTGTTCTGGAACCACCAGCTGTTTAAAAAAAAATTGTTAGGTAGGGAAAAATCAATAATATGTATGCATTCCTTAATGAATATTATTCTCAACAGTCAAGGTAAATGATATTTATGTGAAGTACAGTAAGCATTGCTTGGAAAATGCCTTATTGTTTTTTTAAGTTGTTTGCTTCACATCCATGCATGAACTGAACTGCTGTAGAAGACGCAAAGCCAAGGGATTATATTTGGAACCAAACTTGTGGCCTTGTGCATAATGGCAGAAAATCAGAAAATTCCAGTCACAGAAATACCTCTGTAGTCAAACTACGATAAGCCGCCCAGTATATTTAAGGGACACACACACACAAAGAGAGAGAGAATGGTGTTTTGTTTTGTTTTTTGTTTTTGTTTTCTCCCAAGGCCCTTTCATTACCACACTGCAAATTAGTAGCAAAACAGAAGGGAAAACCAGAGGCTCAAATGATCGGCTCAGAAAGCTCCCGACTCTCAGAATAGTCTCCCTAAAACTAGGTCCATTTTTCAGAAGTGACGGCTTTCCTGGGGCGGAGACTGCAGTGCAGAAAACCTGGAATTTCTGACCAAGGCTCCAAAAAGATCACCTTTCCTTTTACAACTTTGTTTTGAACATCCCCGCGTGGCACGGAGAATGTTCAGAGCAGCCTGCTGCTGTTGTCCAGGTTTCTCGCGTTTCCTTCCGGGTTAACATGAAGCCGGATTTCAGCGAGCCTGTGCGCCATCCACACTGGATCCCAGGCTTCTTCTTCCATGTGGCAGCCAGACTGCCAGCGTTCTTGCTGATTCACTGGGACAGGCTCAAAGGGTGCAGGGCAGTGACCGGTGGAGACAGGACCTAGAGCTCACTGTAAACCCCAGCTTTGCCTAAGCTCAGCCGACGCTTTTAGACTTTCTCATCAGCTTCTTTATCGACAAAACAGGAATCAGCCTGGTATTAGAGCACTTAACTTTGTTTTCTTTGATGAAGTGCTTTGAAGATGAGAAGAGTTGCGTTTGTTTTGTTTAGCAGCATAAATGAATGGGGTCAGAAACATGACACATCCTCTGTTTGGTGGCACTTCTTGATTTACTTGCCCTGCCTATCCTATTGCTTACACGGTCCACTTGGTCCCAGCCTGTCGCCAATGACTGTCTCCAGGTAACTTTACTTTCAGGGTTTAAACTCAAAACCTTTACGATTGAGCAAACAAGGTAGGCTTTAAGGAATGTTACCATCATCTGTCTCCAAGGGAAGCTGGCCACAGACTTCCTCACATTCTTCTTTAGGTCTGTTAGAGAGCTCAAAGTAACAACTATGACAATCAAAATTGCTAACTTTCTCAGATTTTAATTAGAAAAGTCTGAATTTGACTAATTCCTGGAGTATCTCACCTTTTACTAAGGCTCAAGATAATTATATGCTTATCAAGTAAAGCATGAACATGCTTACTTGACTTTTTTTTGGAAAAAAATGTTTTATATTTTGTATGTGCGTCTGAGTGTATGCACATACGTACAAGAGCTCATGTGTGTCCTACCCCCTGGAACTGGAGGTACGATTGGTTGTGAGCTGCCATGTGGTGCTGGAAACCCCACCCTGGCCCTCAGCAAGAGTAAAACGTGTTCTTTAGTGCTGAGCTATTTCTGGGGCATACAAAACTTATGTCTATTCTCAGTGATCACTTGAGTTTTGTCTGATAGATAATCACATAACACTCGAAACAATAGATAATCACATAACACTCGAAACATATATATAGTTCAAATTGTTTTGAATATGCTGAATAAAAGCCATAAAGATTGTCAGTTTTATCTTGTCGCATTTTTTTGCCAGGTTCATAATATATCAGCCAAGAATCAGAAGAAATAATTGTTATAAAATGTACTTGGGCCAGGCCTGGTGCCACACTCTTTAACTACAGTACTTCAGAAGCAGAGGAAGGCAGACCTCTGTGAGTTCTAGGCTACCCTTGTCTATAAGTCAAGTTCCAGGCCAACAAGGACTACAGAATAAGGTCCTGTCTTAAAACAAACAAAGAAAGAAACAAAAATATACTTGAAGTCATTGTGGTGGCTCTAGCACTTTGGAGGGAGCAGCAGGAAGATCAGTCGTGTCAGGCCACCCTCAGCCACATTAGAAATTAGAGACCAGCCTAATATACATGAAACAAACCAATGAATAAACGGGAAATGGGGCCAGAGAGATGGCTCAACAGTGAGGTACCAGATGCCCTAAGAACTGGAGTTACAGACAGTTACGTCCTATGGGTGCTGGGATTGATCCTCTAGAAGAACAGCCACTATTCTTAACTGCTGAGCCATCTCTCAGAATCATAACGTATGTTTTGTTTTGTTTTGTTTCTTTTAGTCATGAAACGTTGCTTCAAATATAAGTTTAGGAAATTGCCCAAAAAATAAAATTCAAAAGTAAAGAGACAAGAATTTAGTTTTCTTGCCCCACTCCGGAGGCAGAGGCAGGTGGATCTCTGAGTTCAAGGTCAGCCTGATTTACAGAGTGAGTTTCAGGACTGGCTCCAGAGCTACACAGAGAAACTCTGTCTCGTATTTTTGGGGGGGGGGGTAGTTTTCCTAATTTGAGGACTGTAGTCCTACAATTTCTCTAGACATTTTAGCCAACATTGTATTAACTTTGGGCAGACCAAAAAAATATCAATCATAATTACATTTTCTATAAAGTAGGGGTATATTTTGTTTATTATAGAGACTAAATATCCTTCCCATTGCTTGAGAGACAATTCTGCTGGGACGGAGTTCTACGGTAATTTGGCTCAGTTAGTCTACCCACATGTTTGGTCACACAGTAGTCTAGATTTTAGATGTGATTAGGAATTAAGCCAGTGAACTTTAATCAGATTAACCTTCTTGATGTACCCAGGCTTACATTAGATGCTTTTCTCATAGCTATGATTAAAATCCCTGAGAAGAGTGACTTAGCAGAAGAAAGCTTTCTTTTGGCTTATACTCTGAAAGGGTATGACCCAGCACCATGAGGAAGACACAGCAGAATTCCTGGCAAGCAGGAATGTGTGGACAGGTGCCTTCTCATTTCTGCACCAAGAAGATGAGAGTTCGTGCCCAACCAGGTCAGACTGGAGGTCCCAGAGTCCACCCCCTAGCAAACCCACTTCCTACGAATTCCACAAATTCCTGAACCAGCTCCCAGCTAGGGACCAAGTGTTTGGACCTCTCAGACTGCAGGGAGACTTCCCACCCAAACCAGCGGATACACACAGGCCTATTGGTTCTGTCCTGTTTTCCTGGAGAGCCCTGAGTAGTAAAACTGCCTTTTCATCATCCCTTTTTCCCTTGGAGTTTTTCTCTTGGCCTTTACCTCTCCACACCTGATGGAGGAAGGTCATTGGCTAATAAAGAAACTGCCTTGGCCCATTTTGATAGGCCATCCCTTAGGTGGGTGGAGTAGGCAGAACAGAATGCTGGGAGGAAGAGGAAGTGAGCTCAGACTCAATAGCTCTGCTCTCTGAGGCAGACACGATGAAGCTCCGACCCAGGATGGATATAGGCTAGAATCTTCCCGGTAAGTGCACCTCGGTGCTACACACATTAATAGAAATGGGCCAGGCAGTGTTTAAATGAATACAATTTGTGTGTCGTTATTTTGGGGCATAAGCTAGCCAGGCGGCCCGGAGCTTGGTGGCAGGAAGCAGCCCGCAGCTCCCTTCAACACACACCTTCTTGGAAGACACTGAATCCATAAATGGTTAAGAAGCATAGACCCGGGAGAACAGAAGGGAACAGAAGGAACAGAAGATGTGAGGAAGCAAGGTGTCATTGTGCTCATGCCTTGGCTATATTTATGGACCGGCATCCCGTGGCCTTAATTGTCTTTATGGAAGGACATCGTGCATCACCAACAGAAGAGAAAAAGATGAAGGCAACAGAAGCAGTGAGAACTAAACAGAGAATAACAAAATGCAGTTGAATACAAACACACTCTCGGTGCTCATGGGAATCACAGGGATTTTCAAAATTGTCATAGACTTTTAATATCACAATTGATTTCAGATCACAGACTTCATTCATTTGCTTCACAACCCATGTGAAATAAACGTTTTGTGCCTTCGGGAAAAACTTATATCTTTGCCCCCTCAGAGTGACTGCGTGACACAGGTCACTCCTACTGCAATGGCTGAGCCTCTCTTGGGCTTACTGAGAAGAAGAGTGTCAAACTAGGAAGCCCGCTGATATCTCAAGATCAGAGGCTATCAGCTCATCACATTAAAGGACTGTCCAGAGAGGCTGTCTCTGCTGTGTCAGCATGATTTTGTGATTACTATGGTCAGCTGTGCTGAGGCTCAATTTTATAGACAGTAATACAAAGCCAAGGCAAACCCAAGGCTAGAGATCAAAGACTTGAAAATTTCCTGCTCTCCCTACATGTGGTGGTTCATGTCTACAATCCCCATACCTAGGAGGTTGCAGAATGATGGAGGAAGGTCATTGGTTAAGTAATAAACTGCTTGGCCTCATAGGTTAAAACATAGGTGGGAGGAGTAAACAGAACAGAATGCTGGGAGGAAGAGGAAGTGAGCTCAGAGGCCATGCTCCCCTCTCCCAGGCAGATGCGATGAAACTCCAACCCAGGATGGACGTAGGCTAGAATCTTCCCGGTAAGCGCACCTTATTAGAAATGGGCTAGTCCAGGTGCGAGAGTTAGCCGAGAAGAGGCTAGATATAATGGGCCAAGCAGTGTTTAAAAGAATACAGTTTCCGTGTAATTATTTTGGGGCATAAGCTAGCAGGTGGCCAGGAGCTGGGTGGCAGGAACCAGCCCACAGCCCCTACAACAGCAGAAGAATTTCCATAAGTTTAAAGCAAGCCTAGGCTATATATTGAGTACCAAGTCAGCTGCCTACCAGGGCATGATCCTATCTCAACTACTACCCTCCCACCCACCCTCATGCCCCACCAGAAGAAAAGGCAAACAAAAATCCTTTCCACCTTCTACAGTCGCTAGAATAATGCAGAGAGCACTGAGTGAGGACTGGGTTTGGACATGGCAAAAATTCCTCCCAGTACTCAAATATGCAGATTTGAACCTCGTATAGCAGGTCAGAAAGGGTTAGCATAAGCCACACAAATTGAGTTGCAACGTTTTCCCAAGTGAGCCAATCTACATCCATGCACATGTGTGTAAACTTTCATGGTAAAGCAAACAATACTTCTCGTTATAAGAGGGGTCTGGTGTTTGGCAATGGCTTGAAGTGGAATGCTAGAATGCCTCTCCCAAACATTCTCAAAGCTCATGTTGAAAACATTGTTTTGAATACACAGCAAAAAGAATTTAACTCACTGTGGTTGTTTTTAATGAGGTATCTCCCATAGTAGAGGCATTTAAATACTTGGTTCCCAGTTGGTAGCTGTTTGGGGAGGCTTAGGAAGCATGGCCTTGCCATTTTAACTTTACTCTGTCTGCTTCCTGTTTATGGTTAGAGATGTGAGCCCTCAGCTCTCAGCTTCCAGCTCCAGTTGCCAAGTATGCCAGCTGCTGTCTCCATTGTGATAGTGATGGACTCTTATCCCACTGGAACCATAAACCCTAAATCAACTGTTTCCAACCTGTGGGACCCGATTTTGGGGATCAAATGACTCTCTCAAAGGGGTCACCTAAGGTCATCAGAAAGCACAGATATTACAATTCATAACAGGAGCAAAATTGCAGTTATGAAATAGCAGCAATAATAATTTTGTGGTTGTGATCACTACAATACGAGGAACTGTATTAAAGTGTCACGGCATCAGGAAGGTTGAGAACCACTGTCACCCTTCCTTCTATAAGTTGTCTTGATTATGGTGTTTAATCACAGCAATAACAAAGAAACAGATACACCCGTGTTTCCAAATTCTCATTCAGAGCTGCCCCATGTAAGTCTCCAAATAAGTCAAATTGTGAAGCTTGACTCTAAATGTAGGTGGAACAAAAACCAAAATTGAACAAAGCCTACAGCACTCAAGAGGAAAGGAAGAGCTATCCTGGTGGCATTTGAGTGCATACTATATACCAAACATCTTTATTATGTCTGATCTTGAAATGTGGTACTCTTGTTGAATTGGTACAATGGCCAATGTAAGACCAGTCTTTCAGTAATATTTCTACACCACATTATGAACAAGACAACATGGCTAAGCAGTTGCTCATTTCTATAAATCCAAAAAGGAAATAAAAGTAATCATTTTTGCATAATTATTTACATAGTATCATATAACAAAATTATTATGTTTGGCTCACAATAGGCAAGCTTTGTTGATTTCATCTGGGTATTTTTTTTCTTCAAGCAAAAGTAGAATATATCTTTAAGTATTACAGACAACTCCTTTTTAAAAGGCATACCAGTTTGGGACTTAGCTAAAATATATTTCAATGAGAGTGAGTATTTCCACAACGTGTTTTCTGAGAACTGTGGTGCCTTTAAATAGTATGCTGCCGATAGGAGGAGCAGATGGATGAATGACTAAATTACCCATCAGCCTCTAGCCCAATCAGCAGGGTGAGAGCATTGACCTGCTTCTCCAGAAGAAGAGGTCAACTAGAACGTTGCTCAGCTGGCAGAGAGCTTGCCTCCCAGCACTAAAGAAACCTAGTGTGGTTGCATAAGCCTATAATCCCAGGTCTCAGGAAGTGGAGGTAGGAGGATCATCCTCAGGAACATGTTGAGTTTGAGGTCTACCTGTTGTTTGTTTTGAGAACCTGTCTCAAAATAAAGGGGAAGGGGTGGAGCAGCTCAGCAGGTAAAGGTACTCTCACCAAACTAAGACCTGAGTTCAAGACCTAGTCCCCACACGGTAAGAGACAAAACCAACTCCCTTACTGTTTCCATAGCACATTTGTACACACACACACACACACACACACACACACACAAATAAATGTAATTTTAAAATAACTTGAAGGAAAAATACAATCTAAGACTTGAGAGATGTTTCAGAGATTAAGAGAACTTCCAGATCCTTTGGTGGAGATGTCAGTGCACCTTACTACATCCCACTGACCATCAAATGACATGCTCCTGAGGTCAGGATACAGCTGAACACTGGGTGCTAGTTTAGTGTCATTATACTTTCCCTTTATAAAGGCACAAAAGGTACCAGGGCGGTGATGGTACACGCCTTTAATCCCTGCACTTGGGAGGCGTAGGCAGGCAGATCTCTGTGAGCTCAAGGTTAGCCTGGTCTACAGAGTTCCAGGACAGCCACACAGAGAAACCCTGCCTAAAAAAAAAAAAGAAAAGAAAAGAAAAGAAAAGAGCAAAAGTCACAAAGGTACAAAAATATGACTCCAAGTTTACTGCAGCTTAGATTTTCATTAAATTAAAACTCCATGTGTTCAGTCTACTAGAATTTTTATTTTATTTGTTTTAAGACAGGTTCTCACTATGTAGCCCCAGCTGACTTTGAACTCACTATGTAGATTGTAGATAGACTGAGATAGAACTCTGAAATCCATCTACTTCTGCCTCCTGATTGCTGGAAATTAAAGGCATGTGAATGTTGTATTTTTTTTTAATTAATCATTTTCTTTTACTGAGACAGGGTCTTGGTATGCAACCCAAGCTAGCCTAGAACTTGCAACCCTCCAGCCTCTGCCTCCCAAGTACTGGGATTACAGGCATGAACCATCCATCATTCATGCCTGGCCTTACAACAACATATTTACCACATTTTTTTTTAAATATTTATTTTATTTATTTATTATGTATACAATATTCTGTCTGTGTGTATGCCTGCAGGCCGGAAGAGGGCACCAGACCTCTTTACAGATGGTTGTGAGCCACCATGTGGTTGCCGGGAATTGAACTCAGGACCTTTGGAAGAGCAGGCAATGCTCTTAACCTCTGAGCCATCTCTCCAGCCCTATTTACCACATTTTTATCACTCAACTTTTTACTCATTGTTATGTATATTTTCAGATATATTCATATATTTTAGGCAACTCATTATATTTGCACTTAGATTCATATGCGGATTCTTATAAAAACATTCTGTGATCTTTGCCCGGGTCTCATTTCACAAATGAAAAGCACTGCCACTCAGGGAGACTGAGTGATACATGCAATGAGCAGCAGTGGAACTGTGTAGGAGTCTGAGCATCTCAGACCCTGAGCTCAGCCATGCTTTTCTCAATGACTGCTTCCGTGTATATAGTTTGGTAAGGTCTTTCAACCTCACTTATTTCTAAGCTCTTTTTTTATTTATTTATTTTATATACAATATTCTGTCTATGTGTATGCCTGCAGGCCAGAAGAGGGCACCAGATCCCATTACAGATGGTTGTGAGCCACCATGTGGTTGCTGGGAATTGAACTCAGAACCTTGGGAAGAGCAGGCAATGCTCTTAACCACTGAGCCATCTCTCCAGCCCCCTATTTCTAAGCTCTTAAAGGAACTGCAAGGCTACATACAAAACTTACAGCTCTGCCAATGGCCAATTAATTATGTTCTTTTTGAAGAATGTTTTTATCTATTCTTCAATAGTTGCACATGCAAAAAAACTTGATTGTATCCATCCCTCTTCCTATTCCCTCTAAGGCATTTCAACTCCATGCCTTCATTTTGCTTTTTGTGACCCAGTGATTCTACTTAGCCCTGCCGTCACACATGTGACTTTGAGACTACTATCGTATGTCATGGACAATACCCCCAAATCATGCCCCATCCACCAGCAGCTGTTGGCTGTCAGTAGCTAGGGGTAGGGCTCCGTGAGCCTCTTCCCCACGTGTGCTAGAATTTTGACCAGCTGAATCTTGAGCAGGTAACCACAACTGCTCTGAGTTCATGAGTGTCACAGCCATGCCCCATCGAGAAGACAACATTTTCCAACACTTCTTCTCTCCGTCCTCTGGCTCTTACATTCTTTCAGATCCTGCTTCCAGGACATTTCCTCGAGCCTTGGGG
The DNA here is from genome assembly GCA_025134845.1 of Neodon shergylaensis. Lineage (NCBI taxonomy): Eukaryota > Metazoa > Chordata > Mammalia > Rodentia > Cricetidae > Neodon > Neodon shergylaensis. The sequence continues at coordinate 5,208,017 of JABTXL010000342.1, forward strand.
AGGGGCACAGGACTGATACAGGTGTTCTCTTCAGGACTGTGTGTTCCTTTAAAAATGATAATACAAGGTTGGAGCTTGGCTGTTCTCGACCCGCTGCGAGGCCGGCGCACCGCAGCCATGACAGAGGCTGATGTGAACCCGAAGGCCTATCCCCTCGCAGATGCCCACCTCACCAAGAAGCTGCTGGACCTTGTTCAGCAGTCGTGCAACTACAAGCAGCTTCGGAAAGGAGCCAATGAAGCCACCAAAACCCTCAACAGAGGCATCTCTGAGTTCATCGTGATGGCAGCAGACGCTGAGCCCTTGGAGATCATCCTGCACCTCCCACTGCTGTGTGAAGACAAGAATGACCCCTATTGGTAGTGTTTTCAGCCAGTTTCTATTATAAATATTGTACTACATCTGGCTTTTGTATTTTTTATAGTCTTACAGGGTTGTCCTGTCCCATCTCTCCATCCTCTCCTACCATTTTTAATCTGTTTCACTTACTCTAAGCGAAATGATATCTAAGGCAGGAGAGAGGCAGAACGGCACAGCTTAACAGTGGGAAGAACCAGGAAACACCTAAGCCAAGTATAGTGTCTGCTTCCATCTGCAAACTCACTCCTCTGTGCAGGACAAGATGACAGTAACACTCGTCCCTCACGCCTTTGCATATGAGATCTCCATACATGCTACCATGACTGAAGATCTTTCAGCAGCCCCTCCCACCAGCCGTCATTTGAAGAGAAAGTCTGATAATGTTAAACCTACGTCCAAGTGCCATTTATTAATGTTGTGTTTTTGATATGTGTAACCTTCTATTCTCACCCCATTCCCTACTGAGGGTATCAAGGCAGTAACAATTCAAAGAGATGGTCTGCAGACTCATAGGCGGCCTGAGTTTGACTGCCTGGATCTTGAAGAGGACAGAATAGTTGGAATAAAGAATACCGGGGCTGGAACTCAGAGCAGAGACAATGCTATCAGGGACATTCTGCCCTTCGTTGAATGGGGATTTCTTGTGGGGCTGTTTGACACCCACTTTGGGAGCCCTATCCCTTTCCCCCCTCAACATGGGTCAAATGTATTCTCTGTCACATGAAGAGTGAAAATAATGTTGTTCATTCTTGAGCATCCTAATAAATATGTTCATATTACATTTAAAAATGATAATACAAATATTTTTTGGTTTTATGGAATTTGACAAACAAAATTTGTTTTGTTTCTTTCTCTTTCCCTCTAGTCTCTGTTCTTTCTTTATGTCCTTAAAGAAAGTAAAAATGATCTTTAGCTTCAGTTTTGTATTTTTTGTTTCTGTTTGTTTGTTTTCAATTTATATGTTTTGGGGGTTTTTGAGCTTTTGTTCTCTCTCTCTCTCTCTTTCTCTCTCTCTCTCTCTCTCTCTCTCTCTGAAACAGAGTCTCATTATGGAGCCCCAAGTTTTCTTAAACTTGTAATACTGATACTTTTCTCTCCTGTGTGCTGAGTTGACAGCCTGCCCCACCAGGTTTGGCTGTACAAAGGTCTTGACCCAGTTAAGAGCTATGCTAATGTTTATTCCGAGGAAGCAGGGAGTTTTAAAACTGTCAGACACTCACTGAAAAGAAACAACCTTGTGCATTAAAGTATTTGTAGGTCTCCCTCTTCATCACTGTTTTGTTGCTATAACAAGACACCATGACCATGGCAGCTCTTTCAAAAGAGAGCTTTTTATTGGAAGCCTGCATACAGTTGCAAAAGATGAGTCCATTCTCATCATGGCAGGGACTATGGCGTCATGCAGGTAAGTGTTGGAAACATAGCTGAGGACTACATCCTGATCTGTAGACAGAAAGAGAGCACCAGTGCCTGGCATGAGCTTTTGAAACCTCAAAGCTGAGCCACAAAGACACACTTCCTCCAACAAGGTCACAGTTCCTAATCCTTCTAATCCTTTCAAGTAGTATTTCCTGGTGACTAAGCATTTAAATATATGAGCCTATGGGGAATATTCGTATGTAAGTCACCACAGTCTCCATATACCTTAGTTTCATTGACATTGGATACAGAATGGTGTGATAATAAGGTATATCTTTCATACATTTGGCATTGTTACTGGCTACTATGCTTTTCTTGTTTTTGATCCTTGTTTGAGTTTAGTTTTGTTTTTTCAGACAGTGTCTCAGTCTGACCTTGAACTCCTGCTCTCTTACCTCCATCTCCCCTGTTTAGGGATGTAGCACTATGCTCAGATTTTTTTCCCCCTTCAGTGCTAAGAATTGAATCTAGAGTCTCAAGCACACTAGATAAGTTCTTTACCAGAGAACAACAGCCCCCTACAATGTGAAAATTAGGGGGCAGAAGTTGCAGGATATTATTGAAAGAGCTCTGGGTTCTTAGCTGAACCTTACATCCAACTCCATTATTCAAGTGACCAATCAAAACCAACTTTTTCACTTTTATAGCCAAACAGGGAAGGAATTTTATGAATTTGCTTTCTCCTTCTCAAATAGATTTTATAGAGAAATGAAATGACCTACTAGGTGCTTTTAACTAATCAAGCTCTTTTAATAAATGTATTCTGTATTCCCCAACTCTCTTCACCTTTTCTAGAAAGAGCCTAAGAATGTTTTTGAAGACTACCAGCTGTAAATATGATGTTATTCCTTGCTTGCTATGGAAGACACACCCCAGATGTCTGTGGTATTATTTCACCAGGGTTATTTTCTTTTCCTTGTGGGTTATCATTTCCCACCAACCAGAGCTTGCCCTTTTATTTTCCAAACCAAACTCTGCCAAACAATTTTGAAAGACCTGACATTGTGTTTGAGGCATGCTTTAGCTTGAAAGTTAAATCCCATCTGAATTCTTTTTATTTGCCCAAGGAAGGAGTGAAGCTCATATGAACACAAAGTGAGCAACAGAGCCTAGACAGCTGTTCTTACACATCTGCCTGAATGTATTCAAGAAGTTGCATAAAGAAAACAATAGTTTTATTTCATATTTGTTTAAAGTTATTCTAACATATAAGAGAAATATTATTTTTAACTAACAAAGTGTAAAACTAGAAGACGAGACCTAAAAACTCAGTGTGTGTGTATGTGTGTGTTATCATAAATCTACAGTACTATTAAAATACAGTAAATAAACTTTCAGGTAGGATAAATCTAAAGATGATAGATAAATTCCTATCTTTTCAACGAACTGTAAGTGACTATGATAGTCAATATAAATACATATTTGCTGTTTACAAATATTAACAATGTAGCCAGGCATGATGGTACATACTTTTAATGTCAACACTCAATAGACAGAGGCAGCAGTATTTAAAGATTGAAGTCAGCCTGGACTACACTACAAACTGTCAAAAAAAAAAAAGCAGGGAAGAAAGAAAAAGAAATAGTGACAATATAGAAGCTGTTTTCTGAGTGCCCAGCCTAGATATCGAGGAAAGCACTCTACACACTGCATCTCACCCAGGCATCTCAAACCCCGGCTCAGAATGTCTGTGGAACCCAGATGTAGTGGCACACACCTTTAACCGCAGCACTCAGAGCAGAGGCAGGTGTCTCTCTGTAGGTATGAGTCCAGCCTCTTCTACATAGATTGTTATAGGACATCCAGGGCTACAAAGTCTCAAAGAAAAAAAAAAGAAAAGAAAGGAAGGAAGGCAGGATGGGAGGAAAGAAAGAAAGTTAGTTTATGGAACCACCAAGCAAGCAAGAGATGAGCCAGTGTATTGAAAACTCAGTTTTTCAATTCTGGGAACATGCGTGTGAAGGAGAAATTAGGGCATACTTTGATTCTATCACTAAAAAAGCTGATGAGGGAAGACTGGGAATTCTAGGTCAGCCTGGACTCCATAGAACTATCTTCTTTCAAACTGCCACCAACATTCCTCCAAAATATGAAATTTTAAATAGTATACAAGTTCTACATGAGTTAATCAAAGTAATTGGAACTTTTGCTCAGGTTCTAGTTATAGTTAACATGTTTATAACTATTTCTTTCATTTTTTTTCCTTTCTATTTTTTTTTCTGGTCATTGGCTCTTCAGTGTACAATTGTTTTCAAATATTAGTTAAAGATGGGTTACATTCTTTTATACTGTGAAATATTTGTTTAATTATGCAAAGATGTATTGCATTCTTTTATGTTGCACTTGTTTAACTCTATGAAGCTGTGTTACTTTGTCTGCCTAGAACATCTGATTGATCTAATGAGTTGAATGGCCAATGGCTAGACAGGAGAGAGAAATGGGTGGGGTTGCCAGGCAGAGAGAATAGATAGGAGGAAAATCTAGAGAGAAGGGAGAGGAGCAAGAAAAGGAGGAGAGGAGGGCATCAGGGGCCAGCCACCCAGCCAGCCATGGAGAAGGAAAAAAGATATATAGAATAAATAAAGGTTAAAAAGCCCAGAGGCAAATGCAGTTAAAGAGAAATGGGATAACAAAAGCTGGTTTTTAAAAAGCCAAGCTAAGGCTGGGCATTCTTAAGGAAAAATAAGTTTCTGTGTATTTATTTGGGAGCTGGGTGGTAGGCCCCCACAGTCTCACTCTATATCTCAGGCTGGCCTCAAACTTGTGGCTCTCCTCTTGACACAACCTCCTGTATGCTAGGGTTACAGGTATGAGCCACTATGCCTGGCTTTATCACTGTCTCTCGTATCTTTGTATATATTCTTTTGGACTTATATTAAGTTAAAACAACTAGTAGAAAATTTGAGGTGAAACAGTTGGGTTAAAACAAAGTAATTGCAAGCCCAGAAGTGGTGGTGCACACCTTTAATCCCAGCACTCGGGAGGCAGAGGTGGACAGATCTCTGTGAGTTCGAAGCTAGCCTGGTCTATATAGTGAGCTCCAGGACAGCCAGGACTGTTACACAGAGAAACTTTGTCTTGAAAAACCACACACACACACACAGAGAGAGAGAGAGAGAAGTAATTTCTCATTTCATTCTAAAGGACACTGAAAGAATTTCTACGACAGAATCTGGTAGTTCTCTTTTTCAATTTGATCCTTTATTGAGTAGGTTATTAAGTTTGTGTAACAAAAGGGAATGTTTTAAACCAGCCCTGTATTTGCTGGGTTTGACTAAAACTGGAAATACGGCCGCTATTACTGACCTACACTCCCAGCTTGAAATCTTTCTTTGTTTTTGTTTTCATTATGGTTTATTTTGATTTTGTTTTGTTTGTTTTTAGATAGTCTTACTATGTAGTCCAAGGTGTCCTAGAACTCAAGATTCTTCTTCCTCAGCCTGTTAAGTGCCAGAATAACAGTCATGTGTCATTGTGACTTCCCCTTACTCTATCTATTTCTTAATCAACATATATTAATTATATATGTATGATTGTCCTAGTTAGTTTGTGTTAACTTGATACAAGCTTAGGTCATTGAGAAGAAGAAATCGCACTGAAAAATAGCCTCAGTAAGACTGGCCCCTAGGCACACTGTTGGAGTACCTTCTTATTTAATGATTGATGTGTACAGACCCAGCCCCTTTGGATGGGACCACCCCCAGGCTGATGGTCTTCAGTTATATAAGAAAGTGAGATGAGCAAACCGTGGGGAACAAGCCAGTAGGCAGCACCTTTCCATGATCTCTGTCTCAGTTTTTGCTCTAGGTTTCTGCTTTGAGTTCCCACCCTGACGTCCCTCAATGACGGACTATAAGCTGTAATATGAAAGAAACCCTTTCCTCTCCAAGTTTTGGTCATGGTCCTTATCACAGCAATGGAAACCTAATTAAACTAATTTTACATGTAATTTTACTGATTGTATATAAAAGGTTCATTATGATATTTTCATGTGTGTATATATTGTGGTTTGATTAAGAACAGCCCCCAGAGGCTCATATATTTGAATTACCTAGTCACCAGGAAGTGGAACTGCTTGAAAAGATTAGAAGGATTAGGAGGTGTGACTTTGTTGGTGTAGGGGTGAACTTGGAGGGAGTATGTCACTTAGGAGTGGGATTAGAGGTTTTAAAAACCCACACTAGACATGGCCTCTCTTTGGCTGCTACCAGGGTATAGGATGTAAAGCTCTCAGCTACTTCTCCTGTGCCATGGGTGCTTCCAAGCTCCCTGCCATGATGATAATGGACTAAACCTTTGAAATTCTAAGCAAGCTTTCACCAAACAATGCTTTTTTTTCCTATTAGTTTCTTGGTCATGGTGTCTCTTCACAGCAATAGAACAGTAACTAATATAGTATATCATGAATTTCATCGTGTTGACTGCTCATTACCTTCACTTATCTTTCTCCCATTCCACCTAATTCCTCTTTCACCTGACTCCACCTGATGCTTCCAGACCTTTCTAAAAAAAAAAAAAAAAAAAAAAAAAAAAAACCTAGCAAGTTTTGATAAGGTTGCTGATATAGCAAAAAGTATGAGAGATTGTTCACAGGAGCACAGTCACACTACCAATAGTTACACACTCTCTTCTCCAGCATCCATTAAATGACTCTAGGTCCTCAAACAGGGATAAGGCTTTGTGAGCCCTTTCCCTCCTCGAGAGATTTTTGGTTAATTTGATCTAATAAAACACCTTTAATCCCAACACTCAGGAGGCAGAGGCAGGAGGGTTTCTGTGAGTTCAAGACTAGCCTGGTCTACAAATCAAGTTCCAGGTTGAGTTCCAGAACAACCAGATTTACACAGAGAAACCCCGACTTAACAAAACAAAACAAACAGAAAAACCCAAAAACAAAAGCCAAAAGCCAACCAAACAAACAAAATAGTGATAAAACACAGTCCTTTCTTTTCCCTTAGTGTACAGCTGAGGAGATAAACACAGGCATAAAAACACACCAAGCATCCATGAATCTCCAGACATAGTTCTGAGGGTTATATGTTAGCTCACTTAATATTCACATAACTTTATAAGCACTGTGTTTTGCTTCATTTGTAATTATAAAACTCAATCACACAGCAAGAAAGCAAATTGCCCAGGATCACAAAGAATAAAAATATGGAATAATGATTTGAACCCAGAACTCCAGAACATATGCCCACCATCCCTTCTGAAGTTCTTTAGGAAGAATAGATTGCACAGATGAGAAATGCCAATACTGATGAATATAAGCAGCGCTCCAAGTGCCCCCTCCTTAATTCACATCTTAAAACACTTTTGCTTGTGACAGCAAGACAGGAAAATATTTTTATAACAAAATATTTAATATAAAATAAATCTTAGCACTAGTTTTAAAGGTGCTTTCCTAGTACTCACTGTTTTGGAAACATGATGGTTTGAATTGGGCAGTTTTTCTTTCTCTTCTTTATTTGTTTGAACCACTTTAAGACCTTAGTGGTTGGATTTGTTTTATTTAAAGCAGTCACCTAACAGGGCCAATACTAGTGAAGGGCCCACTTTAACGTGTGCCCAGGACTGAAGACGCAGGGAGAGATTCAAAAACTCATGTGTGATGTAGATTCTCCCCTTTCCTGCACTCATCTCTTATTTAGCCTCTGTTGCCAAGCATCCATGAATCTATACCTGCTGCCTACAGCCAGGTCTAGAAATCCCGCCCCACTACCTGAGCCACTATACAATAAAGAACAATGGATGATTTTATCTAACGTTATCTCCAAAGATGAAATGTCTTACAACATACCTCCATGTTGTAAGCTGTCAAGCTAACATTGTTGAATCTGCCCAAGGGGAGTAACAAATGGCCCTTTCCTTAAGCCATTAAGATATTCATTGACTAGATAAGGCAATCTGAATCACTGGAAGAAGTGAGCAATGCGTTTTAACTGCTCCCGTCTCTACCTTCTCCAAAGTGCACAGCCAAAGAGAACACTGGGGAAACAACCATGGAAATTTTCTCCATGACAAAGCCTAGAACAAGGATGTGGTGTGTTCTTCAATGCATCATCAAAGAAGGAAACTACTTTCCTACATTGCTTAACTACTTTACATATTTATTTCCTCACCACAATGATAGCACAAAACGTATATATTAGAACCTATCAGACCGCGGCACAAACTAAGTCTTTTAACAAAACATTTTATTTTTAGATCCTTGTAGCTCCATCCTTGGAAAACTATCCCTAGCTTTCCTGATACCCCTCCAACAACGATGCTATCCTGTGCCCTTTTCAAGTACCAAGGTCTTTTAAGATTTTGAATTTTTATTTATTTGTTTGCTTGTTTGTTTTGAGACAGGAGTTTACCACCTTGCCCAAACTGCTTTAACTTCACTCTGTAACCCAGGCAGACCTTGAAATAGTGATTCTTCTGCCTCAAGCCTACAAGTGACTAAGATTACAGGCTAGCATCCCAGGCCAAGGGTGAGTTTTAAAATTCACCCTCTTAAAGTTAACCTTCAAATTTTTACCAGAGTAGATATAGTGGCTCATGGCTATAATCCTATAACTCAAGGAGGTGGGTGTAGGAAGATCAAAAGTTCAAAGCCAGTCTGATTTTACTCAGAAAACACACAGACCATAGACACAAACACAGAGAAAGGAAGAAAGAAAGAAAGAAAGAAAGAAAGAAAGAAAGAAAGAAAGAAAGAAAGAAGGAAGGAAGGAAGGAAGGAAGGAAGGAAGGAAGGAAGGAAGGAAAGAAAGAAAGAAAGAAAGAAAGAAAGAAAGAAAGAAAGAAAGAAAG
>JABTXL010000342.1:5216606-5232173 GCA_025134845.1 Neodon shergylaensis
AAGAAAGAAAGAAAGAAAGAAAGAAAGAAAGAAAGAAAGAAAGAAAGGAGAAACAGAGAGAAATAGAGAGACAAAGGGAGGGAGGCAGGGAGGGAGGGAAGGAGCGAGGGAGGGAGGATGATGTTACCACATTTCTTCGTTCTTTATAGCTGTTGATTGTTTTGGACAACTTTAGAGAAAATTGTCAACAGAGTGTGTATTTCATTAACTATCTTGCAAGTACCCCATACTAAATAGAATATTTGCTGTTTAACCATAGGCATGGAGGGAAGATGACAAAATCCTATGTAATTATTAATATTAATCTTGTCTTGACAGGATCTAGGATCACCCAAAGGAAAAATTTCTGGCCATGTCTGTTTCTGGATTGGGAAAAGATGGAAAGACCCCATCCTAAATGTGGATGACACCTTTTCAAGGCCTATGAACCTGGACTGAATAGAAAGAAGAAAATTGTCTGAGCACCGGTGCTCATCACTCTCTGCATCCTGACTTGAGACTACGTGACCAGCCGGCTCACTCTCCAGTTTCCGTGATTTCCATGACAATGATGGGTCACCTTGGATCCGTAAGGTGCACTGAAGCATCCCTTTGTATGTTGCTTTTGTCAAGGACTTTATCACAGCTACAAGAAAACTAATCCATCTTACACCGCAGGAAAAAAGAAGCTGCTAAAAAGAAAGATGGCTTAGCTAGTGATCGATGAAAACTGGATTGCAGCCTGGCAGTGGTGGCACACACCTTTCATCCCAGCACTCAGGAGGCAGAGGCAGGCAGATCTCTGAGAGTTCGAGGGCAGCCTGGTCTACAAAGCAAGTCCAAGGATATCCAGGATAGTTTCACAGAGAAACCCTGTCTTGAATAAAACAAAAGCAAACAAAACAAAAATTGGATTGCAGCTTGAACCCCTAGTCTGTCTCCTCTGTATGCTTTTTGCTTACCCTCACATGCATCAAGAGATTTAGTACTAAATTTAAAAATGAACTTGAGGCCTAAGTGTAATGGCACACACATTTAATGCTGGCATTCAGGAAGCAGAGACAGGAGGATCTCTGAGTTTCAAGCCGCCCTGGCCTACACAATTCCAGGCCAGTCAGGACTACACAGTGCTACCTTAATAAATAAATAGATTAGAAAGGAAAAGAATTCGGGGGCCCTGGGCGTAGCTTAATAGAAGAGCACCTTACAGAAATCCAAGAAGCCTTGGGTTTAATCCTCAGCAACCCCCGACTCCCACTCCCAAAAGGAGAGAATTTCTGCAGAAGTCAAGAATTCCATAGAGAAACTCTACATTGTGAAGATTGCTATTGAGAGCAAGGCTAGGATGTCCCTGAGTTCCTCGCAACTGGCCTGTCCTTTGCCCAAATTGTCACCTGCCCTGTCCAGAAATGCCTCTGTGCCTGTGGATCGTGACTCTGGAGGGAACTGTGCTGCAGCTCAGAACCGGTTAGGGCTGGCTGGCCCTGAAAACAGTGTAAAGGTTGTTTTCATTTTTACTGAGCAACATTTGAACACTGATGAGGGGCAAAATTAGTAAAATTGTTATGTAGTCTTGGTTGGCTTCTTACTCACAATGTATCCCAGGCTAACCTTAAACTCACAGTAATTCTCCTGCCTCAGCCAACCAGGCAGTGGCATTTCAGATGCATATCCTCTCGCTGGTAAATTCTAACAGCAGTGGTTTCATAGCTTCCCAAGGTGCAAACTCATTTGTGTCCTAAGGTGGTGTGTTATCATCAGTGAGCTCTCAGCAAGAGCAGAGTGTGGAAGTTGGGCCCAAAGATACAGGTCAGCAATTTGGCCCTTGGGAGGTGAGACCAAAGATGACACTGACAACCAGGCTGGCTACATAACACTGTGAGATATGATCTCAAACAAAAGAAAAGAAAAGCCAGGCAGTGGTATGGGCTACAGGGTGAGTCCCAGGACAGGCTCCAAAGCTACACAGAGAAACTGTCTTGAAAAATGAATAAATAAATGAATAGATAGATGATAGATAGATAGATAGATAGATAGATAGATAGATAGATAGATAGATAGATAGATACAAAGAAACAAAAGAAACAAAAGAAAGAAAAAGGTGACTTGTGACTGCTTGCCCTTGAAATGAAAAGATAAATCAGAATTGAAAACACAAAATCAAAATACAGCCTGTTCTAGGATAAGTTCACTGTTCTAGTTTAAGAGTCTATAGCTACTGTAATGAAATAACCCTGGGACAGCACATCCCCCATAATCCTAGCCCTGGGAAGGCTGGGCAGAAAGACTCCAAGTTCTAGGTTAGTTTGAACTACAGCCATGTCTCAAATGAACAAAGGATTTAAAAAAAAAAAGTGTAAATACTGAAAGAAAAAATTTCAAAGCAGTTTTACTTAAACTATATTTAAAAGGTGTATGCAATGGGCCTTTGTAATTATTTCTTCATAATTCGATAAAGAATGCAAGGTAGACAAAACATGTGTTATTGCTACTGAGATTCCGGGTCCCATCTGGGTCCGTAGGTCATACAGAAGGAATCAGGGACCTCTCTTGAGGAGTTTAGTCTCATTAATAAAGGACTTTAAGAATGGACTCAATGGAAAATCAGGAACAATTTCACTAAAGTTCAAAAGGGAAAGGCTCAGGCTATGAAAGCTGTGACCCTCGCCTCGGCAGCTGCCCAGAGGAGGAGGGGAATCCAGCGGAGAAGGGAAGGACAGCATGCCCTTTTAGCTGGCGTGAAGGTCAGCCACATGAAGGACAAACAGCCACGGTGGAGAGAGAAAATGCCTTTAGAGAAAGAGGCAAGAAGCCTAATCCTGAGGACATCCTGTTAAAGAAAGCAGGCTTAGAAAAGAGAGAGTCGGAAAAATAAGAGAGGTTACATTTGTCTGAATTCAGAAAGGCAAGCGTCCTCTACTGCAATGTTATACCATGGGCTTCCCTTTACCGCCCCATAAGCTGGAAGCCTTACAGGGAGGAGGCTGACACAATTAATAATAAACTTCAGAAAGCACTTTTACTTCTAAAAACCCAACTCTGGGGGTGCAGAGGCAGGAAGGTCAGAAGTTCATGGCCACCCTGTGGTCTACACCAGTCACTGTTGGTCTGGGCTATATGAGACCCCCGTCTATGTAAAAAACAAAACAAAACAAAAAAAAACAACAAAAAAAACTTTACATTTAAGAGATGGCGAGCATTTCTTGAATGCATAGAAACAAATATTCTCTTACCCACTTGAAAGGGTCTCCGATTCCGTCTTAGAAATCTCTCATTGAACTCTGTGTCAGCGAGCAGATCCTCTAGGGGGAAAAAAAAAAAGAAAAGAAATGTGGCCCAATAAAATATAAACCTTTTTGCCTGAAACAATAAAGCCAAGTTGAGTTGGTTTGTGTTTACAAATTATGACTATTTTAACTAGCAAAAAATTCAAGACCGCACCATTTTATCTATCATTATCTCTGTAAAAGGTCAGCCACAGATTATATCCTAACTTTTACTGGTAGTGATTTCTCGCCACTTCATGGTAAGCTACCTCATGAACCTCTGGGAACGAACTCTCTGGGGCAATAAGTAACAGTAGCTCTCTTTCATGGCTTTGCCCTCAGAGGTCTCCCACACTGTTCATCTAATTACGGCAAGTCCCAAGGCCTTCGGAAACACAGTGAAAGGCGTTCTTAAGGAGATTGCAGCAAAGAGAAGCAGGGTTACGTGACACAGCCCAGCTGTGTAGTACATCCCTTAAAAACCAAAACGAATAATATTTGACAGTGCAGATTTGGGTCATTTTCAAGGTATAAAATAGCTCTCAGCTTTGTGAAATAGAAAAACAGAGGTTCTAGGGTGTGGTGCTTCCTGGTTCTAGGGTAACTTTTCCTCATTCTAAGATAGGTCAAAGGCACAGTATAAAATTGAGTCAGTAGACAGCCCCTAGGCCTAATCTTCTTGTCCCATTACAAAATTCATAGTCATTAATGCTTCGTCTTAATCGTGTCTCACCAGTAGTATTTTGCCCAGAGAGTGACAGCCTCCTCCTAGGGATGGTTTGGTTTTGTTCTGTCCTGTTTTGTCTCAGAACCTGGCTTCCAAGACCCACCCTCTGCACTTGCCTCCACCCGCCTCGTTCCTTGCTTCCTATGCCACGCAGGCCTCTTCTGTCCCATCTCTTCCTCTCAAAGCCTTGGTTTTAGCTATGCGCATAAAGAAAACAGGGACCAGGCACCTCCAACTCCTATGCTCAGTAACCTCTGGCCAAGAAAGAAACCATTAGGCAGAACCCAATACACAGCACTGTGTCATGAGGCCATGAAGTCACTATCCCTAAAGAACTGTGGCGCAGGTTACCAAACTGCCAGGACACCTTCCCAGAGCCAAGAGGCTCTCCATAACTCAGAGGACTCACAGATGTTCAGACCTCTTAGGGAGAATTTGTATGTTTTCTACCATTAGCTGAACTTTGTTTTCCCTTCCTGGGAGGCAAGCAGCTCAGGGCTCCCACACCCAAAATCAGAACCCACTGTTGAGTTTGGCGTGGTGGCAACACCTAGGAAGTGGAAGCAAGGGAGGGTCAACTTTCAGACCAATGCCAGCTTGCGCTCCACAGAAAATCCCTGTCTCAAAAGGATGTGCTGCTGATAGTCAAGCAGCGTTGTTTTTGTACGTGAGGGATTGAGTTCCACTCTGTCTTTCCGACGGGTGAAGTCTGCTTCTCTCCAAGCAACCAACACTTCAGATCTTTTGGAAAAATATTTTTTCTGTTAATTTAATTTTATTTTCTGTGTATGAATGTTTGGTTTCCATGTATCATGTGTGTGAGTGCCTAGTACCCACAGACGCCAGAACAGAGTGTTGAATCCCCCAAAACTAGGGTTACAGATGGCTTCGAGTTGTCATATGGGTGGTGCAAATTGAAACCGGGTCTTCTGTAAGGGCAAGTGCTTTTAATGGCTGAGCCATGTCTCCAGTGACATCACAACCCCCATTGTTTTTAATAAAAAATCTTTTCTTAAAAAACAAAATCAGTCACTTTAAGGATGGATAACTGTACAGAGATAATATTGTCTGGAATGGCTCCAAAGTGTTACTAGACCAACATGCAGTCAAAAACTTGACTCATGCAAACACGAAGCCCTATAGGACTTACTCCAGGCAATCATTCATGGTTTAGAATCAGATGACTTGCATTTTAACTGTAAAGGACTAAAACTGAACTTTATTTTTAAAAACCCATTACTGTGCACACACTGCAATTCTTCCCATTGCTGCAGAGAGTCACACTGATTTCAAAGGAAGCTCTAGCTACAGCTCCAGCGTCAGCTCATTGCTGGAAAGGGTCATGTGGGCTGCTTCAGTAGAGGGAAAATATTTTGTAGGGGGCAGAGGGGGAGAATCTTGTTTGTCATTGATTTGTGAGGTGCTAAGTAAATTTCAGCCTAAGCGCTTCTTCTCTGAAGTAGTCTGGTCTGTATCAGCGACATGAGGCTTCCCAGATAGAAAGCATCCCACTTGCGTAATAACTGCAGTTGCTTATATTCTGTTATTCCAACATTGCCTAGACAATGCATGCACAATCATAATTACTAATTATAAAACATATAGGCATGAAATCATGTAGAAACCTATATATTCCATATGTTAATTTGCATCTTTCAAATGATGTAGCCAAAACAATTGGAAGATGGTGTTCTAAAAGGAAAGGCTGGGGCTGGAGAGATAACTCAGCCAGTTTTGGATTTGATTCTCTTGTTATTTTGGGAGGAGATGTTTGTCTTGTTTTGTTTTCTGAGACAGAGTCTCACCATACATCCTTAGATGGTCAGGAACTCACTGTGCAGACTGGGCTGGCCTCAAACTCCTAGAGATCTACCTGCCAGGCGGTGGTGGCACACACCTTTAATCCTAGCACTAGGGAGGCAGAGACAGGCGGATCTCTGTGAGTTCAAGGCTAGCCTGGTCTACAAGAGCTAGAGAGAAACTCTGTCTTGAAAAAAACAAAACAAAAACAAAAGAAAACAGAGTGAAAGATAACACTCAACTCAGTTTATTTTCTTAAGATTGGGTAGATTTTGGGACACAAAGGAAGACAGGGTTGTGGAGGGGCATACAGAACTAAAAGAAGGAAAATTTGATATAGTATAGAGTGACTATCATTCATGAATATTTACTTGCTAGTCTTCAGGACAAATTATATATTCCTAGAAAATACATGTCTAGTAAATCGGTAGTCAATGGACAATTTCTGAGTGCTGTAGATGGGGTTTTTTTTGTTAGGACCATGATCAGCTCTGTTCTGCCAGTCACTTCCCAAATAGCCACTCAGAGACTAAATGTTAACTATAGATGCTCAGCGGATAGCTTGGGTTGTGTTTAGCTAGCTCTTTAAAAAAAAAAAAAGATTTATTTATTTATTTATTTATTTATTTATTTATTATGTATACAGTGTTCTTCCTGCATGCATGCCTTCAGGCCAGAAGAGGATGCAAGATCTCAT
This sequence comes from Neodon shergylaensis, assembly GCA_025134845.1. Classification (NCBI taxonomy): domain Eukaryota; kingdom Metazoa; phylum Chordata; class Mammalia; order Rodentia; family Cricetidae; genus Neodon; species Neodon shergylaensis. Next base: position 5,223,076 of record JABTXL010000342.1, read on the forward strand.
TGCAGATGGTTGTGAGCACCCTGTGGTTGCTGGGAACTGAACTCGTTGACCTCTGGAAGAGCAGCCAGTGCTCTTAACCTCTGAGTCATCTCTCCAGCCCTTAGCTAGCTCTTATAACTTAAATTAGCCTATTTCTATTAATCTGCACGCTATTCCAAGGCTTGTTTACCTCATGCATGTACTTCCCATACTGCTCATCTGCTTCTCATGGCGTCTCCTCAGACTTCCTTTACTCTTCCCTTCTTCCAGCAGTTTCTCTGTCCCGAAAATTCTGCTTAGCTATGGACCAATCAGCTTTTTATTGACAATGAGAGCAACACATTTTCGGTGCATAGAAACATTAGTCCACAGCAGAGTGCTTATTATACACCAACAGTAAACAATTCATGAGCTTGCAACCTGTAGAGTAGCACAGAGCTTTGTCTTCAACAGGGCCCTGAAACTGCATTCATGAGCATCCATTGTCTTAAAATACCTAACCATGTGGGGGCAAGAGTCCCTGTGATGATTACTATCAGTTGTCAACTCAAAAAGACAAAGAATCAGCCAGAAGTCAAGCCTATTGTGGACTTTCTAGACTGGATGAATTGAAATGAGAAAACTTACCCTAAATGTAGGAGATACAACCCTTGGGGCTGAAGTTCCAGACTGAAGGAGAAAAGGGGATCCCTTTCTCTTATAGAACCAGCTGCCCCAAGCTCTTCCTGCCAAGCCTTCTTACCATGACAGACTGTTTCGCCTTGAACTGTGACCAAATAAGTCCTTCTTCCTTTAAGTTACCTTTGTAAAGAATTTTGTCACCACAATGAAAAAAGTTACTAATCTAGTTCCCATTTTTTTATTTTTTTTTATTAAAGATTTCTGTCTCTTCCCCACCTCCGCCTCCCCTTTCCCTTCCCCTCCCCCAATCAAGTCCCCCTCCCTCATCAGCCCAAAGAGTAGTCAGGGTTCCCTGCCCTGTGGGAAGTCCAAGGACCACCCACCTCCATCCAGGTCTAGTAAGGTGAGCATCCAAACTGCCTAGGCTCCCACAAAGCCAATAGGTGCAGTAGGATCAAAAACCCATTGCCATTGTTCTTGAGGTCTCAGTAGTCCTCATTGTCCACTATGTTCAGCGAGACCAGTTTTATCCCAGGCTTTTTCAGACCCAGGCCAGCTGGCCTTGGTGAGTTCCTGATAGAACATCCCCATTGTCTCAGTGTGTGGGTGCACTCCTCGTGGTCCTGAGTTCCTTGCTCGTGCTCTCTCTCCTTCTGCTCCTGATTTGGACCTTGAGATTTCAGTCCGGTGCTCCAATGTGGGTCTCTGTCTCTGTCTCCTTTCATCGCCTGATGAAGGTTAATATTCAGGAGGATGCCTATATGTTTTTCTTTGGGTTCTCCTTCTTATTTAGCTTCTCTAAGAACCCAAATTATAGGCTCGATGTCCTTTATTTATGGCTAGAAACCAAATATGAATGAGTACATCCCATTTTCCTCTTTTTGGGTCTGGCTTACCTCACTCAGGATAGTGTTTTCTATTTCCATCCATTTGCCTGCAAACTTCAAGAAGTCCTTGTTTTTTACTGCTGAGTAGTACTCTAATATGTATATATTCCATACTTTCTTCATCCATTCTTCAATTGAAGGGCATCTAGGCTATTTCCAGGTTCTGGCTATTACAAACAATGCTGCTATGAACATAGTAGGGCATATACTTTTGTTGTATGTTGTTGTTGTTGTTGTTTTTTGAGACAGGGTCTCTCTGTAGCTTTGGAGCCTGTCCTGGAACTAGTTCTTGTAGACCAGGCTGGCCTCGAACTGACAGAGATCCTCCCCAGTGCTGGGATTAAAAGCGTGCATCACCACTGCCCAGTTCAGTTCCCATATTTTAATCTTGTACTGAACCTCACAAATTAAGTGCCAGATATTGGAAATGGAGAAATCACCACAACAAAAAGACACAATGCCCTTCCCAGATAATTCCTAGAAAGAATAAAGAAAATATAATATTTTAAATGTATAAGGTGAATCAATAAAACAAACTAGTCATATGATAAAGAAAATAAGAGAGCTTGTACTCAGACAATCTCAACTTGTTCAAAAGTCAAGGAAACAAAATCTACCATTAAATTAATGATTAACATATATTTTCATTTTCCCCCATTGCCTCAGTCTTGCCATGATGAGATCTGAAACACAGCAATTTTGTGGTGCATCTCTTCAATTCTGCTGACTTTCACGGTGCAATAGTTAATATACTTAAGGAAAATCTAGGGCATCACAAGCCAGAACTGGATCTGTGGTTTTTTTTTTTTTCTGTCCTCGCCTGCCCACATTTTATTTGCCATGCTTGAATTTGTGGTAAATAAAGTTATAATCTGGGTTTTCAGCTTTGGTAATGTTGAAAAGATGAGTCAAGAAAGAGTACCATCCCTTGCCCTTGTCATGTGAAGTTTAAAAAAATAGATAAGAACTCAGTGTGCTGTGGGTGGAAGTCTGAGCACATCTGCATTCAGCACTTTGGTCAGCTGGATTGTTAACAGTATGTTCCGTCTATCCAAGACGTTAGGGAGACCATCGAGCTGACACAGGGCATGCGTGTTTGTAGTAGAGCTAACGAAGAAAAGGAGCAGAAGACATTCCAAAGTCTTGGCCTCCTGGAGTCTGGGAGCAGAGCTCCAGGCAGGGAATGCTGATCTTGTGAGTCAATGCCTCCTTGCAGTTCCTCCTGAAGCAACTGAGCCACCTCTGTGGTTCTGACATATGACTAGCCTATGAGGACATTTTGTGGGCTTCAGTGCCTGATTTTCTGTGAGGATTTATATGGACTTTATGTTCAAATTCACTGAGAGAATGAACATCATTTCAAAAGATTTACATAGATTATGAGTTCAAGGGCAGCCTGGACTAGGAAGTCAGGGTTTGACCCCAAAAAATAAAATAATAAATAAGAGATTTACCAGGAGACAACAATCTTCTTGAAATGTTTTGTTATGCTCTGACGTTAGTTAAGCACAATTTTAGAAAGAACCCTGTCTCCCACCTAGATCATGCCCTCCTGGCTAGCATAGACAGCTGTCCTTTCCTCAAGCCCTAATACTGAGTCCAACCTAAAGTTTCAGGATCAGCCTATCAAGTGGCCAAATTCTCATCTCTTCATGATTTGCATCCTTGCCTGGACATCTGGAGTTTCCCTTCCATGTATTCATAATCCATGTCAACTTAGACCATATAACCAGAAGGGATAGGAAATCAACAAACCGACAAAACAAGGATAGGTGCCAAGCCTGACCTACAAAACAGCAAATGCACTGGGAAGGAGACATCTTAAAAAGAAAGGAATTCAGACATAGCCTGTAGGAACCGTCAAAAATTTGCTATCTGTTTACCACAGAACTATAAATCCACACCACTGCACAAGATGAAAACAAGACTGATGTGTGCCCGGGTGCGGGGCCATAATCCCAACATCTGAGAGACTGAGAAAGGACAATCAGGAGTTCTAGGCTGTTCTCAGCTACAGCTAAAGCCAGTCTAGGCCCTGAGACCCTGTGGGGAATGGAGGAAATCTTGAGTGAGCGGATGTATATTGCTGACATGGGCACAGACATGACAAGGACCCCAAGGCCTCAGACTTATAAAAAATTGGCAAAGCTGTTTCTCCATAGCTCAAGAGGGTGACAATATTCTCTTGGGGTCCAAGTATGAGTGAGTATGGATGAGTGACCAGGGTGTGTGAAGAACAGCAACTGTTGCTTCCTCCTCATCTTGGATGTTTACAGTCTGAGAACTGCTCTTCCACAGAGACCTCCTACTGAGCCTAGCAAGCCCCTCCCCCGGTGCTATATTTAATGTGCTCCAGTTTGCTGGCAACAGTAAGCACCCTCCACCAGAGGTAGCAGATATCCCCCTGATCCCAGCTTTCCTGTATGTGTGTCCTTGTCTGTATGTCTGTTCTTTCTTCACTCTTTTCACATTGACTAACTAAACCTCCAAAACTGTAAGCAAGCCTTTTCTTCGTAAGAGTTGTCATGGTCATGGTGTCTCTTCACAGCAAGAGAACACTGATTAAGCCAGACACCCTCCCTCAGAAACAAAACAAAACCTAATATATTTTTTTTAAAGGGTTTGGCTGAGCAGTGGCGATGCACACCTTTAATCCCAGCACTCAGGAGGCAGTGGCAGGTGAATCTCTGTGAGTTCAAGGCCAGTCTGGTCTACAAGAGCTAGTTCCAGGACAGGCTCCAAAACTACAGAGAAGCCATGTCTCAGAAAACAAAAATTAAACAAAACAAAAAAAGTTTCTTGAAGAGGTTGAAGATTTAACTCCATGGTAAAGGACTTACTTCCCTAGCAAGTACAAGACCCTAGGTTTAGTCCACAACCGAAATGAAGAGGGTAGGGTGGAGTGCGGGTGGGGTAGAGACATGACTCAGTCAATAGAATGCTTGTCTAACAAGCACAGAGCTCTGGGTTCAATCCCAGCACTGTAGGAAAGTGTGTTTGGTGGTGCACATCTGAAACTCCAGCTAGTGGAAGACAGAAGAAGGAGCAGAAGATCCAGGTCATCCTCCGTGTGGCAGAGGACAACCTGGGCCTCCTTAGATCAAGCTTTAGGGCTTTCATTCCAAGTGCCTACTCTTGCCATATGTGTAATGGTTGTTCTGTCTCTTTAAGAGACAAGCCACGCCTACTCCCTCCCCCATCCTCTGAGGCAGGCTGATCTTCAGCTTCCAGCCTGAGCTCGCTCTCTTTTCCATCTTCCTCTCGGAGAGGCAGCTTCGCTTCTGCCTCTCTCCCCCCTTCTCTGCTTCTCCCCTTCTCTGTCTCTTCTCCTCTCTCTCTCTCTTTGTCTCTCACCACCCCCATTCACTCTTCACACTCCATAACCCCTGAATAAATATTCAACCTCACTCTGCATGTCTGTCTATCCATGTCTCTGTCTCCTGCCCACCCACCATGTATCTCCCTGCCTGGGACCAGCTACTGCTCAGGGACCAGCAGCCGTCTCTGCCTGGGACTGGCTGCTCCCAAAGTCCACTGCCTGCCACCACATGGCCCGCCACCACTGCTCAGGCCACGGCTCTGGGACTGGCAGCTGTCTCTACCTGGGACTGGCTGCTCCCAGGGCCTGTTGTCTGCTGCCACATGGCCCACTACCACCATTTGGGACTTACAGCATTTCTGCTGCCTACTGCCGCAGGGATCTTGCAGCATTTTTTTTAAAAATTATGAAAATATGGAGGTTCACTGAAAGCCTGGAGGTGGTGGGACGTACCTTTAGTCCCAGCAGATATCTAAGTTTGAGGCCAGCCTAGAGTACAAAGTGAGTTCCAGAATGACCAGAGCTACACAGAGAAACCCAGTCTTGATTAAAAATAAAAGTTCACTGAGTGGTATAGTCTTTGAATCTGACTAATTCTGGTGTGTAGTATCTTGTTTATTTTTAAACTTTTTAATAATACAGTATATTTAAGGAAAAAAATTAAAAGCAAGCTAACAAAAGTCCTTTTCGCTCATTCTATAGCTAAGAGCCAAGCATGCCTTAATTCTAGTATCGGGCTTTGCTTCCAAACATATTTCATTGACAAAGTTTCTAGGATATAGTGTATAAGTGAATGTAGTTACTTAATTATCTCTGTAAACTTTTGTAGCTTCCTGTTGGGAACTCCAGATGTGTTCCCAGAAGTGGAATCAGAAGGCCTTTGTGTGGGGGTGGAGTGGTGGTGGTGGCTTTGGTGTAGAACCAAACCCATGGTCTCACACATGAGGCTAGAGCCCTACCACAGAACTCCATCCCCAGGCCTAGTAAATTACTCATTCTCTTTAGACAGGAAGAGGTAGGATGGGTACGGAAAGCAGACACTGGAGCTATCCCACCTGACCTCACAGGATGATTGACTGAAACCTACACAGACTCACTGCTCTTGTCTCCTTAGTTCACACTGACGTCACTTCTCTGTCCTCTGTCACCACACTCTGAATCATGGTGTGGGCTTAGGCCAACCCTAAGGCTCTGCATTTGGTAAGCAAAGGCTCTCAGTTGTTTCTGAAAGCAGAATTCTCAAAAGAAAAAAAAAATGAGGTTAGGTATTTTGTCCCAACGGCTTTCATAAAATCTGATGGATGCGGAAAAGCAGACATGCTGACTCAAGGGAAGTAAAATGAAGATGGCCTAGCAAAACTGTGGGCGTGTACAGGACAGTTTTTCTCTTTCTTCTTCTCAAGCCTCCACCTCCCACCCTTCTCTCTCCCTGCCTCCTTTCTTCTCTCCTTCCCTCTCTCCCTCCCCACCTCCCCCATTCCTTCTTTCCTTCTCCTCCCTCCCTCTTTCCCTCTCAAGCTGGGTGTAATGGTGCACGCAATTCTAGCTCTTGAGAGGCTAAATCATAGGTGAGTTTGAGTCCAGCTTGGGGTACACACTGACCTGATCTCAAAAACAAACAAACAAAACCAAAACCAAACAAACAAACCAGGACGGAGGTATAGCTCCATTGGCCCTGGGTTTGAGCCCTACTGTGTAAACCTAGGAGTGGCTATTGAGGCTTATAATCCTTCTTGGGAGGCAGAGGCAGGGGGTCAGAAATGCTAGGCTAGTCTCAGCTAGGTAATGAGTTTGAAGTCAACCTGGGCTACAGGAGAACATGTCTAAAAAAAGTCCAACAAATACCGGCCAGTGAGACAGCTTTTCTGGTAAGCATGCTTGGCCCTCCCACACATTGTTTTTTTTTTTTAAATATGGTTGTTTTTAAACTGTTCTAGGCCACAGCTCTGTCCCCACCTCCTGTGCTTTGTATATCCCTCATTCTCCGTCCTCGAAAAGTCTGTCTTACTTCTCCAAAACAAGATCACCATGAAAGTTTAAAAGACAAACAACTGGGCACACAGCCTCAGTTTGAACCACATGGACAGCGCCTCCGCCCTAGCCATAACTTTATCAACGAAGTTAAAATACGGTGACAATTCTATTTACATAAAACGTCCCGAGTTTGTCTGAAATGTCAACAAATGCAGCATCAGTTAGAATGACATCCTGTCCTCAGACCTCAGCTGCTAGATAAGCTGTGACTCTTCCGCTTGTCCAAACCAGGGGATTTAAATAGACAGTTGACAGAGGAAATGTGTCCAACTTAGAATAGGTTTTCCACTCAGCCACATCTTTTTAGCTTCGTAGAAAGCAATGTCCCTCCCTCCCCTCCTCTGCACTTCTATCCCCACCACAAGACTCACTCAGTCCCTCCCAAAGCTGGAGCACACACCTCTGAGAGGTTGGAAGAGCACAGTGCCTGCCTCCTGCCACACAGGCCCACAGGCGGCCACAGCTGGGCAGGACCTCAGACAACAGTCGCCAGTCTCCAGCACAAGAGCTTGAGAGTCTCCCAGATTCCATCACTGAGAATTGTTACCTCCTAAAGAAGAATCTGATGAAACACTGTAAATATCACACACAAAGGATGAGGAACACTTTCTGGAAACTTCATGAAATGTCCAAGTCAAAATGAGCACATTAATGTTTCCACCTACTGTCAAAGTATGTCTTAAAGTCTTTGTTTGAAATGAGTTTCTCTTCAATTGTAAGTACCACACATCAAGAACTGACTTAATGGTTAGTAATGATCATTTTATTTTTAAATGTTCTATATCACTCCTTTATTTTTGTTTATTTTATTTTGATTTTCTGTTGTTTTGTTTTTTGAGACAGGGTTTCTCTCTGTAACAGTCCTGACTGTCTTGGAACTCACTTTGTAAACCAAGTTGGTCTTGAATTCATTAAAATCCACCTGCCTATGCCTCCCGAGTGCTGGAATTAAAGGTGTGCGCCACCACCGCCAGGCTTATTTTGATTTTTTTAAGGGTCTCACTATGTAGTAGTACTTGGTTGGCCTAAAACTCACTATGTAGGCCAGGCTGGTCTCACACTCACAGGGATCCTCCCTCTGTCTTGCTAGGATTGAAGGCATACGCTAGAATGTACAGGATATTTATTTTTTACAATCTGATACAATTGATAATGTGCACATTAATAATCCCTAGCCAAGTATTCCTCAAAAAGCTGCTTTTTGTGAAAAGCTGTATCTCAGAGCTAAGCTTGCTTGGGCATATCTGCACAACTCTAGAAGTTGAAGTGAGAGTGCCAAGCGCTCAAGGCCAGCTTGGATAATATATCTAGACCCTGTCACAGCAGGAAAAAAAAATTACAAATCATGACATAACTTTGTCCTCATGTATCTTGTAAATTTAACTGTCCTGCTTTGTGCACAAGGCAGTGCTTGCCTTGTCACTTCTTCTTATAGAACCTCTGAATTTTAAAACAGCTTCAGGCCTCCAGAGAGATGAAATGTCTTCACAAAGTGTATCCACACCTATCATCTATTTTTGTACTATATAATCAACTACCTAAGGAAGACTTCACATTTTGAGCTAGGCATGATGGCACACGCCTGTGATTGCAGCACTTGGAACACAGACATGGGAGGATCAGGGCTTCAACTGTGTCTTAGGCTACTAGCAAGGCTTTCTAGCTCACTCGCCTGGACTACATGAATCTCTGCCTTAAAAAAGATTCAGCCAAGTGTGGTGTTGCATGCCTTTAATCTCAGTACTCAGGAGGTAGAGACAAACAGGTCTCTGTGAGTTTGAAGGCAGTCTGACCTACAGAGTGAGTTCCAAGCTAATTATGGTTATAGAGTGAGACCTTGTCGAAAGAAAGAAAGAAAGAAAGAAAGAAAGAAAGAAAGAAAGAAAGGAAGGAAGGAAGGAAGAGAAGGAAGAACAAAAGAAAGAAAAAAGAGAGAGAAAAGAAAAAAGGGAGGGAGGGAGGAAGGGAGGGAGGGAGGGAAGGAAGGAAGGAAGAAACAAACAAAAGAAATAAGAGGAAGGAAGAACAAAAGAAAGAAAAAAGAGAGAGAAAAGAAGAAAGGGAGGGAGGGAGGAAGGAAGGAAGAATCAAACAAAAGAAAGAAGAGAAAGAACAAAAGAAAGAAATAAGAGAGAGAGAAAAGAAGAAAGACAGGGACGGAAGGAGGAAAGGAGGGAGTGAGAGGGAAAAAAGGAAGGAAGAAAGAAAAAGAGGAAGGAAGGAAGGAAGGAAGGAAGGAAGGAAGGAAGGAAGGAAGG
>JABTXL010000342.1:5232183-5252933 GCA_025134845.1 Neodon shergylaensis
AGGAAGGAAGGAAGGAAGGAAGGAAGGAAGGAAGGAAGGAAGGAAGGAAGGAAGGAAGGAAGGAAGGGCAACGTGCCTGTAACACCAGCTCTACAGAGGAGCCAATGACCTGCACTCACATACGCATACCCACTTGCACCCACATGTAAATAAAAACAAACCTTACATTTTTCCTTCCTAATTTTTTCATCTATTAAATTCCAATGCAAGTTTCCATTGCCCAAGTGAGTGTTCCTTATTTCAAAAAGTACTTCATTCGGTGGCCAAATTTCTCTCAAAATCTTCAGTAATTACATTTTTTTCTGCAGTTTTTTTTTTGTTTGTTTCTTAAACATTCTTTATTCCCAATCTAATGCCCATCTAGGGAAAGTATATGAACTTTGGACCTGAAACTTGGCCAGAGGTACGTAAAGAGGGTCCTAAAGGGATCGTCCTACCACTTAGAGGAGTTAAAAACACTTTCAACTTTTCTAGCTGGCGGTGAAGCTGAAAGTTATTGAAAGAAAGTACATCAAGTGGTGGGCCAGAGTGTGAGGGCAAAGGGAGCTGGAAGAAGTAGGAAAAAGAAGGTGGGAAACAATTGACGTAGTTTCCATCAAACATTCGGGATGCGTTCATGCTGCTTGGAAGTGATCCTTTGTTTGTTTGGGGGTTTTGAATTGTTTTTAGGGATAAAGTCTTACTGTATAGCTCTGGCTGGCCTGGAAATTGCAGCATAGATGAAACTTCTGGCAATCTTAATGCAGCTTGAAGTATTTGATAAGAATTCTTTCGTCGTGCAATCGTTTAACTGTGGCAGAGTAGCTTGCTTCCATTCATTTGAGCAGTTGGCCAAACTGAACTGCTAGGCAGAAGACCTCAGAGAAGACAAAGGTAAAATTTAAATCGTTAGGAGGAAGGAGAGAAGGGGATGGGGAAGCCTGAGACCGTCCAAGGGCATGGGTTTGGCACTGCTTTAATTGTAAAATATGATTAATGAGTATGACAGAATTTGGAGGACTTAAAAGTACAAGTTGTTTACAGCCGTCATCCAGCCAGGACTTCTGGCTAAATCTGTAACTGCTGAAAATTTCTCCACTGATTTCTTCTTAATCTTCAGCCAAGTATCCATTTCCTTTTGCCCTTAAAACCAGATTAATGACATATTAATCTTTACATTATCTCTTTTTCCCCCTGCTTTTACCTACAGTTTTAGAAGCAGATTTATCTAGTCAATAAATTTCCATTGACTAGGGTCCAGGAAAGAGGAACATAAACCAAAGGGACAGATTCTCAGTCTTGCTTCAGTTACTCACACTTTCTTAGGTATCTAAGCTCTTTGTCTCACTGATACGTCCACTGCCGGTCTGGGAGGTGGCTCAATGGGTAAAGGCTCCTGTTGCCAAGGCTGAGGACATGAGTTTGATCCCTGGGACACACATAGTAGAAGGAGAGACCCAGCTCCCTCTAGCTGTCCCCTGACCTTCACAATCATGCAGTGGTGTGTTTGTATTTCTCCGCCCCCCCCCACACACACACCCTCACACACTCACACTGAGTAATGTTAAATGTATTTTTTTAATGTCTACTTATTTAATCCCCACCAGAATGTAAGCTCTTTGATCATTCCATAAGCATTTTATTTCATACTGGTTCACTGAGCAAACCCAAAGCTACCTCCCTGAAACATTGAATTTGAACTTAAAAATCTGCCTTTGATGCAGCCAAAAATTATTTTCTCTTATCTAGGCTCTACTTGAGAAATATTAGTTTGTTAAACAAAGTAATTTAATATTTGGAAAAGAGTCTGAAAATTTACTTTTAAAAAAATAGATCAAATAGATCTTCGATTTTGCTTCAGTGTCACTGTGACCAAAGAAATTGTTAGTGACTAATTCGTTTTTAGAACAGTACAGATATGTCACAGTGGCTAAGAGTCTTTATTCATTTTATGAATTATATTTGTATTTGATTGGCAGGTTGATTAGTTTATTTGAACTTTATTTGTGTGCTGATAAGAACCTGTCCAAGACTTCTCATTTCTAGGCAAGTGCTCTATCACTGAGTGCTTGCCTCGCACCCTAGACCAATGTTTTCTTTATTTTACTATTTGTGTGTGTGTTGTATGTTTTATGTGTGTTGTGCATGTATCTAAGTGTGTCTGTGTGCCTATGTGCACACGTGTGGAAGCCAGAGTAGGACTTACTTTTCTTCTATTGCTCTCCTGCTTCCCTTTGAGACAAGGTCTCATATATATATATATATATATATATATATATATATATATATATATATAATATGTATTATTGATTTTGATTTTTATTGAGCTTTACATTTTTCTCTGCTCCCTTCCCTGCCTCTCCTCTCCCCTCCCCTTCAACCCTCTCCCAAGGTCCCCATGCTCCCCAGTTTACTCAGGAGATCTTGTCTGAGACAAGGTCTCTTACCAAAATAAGAAATTTTGCCTTCTGGGTAGGCTGGCTGGAGGGCCAGCTCTGAGGATGCTACAGGCATGAGCAGTCATGTGCAGTTTTTCTTTAACGAGGGTGTTGGGGTTCAAGCTCAGGACTTCTTCCTTGCAAAACAAGTACTTTCAGCCACAGAGCCATTTTCCCAGCCCCCTATATTTCATTTATTTCCATTGCTGTATGTTTAGGAAGGATTTTAAACAACCTTACTGACCCACTGAAATCTTTGTTCTAATTATTTTTATTAAATTCTCAAATTACCTAACCTTTCCTAAACACTGAGAAGATCCTTCATACATTGATGAGATTAAGTCGTCTACTTAAGAGTTGTCCCACCTAACTAACAAGACCCAGGGAATGGTGAAATAGGCATCTTGGATGGTAATGCTTCTTCTGCATGCCTGTTGGCTTTAGATTTTCCAGACTCTCACGTGCTAAAGACACTCTCCTCTCACCATCAGCTTTTAATGGGGCTCTGTTTCCTCCATCACTTAGTCTTGTCTTCAGGCCATGGCCAAGGCTCAGCTGTCACATTGTCTCTGAAGCTCTGCCTAACTTCCCATTTTGTGAAGCACACAATGTCCTGCAAGGGAGGGACTTGGTCATTTTGAGCTCACCAAGTATTTCCTACCTATGATTCGAGGTTACAGAAACAGAACCTTGGGGATTCTTAATGAGCTGCCTATTCTCCAGTGTTTCCTGGCTTCTGGTGGCACAGGAATGACTCAACGAACATCATATTCATAGGGACACCTCATGGAAATAGTGTGATCATTAGATGTGTGTCACTCTTTGGGTGAAAATCTGAGAAAATGATGATCATATGGAACATTGTAGAAGGAATATTTAAAAACAAGACCTTCAGAAAGAATGAGGAAATTTCTGCTTAAGGCTGTCAGCAGCGGTTGGTCCAATGCTAGACTAGCATGCAGGAAACTCTGGATAGGATTCCAGGACCAAAAACACAAAAATCAAAACCAGAGTGGTAGCGCACAGGCCTGCCTAAAATCCTAGCATTCCAGAGCTGAAAGCGGGGACCAAGAATTCAAGGTCAGCCTCAGCCAGTTCCTGTCCAACCTGGGCTACAAGAGACCCTGTCTCAAGAAAGCAATAGAAGCCATAGTAGCCCACACATTTATTTAGAGCACAAGTTGAACCTCAGCACTCGGCAGACAGTGGCAGGAAGATCTCTGTGTGTTCCAGGCGAAGCAGGGCTCCATAATAAGAACCTGTCTCATAAAAATAAATAAATAAAAGAACCAGGGAATTTTCATATTCGGAACCTGTATTTTAAGGATGTAGACAGCCAGAGTTTCAAAACAAACCATTTGTTTTGTGTCTATTCAACATGAGAAGTTCAAGGAAATCTGCCAGGTATTTTAAATAAACACTGCTGGTCAATGTCCCTATACCAGAACAAGCAAGTGCTGAAGAGACTCTATTCCTGGTAGGGGAAAGAAATGCCTTTTATATCCCTGAAGGTAAACTCCCTTATATAAATTATAAATTTTCCTCATTAAAATAGCTAAGTTTATCAAAAGGAAAGAAAGGATACTTACTAAATGGGTAGTTTTGCTAACCGCACAGAAGACAGAGGAATTTATTCTGTGTGTGCTAAGACACCAGTAGTTACTGTTATAGGCTAAAGCAGAAATGTGCCCTTTGCACTCCTGTGTTGGACCACTTGGTCCCCAGCTGGTCCCACTGTTTCTAGAGACTGGAACATCTTTGGGATACAGGACTTAACAAGTAGATGTAGGTCATTGAAGGCAGGCCACAGCCCAGCCCTGTCTCTCAGTCCATCCAGAAGTGGTGAGCCTCTACCATGTGTTCCTGCTGCCACAAACTGTGCTGTGCCTTCCCCACCATGATGGACAAAAGCTAAGTCAAAGTAAACCCCTCCTCGTTTGAGTGGCTTCTGTCACGTATTTTGTAATTAGTGCAGTTAGGTTAATGCTCCAAAAGAAAACTAGACATTAAAAGTACCAACCCACAGAGCTCCATGCTTCTGTAGTTTGGCCCTCGGATATGAGTAAGTAAGTTACCTCTAGCAAGGGTGTCTTGGGGCCGGTGAGATGGTTCAATGTTGAGGCCCTTGAGCCCAGCTGAGGACCTGAGTTTGATCCCCAGGACTCAGATGGTAGAAAGAGAGAACTGACTTCTACAAGTCAACCTCTGACCTCCACACACAGATACACAATAGACAGATAGACAGACAGACAGACAGGTAGATAGAGAAATAGATGGATGATTGGTAGATATATAATAGATGGTAGATAGATAGATAGATAGATAGATAGATAGATAGATAGATAATAGATAAAATTAAAACTGAAGGGCTCACTCTTTAATAAATAATATCTAAATAAGGGCGTCTTGCTCTCACTGAATGCCAAACAACAACATGCTGTGAACTGTTTGATTTTGATTTCATTAAACACTGCAGAAACTGCCCAGGAAGAATTTTCACTTTACAGACCAGAAACTAAGCCAAGAGATCAGCTACCAAGCTGCCACCCGAGCCTCCAGGCCATCTGTTTGCCTCTCCTCCTCTAGTATCTGAGGCTCCGGGGAACGGTGTTCTCTTACTTATCACTTGCACACTTGACCGTTAAGAAACAGGTCCTGAGTGACAGCTGGGTGAACTGACCTGAGGTCCAGCCAGAATGTGTGAAGCCGTAAGATGAGCCCAGATAATTTACTAAATGATTTTGTGTGCCTTTCACATCGCCGACTTTAAAGCATAACAATTTACCATTCAAGAACAGCTAAATCCTGAAGGAAGGGGAAATGAGGAATGTATACACACACACCCTCACACACGCCCTGGAAGGAATCTTCTTTTGATACCAGGGGAATGTTCTTTGTTGGTGGTTAACTGCACAAAATTTTCTCTAACGGGTACAATTTAACGCTAGTTGGGGAAGAATATAGTATCTTGATAGATGTATGATATTATAGCCGAGGATTAAAGTTATGCTTCACGTCAGCACACCACTGCTTTCCTCTGCGAACTCTTGGAGGGAATACGGACAGCTATCAGTCACAGCTGAGTTTAGCCATGGCTGCTTGTCTTATCCAGAGGCAGCTACTAAAGCAGGGCTTCTCTATTCTGAGAAGTACATTTTCTCGAACGCCAATCAACCTGTTCTAAGTGTGGTGCCCGATTTGCTTGGCAGACTTGCTGTCTCTGGAGCTCCTTCCGGGTCCTGATGAGTCAGAATCAGCACTCCGTAAATCTGATGCGAGCCCTTCTTAATTAACGTGGGTCTGATCATTCAGGGTCTCCACAGTCTATCCGGACCCTGGCTGGAGTACGCGTCTGCTACCAGCTTTGTTTTTCTGGGGTCTGCCTCCTCAGCCAGCTGCGGACAGTCTCAAACTACCAAAACGCAGTTTCAAGTTACAGTCTAAAGGCCGGCTTTCAAATTACTGCAGGCGGCCGCTATTTCCCTGGAATGTTTGGATCCACGGAGCAAGTTAATCCCAACTCCAGACAACCCAGTGAAATGCCTGCAAAACAACCTTCCAACACTTGCTCTGTCTGAGCCGCGAAACAAACCCTCCCAATTCTGTTTCGTGCTGGTCCTAGACGGAAGCTGCGACTCCTCTGCTCCAAGCCTCTTACCATGGCTTGCCTAGTCGCATGGCCTTTTGACGCCATTTCTTACCCGTTACACTCGCTGCTTGACGTCTAATCCTAACCCCTCCCAGCTGATCTTGCCCTGACAGATCCTTGGCCATCACCTCCCTGCCTTCATTCCCAGGTTTCTCCCAAGATGACTTCCTTCTCCACATCTAACCCCACCTACCTTAAGTCAACAGAACTCCACAACCCTCCATTACTCCTTGGAGGTTCCCATTGTTCGGCTGGTTGGACGTACCCCTCCTCCAGTACCTCTTGACAAGCGACTCTTCTCATCTGTATGAACCATTCCCTTATATTCAGCCAACACTTTTTTGAGTATTTAATAGGTGCCACTTCCAGGGAACAAAAGAGAAATGATAAACTAGTCAAGCAAACATAAATGCTCACAGTGTTATAACCATTACAACACACATTGTATTATATAAAAGAAATAACTATATCCATGTAATGTATTTAGTTACAACCTTGGTCTGCTGTCGTTTTGTTTTAAACTTTTAATTAGATTTTTGTTAATTTTTTTAGAGTGTTCATAACAGAGTCGATTCTCCAGCCCCTATTTATTGTCTTTTTGCACTAAGATCCTTCTATGAAGCCCAGCCTGGCCTCAAACTAAATTCTTCCTGCACAGCCCCCGTAAGTGGAGATGACAGACGCCGTCATCATACCAGCCACTGAATCCTCATGTGTGCTAATAGTTTATTGTTAGCGTGCTAAATTAAAAAAAAAAAAAGAAGTGGTTGTTTTCTGGACATAAAAGGCTAAAAAGAAAAGATGCAGAGAAACTGTTTTAAACAAAAAACACTAAAAGAAATAGAAACACACCAAGCAACCAGAAAACCACCCTGAAATTGAACATGGTGGCACATGCCTACAATCCTAGCAATCGTGAGGTGGAGGGCAAGGATCCAGAGTTCAAGGTCATTCCTAGTTACAAATATTTAGTTGGTGGATAGACCCCACAAGAGACCCTTTCTGCAAAATCCAACAAACAAAAAGCACAAATAAAAATTGCAGTTTAGTGGTAGAAGACCGATTACAGCCCTGAGAGAAGGCGCCAAGAGGATTGGGAGCTCAGGGCCAGCCTTAGCACAAGTTAAAGACCAACCTAGGCTACTTTATCTCTAAAGCAAAACAGAGAGGCAAGTTGGTCATGTGAAAGTTACTGGCTTTGTAACCCTTGGGGGACAAGGAGACCGAACAGTAGGAAACTGGCTGCTCTACTACCTTTCTTTGGAAGGATTAAGCAAAGGAACATCATTGTTATAACTGAAGCAAGTCTGTGTGAGAAATTTGACTGCCCCTCTTTAATCCTGAGTCCTTAGAAGTTCAGATGAGTAGGTTAACGTTTTTGTTTTTTTCTTTTTGGAGAAAGAACAGAGGGAAATTGTCATGCAAGTCAGTAAGCCATGGTGCCTCACACTGAAGGCTGAATGTGCCTAGCTAAGAGGAGAGCTCCTTAGATCTTTGTCAGTAGGGATGATGGTGCCTTCTCCAGCAAGAGCTTACTCAGGATTGAGCAAGAGAGCAATCAACCTGAGTGTGAAGAGCTGCAGGTTCCAGATGCGGCCACTGCTTTCCATTGCACCTCTTTCTCCCAGTGGGGACCTCACCACTGCTCAACAAGTTAACAGCTAGGAACCCAGTCCATTGGATTTTCATCCCAACCTGTTGGAGCCTAGTGAAGGAATTAAGTCCAAAACAATGGTTTTCTGAGTGGGTAGGGGTATGCTCGGTGGTAGAGACATTGCCTATCAGGCATAGAGTCCTTCTTTGAGACTTACAATAAAAAATGAATACTTTTTTTTAAATTTCAAAACCAAGCAATAGTCTACTGTAAGTTTTATTTTCAAAGTTGAGAGAAACAGTCCATAAATGATTCTGCCCAGCAGCAAACAGGGCCATGCAGAAAGAGGCAAACTGAAATCATAGGCCCGGACACGGGCCAAGAAAGCAGAACAGCGCCTTGCTCAGCCATCATCAGGAAAGCTTCCTCCTGCAGCAGATGGGAACAAACACAGAGACCACCCAGACGATGTACAGAAAGTAAGAAACCCCGGAAGACTCAGCCCTAAATGAGATGTCTTCATCAAATCCCTCCCCTAAGGACTCAAAGAACTCAGTGGAAGAAGCGGCAGAACATATGTAAGAGCCAGGGGAGATGGAAGGCACCAAGAAATCAAGGTTTTCTAAACACACCATGACAACATATATGAACTCCCAGAGACTGAGGCAGTAAGCACAGGGCCCGCACAGGTCTGAACCAAATGGGGTCCTAGAGCCGAGAGAAGTGTACACAAGCCCTCATCCCTATCCCAGAGCTATCCCCAATTGATAACCATGGGCAAATAAAAAAAAAGTAGTTTTCTTTGAGGGAGTTTCAGGGTGAAACAAACTACTCTTAAATACAGATCCCTGCCCAGCGGTAAAAGGCCACCAGGAAACAAAACCCATGGCCCCTTGTTGGCTCTTCATCTCAGGATGCTGTCTCGGGAATTTTTCCTTTTTTTTTCTTCTTTCCTTCCCTCCTTCCTTCCTTCTTCCTTCTTTCTTTTTTAACTTTACACGTTCCTTACAGGTATATTATGGCTTCTCGTTTTGTGTTTTTATGAGACTTTTATGTGTGTGAACGTGTCCCACTGTATCTGTATGTGTGTCTTGTGCTTCTCCTTTGGCTCTGTTTCTGTTTGGTTCTTTTGTCCTATTCTGATTTCTTTGTTTCTGATTTATCTTACTGTATTTCAAAATTGCAGGCCTGTTTTAAAGGAGTAATCATTGTTTAGGTGCCAACAATTATTTAGTTTATAAATATGACTCTCATGAGATTGTTTTTACAGTTCTTAATAAAAATTTGGAAATTTGTTGGACAATGGTAGCACACACCCTTAGCTCCAGCACTTTAGAGGTAGAGGCAAGGGCAAGTGAGACTCTATGAGTCCAGGGTCAGCCTGGTCTACAGAGCAAGTTCCAGTACAACCAGGGCTATGAAGATAAACCCTGTCTCAGAATCCTATCTCCCAAAAAAGAGAACTTGGAAACTTAGACATGTGCAAGCATTTTGTTTAACTTTAAAAACATGATCAACCAGACTTCATTTCGGAGGTAGACATAGAAGATTCAAAAGTTCAAAATCATCCTTGCCTTCATAGTGAGTTTGAGGCCAACCTGAGTTACGTGAGACCCTGTCTCAATTAACAAAATAAATAAGCAGACCATCAGTCATGGTGAGGTCACTCAAGGATGGCTAAAAGCGTAGGGTAGAAGGTTCTTAGGCAGCACTACATTAGTGTTTAAAATACCATCATCCCACAGATGACTTCATAACCACAAAAGGAAATGACATCTTGACAATGGGGCAATCTGGAATATACCACTTTGACCATGTGATCAAACTTCTTGTGACCTATACCAATAAGGAAAGAATCTGACATTCTAGTTCCTTGGGAATTTCAATGGGACATACAGGAAGATTTCCAAAATTTACAAAAAAGAAATCTATTTACAAAAATCTCACCATGATATAAACAGCAAGAAAAATCGAAACTAATGGGATTTTCTACCAAACAGCCAAACCGGATACTATAAACACTATAAAATGACAGAGCTATTCAACAAGACTGGACACTTCTTCAGATTTAAAGAGACTAAAGGACTTGATAAGCAAATGACTGATTCTTCAGTGGGTTGAGTTAGGCATGGTGACACACCCCTTTGATCTCCGCTCTTGGAAGACAGAAGTAGGAGATGCTCTATGAACTCAAGCAAGCTCTATAACAGCCAAGACTAAATAGAGAAATCTTGTCTCTTTAGAAGATAGATATATAGGTAGGTAGACAGACAGACAGACAGACAGATAGATGATAGAAAGATAGAATTGGTGAGCATGCTCATACACATATTTCTGGAGAAATTAAGAAACCTGAATGTGGACAACAGGGAATATGCACGCTATTGAATTTTACAAGTTTGATAAATATGTGGAAATTGGAGATAAGATTTCCTTTGTCTTGGGATTTACATGGTAGAATTCTTTTGTTTTTGTTTTGCTATTTGTTTGTTTGTTGTTTTGATACAAGATCTTGCATAACCCTAACTCAAACTCAATATGGAGCCCAAGTTGGCCATAAATTTCTAGATCCTCCTGCCTCCAACTTTTGAGGACTAACTACGGTTACAGGAATGTGCCACCATGCCTGGCACTGGCTGGAACATTACCATCAAGGTAACCTGATGTTTGAAACTTGCTTTCAGTAGGTTGAGGGGTGGGAGAAAAGGAAAGAAAGGTGCAAGGGAATAAGTCATCAGCTGAATATGCTTGTGATTGCCACCCCAGCCTTGAAGATCTGACTTCAGTCTCCAGAAGCCCCATGAAAAGCTGGACACCAAGATGTGCATCTGTGATCACAGCACTCCAAGGAGAGATGGTTGGAGAACAGAGGCAGTGGAAAGTCCGCAGGACAGCTGACTTGGAGTACTCAACCCCATAAAAACAAGACCATGCCTTAACAAAATAGAAGGTGAAAACTCACTCCCATGAAAGTTATCTTCTGACTGGGCAGTGGCATGCCATTAATCCCAGTGCTTGGGAGGCAGAGGCAGGCAGATCTGTGAGGCTGAAGCCAGCCTGGTCGACAGAGCAAGTTCTCTGTATACAGAGAAACTTTGTCTTGAAAACCCAAAAGGAGAAAAAAAGAAAGAGAGAGAGGGGAGGATGGAGAAAGAGAGAAAAGGAAGGAGGAAGGGAGGAAGGAAGGGAGGAAGGGAGGAATGGAGGGAGGAAGGAAGGGAGGAATGAAGGGAGGGAGAGAGGGAGGAAGGGAGGAAGGGAGGGAGGGAGGGAGGGAGGTTATCTTCTGGCCCCCACATACGTGTTACACAGTTCATGTATGCACATGAGTGAGCTTGCACACTCGAGTACAGACACAAAACTCATTTTTAAAAATGAAAACAAAAATAATATAGAAAATTAAAAGGAGATAAAAATGATAATAAATGTAACAAAATAAATAATACTGATGGTATAGACTGTGATGGCTGTCCTTAAACAATCGTATCATTGTATTTACTTGCTTATTCACTTGTTTTTTGAGATAATGTTTCATGTTCCTCAGGCTGGCCTCCTTATATACCTGAGGATGATCTTGAACTTGTGATCTTTCTGCCTCCACCTCCCTAGAACTCAGTTTACGGCTACGCAACGTCAAGCTCAGCATCAGTTATGCCCTTGTACAGTCTTTATCAGAATAGAAGGCATGGAGACTGAGAAGGGACTGACAGAAGAGCCTACATGCCTGAGAGCCCGTGACTCAGACCTGCTTGCCTGCAGGCACCCTGCTTCTTCATCGCTCTGCATCTAACCTCATCACCAGTTCCCAGCCCCAACTCCCCGCATGCTCTGCAGGCACAGCCTCCAGCATCTTACTTCTTTCTGCCAACCCCCGCTTCAGAACCACGTCATCTTTAAAATACCACCTTGTAATCCCTTGCTCTCCAGTCGCCAGAGGAAAGTCCACGTTGATTGACATGCAAATCGAGTGACTTTCACAAGCAGTCTCCCCACTGCAAGTCACCTCCACCCTCTAATAGTCTTTAGGCACAGCCTTTAAACTGCTTGCTGGTTGCTACGTGCATTCTCTTGCTCAAGCTGATCTCTTTGCTAATGACAACTCACTTTCTCTTAATCTAGCAAATCCCTATTCGGCACTCAAAACCACAGTGAAAAAAAATGGAAGCTATATGAATAGTACTCTCGCTTCCAGGAGCATGTGCTGGCCAGCCTGTCTGTTGTACCATGGCTTCTGTCCTGCCTCTGTAACTCTTCCCAAACCGTGTGCTTCAAGACCCAGACCTCAGGTCTAGTTGATGCTAAGGGCTTAGGAAACAAACATTTGGTGAGCTGGTTTTTTGTATGTCTTTATTTTTATCTCTTACTGCTCTAAAATCTCTGCGTCTATTTCACCGCTTTCTTTGAAAAAGCTGAACTCTTAACAAATTCATTAAGAAAGGTGAAGCAGGAAAACGATGAATTCAAGGCCAGCCCAGGCTGCACAGTGACAATCTGGCCCAAGAAATGGAAGGCGAGAGAAAGAGGGGAGAAGGGGAAAGGAAAGAGTTTGGGGAGGGGGGGAATTCAGAAGTGGGCGGGCTGTGACATAGGTAACAGCTAACTAAAAGAAAGGCAACAGAAAGTTAAACCGCTTAACTCTTTCTTGGTTGAGAAGACAAAGCCCAGAGCCAAGGCATTCAAACCAGGATGGAGAGTTTCGCTTCTCTGAAGCTTTAGGGCTTAACTTCCCTTCCAAATGTCTGTGCTCTCAAGATCTCTTTTGTTTCTTGGGAAATTCTAAACATATTACACGGCCCTTTCAATGAAGGGTCTGTTTCCTGTAACTGGTGCCTCCTTTCAATTAAGATCAAACGGAATTCGGCATTAAGCGGAGCCACAACTCTTTCTCAAGCTATTGTTAATTATAACTTTGGTGGATGTGCTGCACCCTGCTCTCAACCCGTCTGATTTTACCAACAGACAGGGCAAAGCTGCTAGGAGACAGAGCACTGTTGCCTCTGTTATTACGGTGCTTGCCTGCAAAGATCCGTGGATACTTCTTCCCAGAAAATCTTCATAGAAGCGTTTATTACATAAAAAAACATGAGCCTTTATTAGAAGCTAACAATAAAGGTGATGTCTATTCAGTTTCTGTTATGTACTTAAGGCAAGGAAAGAAAACTCATTTTTGTTCTTGCATGTTAGTGTGGAATTTGCTACCTTAAAATGTTACATTCAAAGAATTTACTATTGTAGAAAACTACAGGCAGCCATTTTTGAACTCAAGTGTTGAGAAGAATCTTTAATACCCGAAAGTGAAGGTCACCAGCAACTTTTGCAAAGGAACAGTCTAAAATAGCATGCTTATTGCTTCTATAAGTTAGAGTTTGTGTGAGGTATCTAGCTTACAGTTAGCTTCATCAGATAAAACACAGGCAAACCATTCAGATAGAACTGGAATTCTCAGATTTCTGTTTCCTAGGCCAGTCTGCTTGTAGACTGATTTTATTTAGCGCCAATATTGTCAGGTCTTTTTAAAATTGAAATACTTGACAAATCAGGCTCTTATTTTAGAATTACTGCTACGGAAGCTCATGGTACACTCTCTCTTCTATAAATGATCTCCAGTTACAGGCGAACTCCCCAGTTGGTCTTGTCCCTACTGCCTACCCCACGCCTGCACTTTCCTCTGCTCTCATCCACTCTGCATGTTCACAGACTGCATTACTGCATCGACTCACCATCTGTGGCATTCTTTCCTTGATCATTCCCAGAGCCAGCTGAGAATTAGACAGCCTTGTTAGAATGGTACCTCTTTACTATATACATTGATGTACCTTATTATAGACACCTGAAAAACACTTATGGTTTGAAAACAATATTAGTGTTTTAGGGATTCTATAGTTTATTTAGCCCACTATCCAATTTCACTTCAGCCCAAAGCAGTTCAGGCGAGATGCTCTCACAGTGAAAAAACATGTGTGGGTTTTACATGAGAAGAGTCTTTCAGTCCTGCTATAAAGTTAAAAAAAAAAAAAAACAAGGCCAGGCGATGGTGGCGCACGCCTTTAATCCTAGCACTTGGGAGGCAGAGGCAGGCGGATCTCTGTGAGTTCAAGACCAGCCTGGTCTACAGAGCTAGTTCCAGGACAGGCTCCAAAGCCACAGAGAAACCCTGTCTCGAAAAACCAAAAAAAAAAAAAACAAAAACAAAAAACAACCATATAGCACTGAGGGGGTATTTAATGTCGCTGCCCATGGGGTTTCCTGTGTGAACCACGCAGAGGTTGCACATGACTGTATGCTTGAGTCTAAACTGTTGTCAATAACTGATGATTTTGAGGCTGGTGACATGGCTCAGTGGTTAGAAACCCTTGTTGTTCTTGCAGAGGACTCAGCACCAACATGGTTTCTCACAACCTCCTTGAACTCTAGCTCTACAGGGACTTGAAGGAACCAGGCTTAAGCATGCCCAAAAACACATGCAGGTAAAACGCTCATACACATAAAACTTAAAGACTAATGCCTTTGAGGAAAAAGGCAATAATACTGTGGGTTTAACTCTTAGTACAGACTTTCTAGAACAGACGAATCAGAGCCTGAGTTGCTGAGGCAGTTAGGTAACTTTCCCGTACTACTGTAATGTTTTATGACATTGGAGGCTTTCATCTATTGTCAGACTTAGCACAGCATCACTGCAGATTGCTAGGAGACAGTAAATGTTTTTACAAGCAAAAAGCCTTCGCTTTTTCCTACTGCTATCTACTGAAGGGGAAAAAGAAAAGAAAAAGAAAGAAAACTTTGTCCAGCTACTGGTCTACCATCCAGGCCCTATGTTTCAGAGCAAATGCTAAACTTTTTCAGACCTAACTGAAGAAAACACCCTGATTCTTTTTATCTAAACTGCAATATCCCTAGAGATAAAAAGAGCACAGCAGAGCCAGCAGCTCACAAAACGACAGCATGCCACTGCAGCTGGACAGAGTGGCCCTCACTATGATTGCAGAACTTGGAAGGTAGAGGCAAGAGCGAGGTCGAGACTACCATGGGCTACAGAGCAAGTTCCACGCCAACCTGGGCTATATTACAAGAGAGATTCTCAAACAAAACAAACCGGAATGACACTGAAGAGCCATTGCTCCTAGCCCTCTGGTTGATTCAAATCCTCCAAATGCTGTGTGCTTTGAAAAGCAGGGAGAGAAAACTCTTCAGATTGCGAAGATGAGACCACACCTGAATACTCCCTCTCTCTCCTCTAGGAGTAAGCATCTGCCCCATAAAGTTCTCTCTGTATGAAAACTAACTAGATTGCCTCAACATTAATTAGTATAATTAACACATTATCAATATCTGCCCTTACAACACCCACCCCCAACTATGTGTTCCCAGCTTCCTGTAATCACAGGTCACAGCCTTTCTGTAGAGCCAGCATCAATCCTCCCCTCTTTCCCACAATTACCTTCCAAACTGAAAACCATCCCATTATAAAAACTGAAAAATGAGCCAGACAAAATTACACACTGAACAGAGAACTAGTTAGCTGTGAGACTGGGAACATGCCTCGCGAGTTTACTAAATTGATGCTTTGGAAAAAAATATGATAATCCATTATTGTACTTAGTAATCACTTAAGATTAAATGAGACTAAGTAACTGAAATGGAATGAAGGTGCAGAAATGAAGATAAAAAAGATTACCAAAAATTCAAGTCTCGGTAATCATTCTACTTAATCTGTCGAACATTTATTTATTGTTTTAATATATCAGCAGGCAAGGTGTCTTAGTAGAGCAGGTTGGGTGTCAGACTCAAAAAAGCTGCAGAAAACATAAACTCTCAAAAACTGAAATAGCCTCTAGCATCGTATATTATTTGTACCTCTAGAAAGCTGAGGAGATAATCAAATTTTTCTTGTGACACTCTTCTGGACTGAAGAGAAAACTAGAGGCTCAGGCCATAAGTCTGTGATTGCATTTTTGTCTAGCATGTATTAAACTCTGGGGTTGATTCCCAGCACCCGCCCCCACACACACACACTCCCACACACAAACACAAATTCTTTCTTTAGCTGGGTGTGGTGGGTCATATCCATAATCCTAGAATTTAGAAGCTAGAGATAACAGAATCAGAAGTCTAAAGGCTAGCCTTGGCTACTTTGAGAATTTGAAGCCAGCATTGCACTGTCCTTTGAAATGTTTACATTTCAAAGAATGTAAACAAAACAGCAAACAACAACAACAAAAACCAAAATGGATTAATGAATGTACACTAAAGCACATAATATATAATCTTTCAAAAACGGGGTTGCAGAGATGGCTCAGCAGTTAAAATCACTTGCTGCTCTTGCAGAGGACCACAGTTGAACTCCCAGCAACCATGTCAAGTGGTTCACAGCCACTTGTTATTCTAGCTCGAAGGGATCTGACACCCTTTTCTGGCTTCCACAAGCACCCACACACATATGCCACAGAATTACACAAACATATACACTTATACATAAATAAAAATAAATTTAAACATATTTTTGAAGATTTGTGACTCTAAGCTGGGTGTGGCAGCCCACACCTTAAATTTCAGCACTCCAGGGGCCAAAGAAGGCAGATCTCTCTGAGTGTGAGTCCAGCCTGGTCTACATATTGAGTTTCAGGCCTGCTAATGCTACATAGGAAGACCTGTCTCGAAAAAATAACACACACACACAAGCAACAAAAACTAAGATCTATAGCTCTTAACTTTTGAGCCATCTTCCTAGCCCAAGATAAATGGTTAATGTTTATTTTCCTTTTAATTTTGAGACAAGGTTTCTCTGTAGCACCTTTGACTGTCCTGGAACTCTCCATAGACCAGGCTGGCCTCACAAAGATCTGCCCGCCTCTGCCTCCTAAGTGCTGGGATTAAAGGAAAAGTTTCTAAATTAAAAAACAAAACGATATTATAAATTTAGCTAGCTTGAAACTCTTTCCTCCTCCTCTGGTCTTAAAACAAATATGGTAGACAGGGAACACCTGAAATCCTTGCTACTCAGAAAACTGACCTAGAAAGAGCCTATGCTCAAGGTCTGCCTGGGTCACATAGCAAATTTAAGGCCAACCTAGGTAACTGAGCAAAACCGTGTCTCAGAATGAAAATATGAACCTGGTGTGATGGTCCACACCTTCAATCCCAGCACTGCAGAGGTCGATATACCTGATCACTGTGAGTTGAGGACATCCTGGTCTACATAGCTCCAGGAAAGCCGGGGTTACAAACAACTCCTGTCTCAAGAATCAAAGAACAATAAAACTATAAATAAGTAAATAGATTATCAATAAATGGACATATGTAAAAATATAAAAATGATTTTGATTTCCATCACTATACTTCATTCTTCTGACTGGTCTTGTCTATTAACTATGGCATCTGCTTTAGTTTTTATTGTCTTTATCTTGAGCATTTCTTTTTTTTTTGGTTTTTCGAGACAGGGTTTCTCTGTGGCTTTGGAGCCTGTCCTGGAACTAGCTCTGTAGACCAGGCTGGTCTCGAACTCACAGAGATCCGCCTGCCTCTGCCTCCCGAGTGCTGGGATTAAAGGCGTGCGCCACCATCGCCCGGCTCTTGAGCATTCCTGTTTGATTACTTTTCAATGTTTTAATCATCCTATTAAAGTTTTCCTCCATATTTTGAAGTTTTGCCTTCCATTTACTGTTACATTGACTGTGGAGACTATGTTGAAAAGGTCTTGGGATAGTTTCCCCAAACTCACGCATCTGTTTGACTCGTCCCTACAAACGATGCTTTTAAACAGTGAAACCCAAAGTTCTTTCACAGACTTTTCACCTATCCTTAATCTTGGATTCCCTTACTGGAGAGTTAGTCATTCGGTGATGGTTCATGGGTGGTGGTTGTGTCAGTTTTTAAATGTTGCTTTCTTTTCTTTTATGTATTAAAATCAAAATAAAGGGTTGGGAATACAGTTCAGTGAGAGAGCCTGCCTAACATAAGATACTGGCCTCAACTCTCAGAACTGAAGGGGAAAAGAATAGGAAACAGGATAGTAAGCAAAAAGACCACTTAGCGATAGCAAGGATGGCGGGGTACACCTGTCTTTCCAGTGACTCAGGAGGCTGCCTGGGAATGAGTAGCTGATCCCAGGAGTTGGAGACTGGTCTGGGCAAAGTGGGAGGAAGGAGGAAAGTGAGGGCAGGAAGGAGGAAGGGAGAGTGCTCTATCTTGTGTTTTCTTAATATACTAAGGGCAGTGCTGAAGGAGAAGGCTTTTGCATGATGCTCGACACAGAAAATTTCCAACGTTATTCCCTAGGGACAGAGGATAAGAACTGTTATTTGGGGGATTAAATAAATAATTATTATAACACACACATGTACACAAAGTCTTAGAGGATAGGAGAGCAAAAAAACCTATTGTAGTATCTAATTACAATTCTGATCTGTGAAAGAACACAGCAGAAGGAAAAAGGTAAATGAAACTTTTTCCCAGTTTCTCCTTCAAAAATCACAGAATAGTTCTACGTTTAATGGAAATGATGTTATCTTTTGAATTACTTAAGTAGAGGTGCGAATCCTTAACTTTGAAATCCTGAGAGAGGAAACAGATGGGCTAAGCCTAGAGGCTGTGAGGAGCAGCACACACAAGGACATCCAAGTGGCCCAAGTGGCCGTTTTCTAGGCCTTCTATAGCCTTCTCTTCATAGGAACCACATAGACAGTCACACGATTCTATAATTAGTAAATGTAAACATAAACAGAATATTAATGATCGAAATTGATAAATCACAGAAATGTGATGGGTATGTTCCCATTGTGTTCTGTGTTCAGCACTAAAATTTCAAAGCCTGCTGGTGTGTTCTGCGGTGTCCACTAATGTCTAGAATGGATAGGCCAAAGGACGGGCCAGAAACTGTTCTCAACAGGATGATATTCTTCATGTTGCTAGGGGAGATGACTTAGAAGAAAAGGCTAGGGAGGAATTTGTACATATTATCAAAAGAAGAAAAACAATGAAAAAAAAACAAGCTGACAGGTTGGGAGTTGAAAGCATCAAAGGGAAGAATAGTTGTGATAGTGGTTTTGATAACAACAGTTATCAAAGCTTAAAATATTTAAGAAGGGAATTAAAATGTGAAGAACAATTAATAAAAACTCAGAAAGAGATATTGGGGTTCAACCTGAAGACCAGAAAAGCAAAGCAGCCGACCACTAGCTTTTACCACGACCTCCATCCGAAAACGGTGATCCTGCCTCCAGGAAACCTCAGAATGAGACTGAGTTGGAGGTAAGGGCCAGCGACTGGCTGCTTTGCTTTTCTGGTCTTCAGCTGAATCTCAATATCTGTCTCTGAATTTTTATTAACTGTGATTCAAAAACGGTCAGTTGTCAGGGCTAGAGAGAAGGCTCAACCGTTAAGAGCTGCCAGGCCTCCTTAGCCTTATTCCCCAGGGAAAGGTGAGTGCGCTATTGGCCCCTTCCACAGCCCCACAATGCAGGACGATCAGACACAATTGGGAATCAAGTCAAAGTAGGAACTCAGTCAGCGTCAGTTAATACGAGTTAAGTGACATCATGTGATGTGGGGATACCTCTAGCCAATGAGAGACAGCCAAGCCCTCCCTCTTGCTGGAGGGGCGGCTACCTAGATTTTGCTGTCTCATATCCCCTCAGTAGCTTTGAGACTATAGTTCAAACTTGATCCAGACTTTACTATGCCCTAAAGGCCTCGAGGTACGGGCCCTGAGATAATTTTGGCCCAAAAAGAGCACTATCTGCTCTTCCAAAGGACCCGTACCTATATGGCAATTCCCAGTACCTATATGGCAGCTCACAATTATCTGTAACTCCAGTTTCAGAGGATCTGGCACCCTCACACAGACATACATGCAGACAAAACATCAACACACATAAAAATAAATAAATCTTCCTTTAAAAAAAAAAGTTCAGTTTTCTGAATTTGGAACGTCAAGATTGAGAAAGTAAGACGGAAGTGGAGCCAAGGCCTCACTCCAGAGATCTGAACTTACTCCCAGCATGCAGCGCTTTGAATGGAGGCCCTGATGAGCTCATCCTGAATTCTCACCCTGGTGGAGAGACACAACTCCCACCTTGATGACGGTGGTCCACTAATTTGTAATGCGTGAGAAAAATAATTTCAGATGCATAATAACTAAGAGGATGAATACAAGCCACACAGGAAGAGTCCTGCAGCTGCATGACGGCCAAGTTTGCTTGTGGATATTGATTTCGAGCCAAATATCGGGTGAAGACTGATTGGTGAGGCTGTAGGAGTACCTCATGTAAAAAGGATCTCTCTGCAGAGGGCTAGCATTACTTTAATTAGACCTTTCTGCCCTGGAGCCTGACCCTGAAAATTACAGATGATTTTAAAATTCTGCTAACTCCTGAGAGAAGGAGACAGCTGCAGGGGCGCTGTGTCTGTGTTTGTATTTTTGAAATCTACGGGGCAATGTAACATAGCTACAATCTTTTTGAATAGTCTGGTCCCCATGGAAAGTAATTCAGTTTTTCTTTCTGGGTTCTCGAGATAAGGTCTCGTGGAGCCCTAGCTGACCCTCTCGCTTCTGCCTCCTCATTGCTGGGGTTACAGGCCTGTGCCACCACGCCTGGTTTTACTCACGCAGAGGTGGAGCCCCGTGCTTTGTGCGTTCTAGCTGCCTCAGCTCCTGGAAAGAGGATTTATGATTAGGCTTAAGTATCAGGGAAGACTCAGAAGACAGGCATGGGGCTACGTGACTGCACCCGCAAGCAGGGGCAGAGGCAGGATGGGGAGTTAGGAGTCCCCTAATCTATACAGGAAGATCTTGTCAAGAGTGGGAGGAGGGGGAGAAGGTGACCAAAACAAAATAAAATATGTGAGGAGAATTATTTTTCTTTTATTTTCTTTCTTCTTTTCTTTCTTTTTTTCTTTTTTTTATTTTATTTTATTATTTTTTTTATTTTGGAGGCAGGGTTTCTCTGCATAGTCCTGGAACACACCCTGTCAACTGGGCTGGCCTCGAACTCAGGGCTAAAGTTTGCCTGCCTCTGTCTCCCAAGCGCTGGAGTTAAAGAGTTAAATGCATACACTAATACCACCACACTCTTTTTAGAATTATTTTATTACT
>JABTXL010000342.1:5255695-5268271 GCA_025134845.1 Neodon shergylaensis
AGAAGAAGAAGAAGAAGAAGAAGAAGAAGAAGAAGAAGAAGAAGAAGAAGAAGAAGAAGAAGAAGAAGAAGAAGAACCGACTCAAATCAGACTATAACTTCAGAAGAAATCATCACCTACAAACTTTTTGTTTTGTTTTTTACTGAATGTCCCCAGTACTCAGGAGGCAAGGGCAACAAATTATTGTGAATCTGGGGCCAGTTTTGTCTTCATAGGGAGTTCGAGGACAGCCAGAGCTACACAGAAGACTCTTTTAAAACACAACTCCCATCAGCAAGTATGTAAAATAGAGGTGACTGGGCTAGGGCTGCACCTCAGCTGGTAAAGTGTGAGCCTAGCATGCACCAAGTCCTGGACTCCATCCCCAGCACTGCATAAATCTGGTGCTGCATGCCTGTAATCCTCGTCTTCTGGAGGTAAAAGCAGGAAGATGAGCAATTCGAGGTCATTCTCGGAGACCGAATTTATCTAGCTCAAGGCCAGCCTGGGATATGGCAGACACTGTGTCACGAAACAAAAATGAGAGAAAGAACGATTCATGCTTGGAAACGCAAAAGAAAGTGAGCTTTATAACTTATTAATGCTGTTTTTGATATTTAACCGGGTTCAGCTTGACATTTTCATATCCACATACAGTGTGTACTGATCAAATCCAAACTCCTCCTCAAGCAAGTTTACAACATTTTCCTATCTGAACTTTTCCAGGACACTAAGGATGGTCTGCCCTAAGCAAGACTGATAGCAGTGGATGGGAACAAGGGCTAAAGTCACAGCTCAGTGCCAAACATACAGCATGCCCCGGGTTCCGTCTAGCACTGCAAGGAAGAAAAAGTCCTGTCCAGTCTCAAAAGCAAGTATATATTTAAATTGCTAAAGATATTAAAATTCATTATAATAATAAAGTCTTAAGAAGAACACTTGAGGATGAACAAAATTATGTACACAATCATTGGAAAAATAAAACACCAAACAGAAATCAGCAATGTCACTGTAGTGGCTGAAGTGTACCAGGCTGACATTCATGATTCAAGCCTCTCACATGGGCCTCAAAGTCAAAGGGATTGTAAGTCTAAAACAAAGTTGATAAGCCTTTCAGATTTTCTTTTTACATTAATTCACTGGTTAGTCCGTGGATTTCAGCCAGTTCGATACAATTTGATTGGTATATTTCTTGGTAAAACTAAGGCAGATAGCAGTACATGCTAACCTTACCACGCAGTCAGCAACCTCTCAGATCAAGACACTCCTTTCAGTTAACGCCATCAAGTATTTACCTTTCAAAAAAGTTGCATTTGCTATTGGTGGCTGTGATGGTGGTGTTTCGTTTGTGTTTTTTGTTTTTTGTTTTTTTTTTGACAAGGTCTCTTATAGGTCAGGGTAGCCCCAAACACTGGATTCTTCTGGCTATATCTCCCAAGTACTGGGATTATAGCTGTGTGCCACCACTCGTGACTGATGAAGACCTAGACTAAACATTTTGTTGTACTGGATGGCTTATTTGATAAAACTGTTCTATTTTATCTTAGGTTTGTTGAGGCAGGATTTCTCTGTATAACCTTGGCCATCCTGGAACTTGTTCTGTAGACCAGGCTGGCCTCAAACTAGAGAGATCTAACTCTACCTCCCAAGTGCTAGGATAAAAAGTGTGTGCCACCATTGCCCGATGGAAAAATTGTTTTCATTTCCATATATCAAAGAAGTGGAAGCTCGGTCTACAAAATTCAATTTCAAGTTAGACGTTGTGATACATGCCAACTCTCAGGAGGCAGAGCAGGCAGATTTCTATAAGTTCCAGGACAGCTTCGTCCACAAAGCAAGTTCTAGGCCACCCAGGGCTACAGAGTAAAGCTTTGTCGCAAACAAACAAACAAAAAACCCAGCATGGTGGTGCGTGCCTTTTAATCCCTGCACTTGGGAGGCAGGCACAGGCAGATCTCTGTGAGTTGAAGGCCAGCCTGATCTACAGAGTGAGTTCCAGGACAGGCTCCAAAGCTACAGACAAACCCTGTCTTAAAAAAGGAAGGAAGGAAGGAAGGAAGGATCGATCTAAAAAAAAAAAAGCCCTGGCTTGATATTATGAGACAAAGAACCCTCAAGATGTGTTTGGAGTGTATTTTGTGTCCTACATCTACTGTAGGACATGAGGTTTACCTTTAAGAATTCTTTGTTTCCTCAGTGAGACTTTCTTGGAGAAAACTAATTGCTTTTATTTGCAAGTAGTTATCAATTGGACATAGCTTCTGGGTCAGAAATGGGGGCTTGTGTCCATTTCTCCTTTTAGTCCCAGGGCCCCAGCTGGTACAGACCTGTGCAGGCCCTGTGTGTGCTGTCTTAATCTCTGTGAGTTCACATGTGTATCGGTCCTAATATATTTAGAAGGCCTTTCTTCCCTGGTGTCCTCCACCCCCTCTTGTTCTTACACCCTTTCTTCCCCCTCTTCCACAGGATTTCCTGAGCCCTGAGAAGACAGATTTGATTGATGCATTTCATTTGGGGCTGAGCGGTCCGAGGTCTCTCAATTTCTGTGCACTGATGGGGAAACTCTGTCAATCAAGCACATCTAGTTAAGGCATGGCTATCTGGAGCCCAGGAAGAAAAACTGGGAGGACCCAGATGCGCGTTCTCTCTGTGCGGCTCCCTCCAGACAGATAGGAAGTCAGACCTTCCACTCTTGTAGCATGAGTTTCCCCTTATAACCATTAAAAATATAATTGCTATCCTTGAGCTGGCCTGATTATTTATTGTACTGACCTAATTCACAACAGTACACTGGCAGTGTGTCTCTGTATTTGTTCCCATCTGCTACAGGAGGAAGCTTCTCGAATGATCTCTGTCTGAGTAAGGCGTAGATCTATGAGTATAAAAAATTTCATTAAGAGTCAATTTATTGCTACATATTTTTAGCAGAACTATATTATTTGGTTTTGCCATTTGTTCCTGGTCTATCTATTTTCAGATTCTTGGCACACAAGCAGTACTGAGTACAGACTCTGTCTCACAGAGTATAAATGAACCACATTTTCTTTACCTACTCATCTGTTGATGGACAGCTAAACTGTCTTCAGTTTCTGGATATCATTAATAGAGCAGCAATGAACATGGTTAAGCAAGTGTCTTTGTATTAAGATGTACAGTATTTTGGGTATATGCCCAAGAGTGGTATAGCTACCTGGATCTTGAGGCAGATACATTCTCACCTTTCTGAGGAACATTGATTTCCATACTAGTTGTACTAATTTGGACTCCCACTAGCAATGGAGGAGTGTTCCCCTTGCTCCACATTCTCACAAGTTTGAATTGTCATTTGTTTTTTGATGTTGGTCATTCTGACTGGTGTAAGGTGAAATCTCAAAGTAGTTTTTATTTGCATTTCCCTGATGACTCGAATGTTGAATATTTCATTAAGTGTTTCTCAATCATTTGGGTTTTCTCTATAAAGAATTCTCTGTTTAGATCTGTACCCCATAGCCCTTCTTTTTTCATTTTTCTTTCCTTCCTTCTGTCTTTCCTTCCTTCCTTCTTTCTTTCCTTCCTTCCTTCCTTTTATCCTTCTTTCCTTTCTTCCTTCCTTCCTTGCTTCCTTTCTTTCCTTTTTTCCCCCCTCTAGTGATTGAAGACAGAGTTTCTGTGTATAGCCCTGTGCTAGAACTCACACACTCACTCTCTAGACCAGGATGGCATTGAACTCACAAAAGATCTGCCTATCTTTGCTGCCGCAAGTGCTAGGATTAAAAGTGTGGGCTATTATCACCAGTTTGCACCCCATTTTTTAATTTGGCTATTTGTATTCTTTTTTTGGGTGGGGGTGAGACAAAGTTTCTCTGTGTAGCTTTTGGAGCCTGTCCTGGAACTGGATCTGTAGTCTGGGCTAACCTCGGATCCACAAAGATCTGCCTGCATCTCTGGGATGAAGCCCAGGTGATGAGGGTGGATGACCTTTTTGATGTGTTCCTGGATTCAGTTTGCAAGTATTTTTTTGAGAATTTTTGCAACCATGTTCATAAAGGAAATTGGTCAGTAATTGTCTTTGTATGTTGGATTTTTATGCAGTTTTGGTATCAGGGTAACTGTGGCCTCATAAAAAGAAATGAGCAGTTCCTACTGCTTTTATTTTGTAGAATAATTTGAAGGGTGTTGGTATTAACTCTTCTTTGAAAGTTGTAGTGAAAAAAAAAAGAAAAAGAAAGTTGTAGTGAAGAGGCGGGCTGCATCCCGCAACCCAGCTAGCTTTACACCCGAAATAATTACATGGAGACTGTATTCATTTTAACACTGCCTGACCCATTAGCTCTAGCTTCTTACTGGCTAACTCTCACATCTTGATCAACCCATTTCTAATATAACCTGTGTAGCACCACGAAGTGGTGGTTTACTGGGAAGCTTCTAACCTGCATCCATCTCAGAGAAGAGAGCTATGGCTCCCTTCTTCCCAGTAGTCTGTTCTGTCTACTCCACCAACCTATGTTCTGACCTATCAGGCCAAGCAGTTTCTTTATTAATTAACCAATGAAAGCAACACATAGAAAGAAGACCCACCTACATGAGAAAGTCTGGTAGAATTCTGTGCTACAGTCACCTGGCCCTTGGATTTTCTTTGCTGGTAGACTTTTTAGTGACTGCTTCAATTTTACTAGGGGTTTTAAGTCCCTTTAACTTGCTTATCTGATCTTGATTTAACTTTGGTAGATGTGATGAATACCTTGAACTCACTCTGAAGCTGATGATCACCTTGAACTTTCTTCCGAGCCTTATGCTTCCCCTTCCAGAGTGTGGTGATTATGGCTGGATACCACTATGCCTGGTTTACCAGTAGCAACCTCTTTCTCTCCTTGTTTTCCTTTTCTTCCTCCTTCTTTAAGTGACAGTGTAGCCCAGAATGGCCTGGAGCTTACTACCTTGATAGGTAGCCCAGTCTGGCTTTGAACTCATAATCCTGCTGCCCCAGTCTCCTTTGATTTGTGTTTACAGGTCTGCACTGTCACAGCTACTTCTCTGGGAGTTCTTATTGTTGGCTTCAAAAATCACTCTAGAAATGCAGGGTGTGCCAGGCGGTGTTGGTGCACTTTAATCTCAGCCCTTGGGAGGCGGAGGCAGGTGGATCTCAGTGAGTTCAAGGTCAGCCTGGTCTACAATGGGAGTTCCAAGACAGCCAGGACTGTCACACAGAGAAACCTTGTCTTGAAACCACCACACATACACACACACACGCCAAAAAGAAAAAAGAAAAAAAAGAAAGAGAGGGAGGGAGGGAGAGAAAGAGAGAGAGAGAGATTTTCTGGGTGTGGTGACCCAGCACTCAGGGTGATACAGGAGGATCACATATCGCAGATCAGTCTAGATAACATCCTGGGACCCTGTTACACACACACACACACACACACACGAGAGAGGAGAGAGAGAGAGAGAGAGAGAGAGAGAGAGAGAGAACACCAGAAATTATCTGACAACCTATTATCTGGGTAACTTAATTGAACCAACAAACTCTAGAATGTGTTGAGGAGAGGGTCCTCTGCTTTTGAAGCTGACACCTTGGATATTGTAGGGATTCTAGTCAATTTATCTTTAATTTTCTTTTCACCTTGATACACAGTGACCTGTGTTGTGTTGAGAAATCAAGCAGTTACCCCTAAGCAGCCTCCGATGTCAAAATCTCTTACACCTCATTTTATAAACAAGTTAAGCAAGCTACAAAAAAAAAAAGACTAAGCTGGTAAAGGAAGAACAAGGACAAAAACAACGACTCATCTGAAGTCAAGCAGGTCAGCTGGGTCTCCAAGGAAGCTGTCTTTCAAGAATGGAAACGCATAAGCTTGCCCCCCTTCCCCTTTTCTGCCCCTTCTCTAGGAGATTTCTATCAGGAAGATGCTCTGGCACTGTTGCTGAAGTTTCATCAGCCATTTTATCTCTTGTTTCCCATCTTCTCACTTTTGCCCTGGACTCGGCTCAGAAGTATTACAGAAGTCTAACCTCCAAATGCTGTCCTCTTTTCTTTTGCACTGGGTATGGCTGGGTGGGTCCCTGTGAAATCCTTTCGTGGTGGTTTGAAAGAAAATGGCCCCCAAAGGGAGTGGCACTACTAGGAAGTGTGGCCTTGATAGAAGAAGGGTGTCTCTGTGGGGGTGGGTTTTTGAGATCTTTTTTTCTGACCTAAACATAATGTGTCAGTTGACTTTTTGTTGCCTTCTGGTTAAGATGTAGCCAGCACTTTGTTTGCCTGCACACTGCCTTACTCACTGTCATTATCATAAATGGACTGAACCTCTTCAAACTGTAAGCCACCACTTCAACTGAATGTTTTCTTTATGAGAGTTGTTGTTGTGGTGTCTCTTCACAGCAATAAAAAACCCTAGTGAAGACATACATATTTTTTTTTCTTTAAGTTTAGAAACACAGGAGGGATTGCTCTTTGGGCTAATGAGGGAGGGGGACTTGATTGGGGGAGGGGGAGGGAAATGGGAGGCAGTGGCGGGGAAGAGTCAGAAATCTTAAATAAATAAATAAATAAATAAATGAAACACAGGAGGGAATCAGATACACTTTCTAGAAACTTTTAGTTAGTTTTTGTTTTGTTTTTTAACAGAATCTTATTCTATAGCCTAGGTTGAACTGGAACACTATGTAGCCCAGGCTAGCTTTGAACTTGTGGAAATCAGCCTCAGCATCTCTGAGCTCTCACAGCTGAAAAAGCACCACTGTTTTCAGAAACTGCTAACAGTTTCTTTCCTCTAGGAATTATTGATTCATCTCTGTTTTTGTTTGGAGGAAGCTAGTGTGAGTCAAACCTTTGGAGTTAGAAGTAACCTTCTTAGAAAGTTGAAAGGAACTAAAATTGGAAGAATAATAAGAATATTTATTATAAATAGATCTAAAAGTAGTTGATTGAATTATAAATCTTCTTCTAGATAATAAAGTCTAATCTGAACTTAAATTACCCCTCAGCTGCCACCCAGGCCCACATCCAGGGCTTTGAGCTGACCCACGCCAGCACCTGCCACTTCTATGATCTGCTGGTGTGTGAAGGAACTGGTCCTAGGGAACCAGCTGCAGGATCTCCATGACTCAGAGCAAAAGCAGGATATCCAAAAGGAGTTTTAGTGAGGGTCCAGTATTGTTGGTGTGGCTGAAGCTAGAAGCCTCGAACCAGACCAAAAATTCATTGCCATGAACATTTGCAAGTCAAACTGTTTGAACAAAAGGATCTACGGCATGACCCAATGCAGCTCCCAATGCCACTAAGACGAATGAAGAGGAGGTGAAGAGGCAGGAAAGAGGGAGGGGCAACAGTTTTGTTGCTGTTTTATTGATATTTTTATTTTCTTCTTTAGGGAGTGGCGCTACAAGGGTGAAGGGCAGATATGGAGGGTCTGGGAAAAAATGTGGGATTAGGATGCACGATATGAAATTCCCAAGGAATCAACTAAATAATCTTTTAAAAAGATACAAAGATTGTTAGTGAAATATTTTTGTGAACTTCTTGTAGCTTTGAAACGTTCTACAAAAAGTTATTTAAAAAATATTGGCACTTTTCTCTTCAAATGGTCTCACATCAGAACAGAGTTTTGGAGGGGGGTTTAGTTTTCATCTGGGGGAAGAGAGGAGAAAGGACTTATGAATCAGCAATTCTTCGTCCTTTCTCAGGAAAGCCCATGGAGTCTGGACAGGACCCCCTGGGTTTGGTTATGCTCCATCACCTACCGGCTCCTGCTCTCCCCGCAACCGCAGCCGTGTGAGCTCTGAGCAGATTGTTCCCACCCCACGGTGGCTTAGTTGTGCAGGTCCTACTGTGTTCACCTGCACAGACTCCTTCCCACCCCCATGGTGGGGTTCTCCCTCTGACATCATGTGGCTTCACCTTTTCCTGCCCTGGGTTTCTTGGTGAACATGTGACTCAACTACGAGTTGGTCTCACAACAAGCACAGTGTTTTGCCGAAGGACTAATGAGGGCAGTTTTGTCTTAATATAAAAAGCCGTCACTTTCTTAGCCAGACCGTGGTGGCGCGTGCCTTTAATCCCAGCACTCTGGGAGACAGAGGCAAGCGGATCTCAGTGAGTTCGAGGCCAGCCTGACCTACAGAGTGAGTTCCAAGAGAGCCAAAGAGACATAGAGAAATCCTGTCTCAAAAACCAAAAATCACTAAATAAAAATAAAAATTGTCATTATATCATATATCAACATAGGGGTTCATACCTGTAATACCAGTACTGCACATACTGAGGCAGGAGGATCATAAGGACTGAGTTAAAGGCAGCCTGGCACATGTAGAGATAACCTGTATAGATAAAAAAAAGCAGGGAACAAAAGAATAACATTATTGGTGAATTACAAAGAAAAGAATTATGAAGAAAAGGAATGCAGTGTGTAGCTGGGTGGTGGTGGCACATGCTTTAAATCCCAGCACTCGAGAGACAGAGCGGGCAAATCTCTGTGAGTTTGAGGCTAGCCTGGTCTACAGAGCCAGGTTCAAAACAGGTTTCAAAGCTACAGAGAAACCTTGTCCTTGAAAAATAAAACAAGAGAAAACAAAAAATTCAGTGTGTGCCCTTCTGCTTTTCATTTTCCTGAGACAAGATCTGATGCGTCTCAGGCTGACCTTATACTTGTTATGTAGCTGAAGATGACCTTGAATTTCTATTCTGAAAATTGAACCCAGTGTTTTATAAACCCTAGGCAAGCACTCTCCCTCCTGAACCACATCCTCAGTCCCTCAATGCTTTGTCTGTTCTCCTTTCCAAACAAGCAAGGTTAGCAAAGAATCAAGTAGAAACAAGAGCCTACACTGAAGAGCTACAATAAAACCGTGATTGACCTAGGCTTGGCAGTACATAACTTTAGGGCAGCAGGGAAGGTGGATCTCTGTGAGTTCGAGGCCAGCCTGGTCTACAGACTCAGTTCCAGGTCCGCCACAAATACATAGTAAGATTCTATCTAGAAGAAGTTGAATACCAAATCTCTCTCTCTCTTTTTGTTTTTGTTTGTTTGTTTTTGAGTTGGGGTTCTCTATGGCTTTAGAGATTGTCCTGGAACTAGACAAGATTGGCCTCAAACTCACAGAGATCCACCTGTCTCTGCCTCCCAAGTGCTGGGATTAAAGGTGTGTACCACCACCGCCAGGCTTCAAATCTAATGCCTTCTAATCTTGAAAGTAAAACTGATCCAAAATTTTTTCATACCCAAGCCATAAATATCTAAAAAAATTAAGATTTATTTATTATTTTATGTTTGATTATGTATATGGCCACATGTATACTTGAGTGCAGGTACATATGGAGGCTAGAAGAGGGTTTGAATTTCCTAGAACTGGAGTTACATGCTACTGTGAGTGTCACAATGTGGGTGCAGGGACCTGAACTCAGATCCGCTATTCAAGAGTAGTACATACTCTTAACCTTTGAGCCATCTCTCCAGTCCCAGCTTCCTGTTTTACAGTTTCTTGTTACAGAGTAAGTTAGAGACATGTGAGGGAGACACATGGTTAATTTTATATTTTCTTTTAAGACAGGCTGCTATGTGGTTTAGACTGGCCTATGTAACTGAAGTATTGATCCCCTTTCCTTCACGTCTGCAGTGCTAAGATCACAGGCATGTGCCACCTCACCCAATTTACGCAGTGCTGAGGATAAGTCCCAGGTATCTGCACATGGTACAGAAGTGTTCTATCAGCTGAGCTATACCTCCCACTCTGACTTCTTTAAAGCTCAGAACACTCACCAGCAGTGGTGACGCATGCCTTTGATCCCAACACTCTGGAGGCAGAGGCCAGCAGATCTCTGATTTCCAGGCCAGTCTGGTCTACAGAGTGAGTTTCAGGACATCCAGGGCTATGCAAAGAAATCATGTCCTCCCCAAAACAATAATATTTGTAATGATGATGGCAACAACACTCAGGGCACAACTTCACATGCCTTTAATCTCAACACTCAGAGGCAGAAGGAGACAGATCTCTGAAAGTTCAAGCCCAGCCCAATCTACAAAGTGAGTTCCAGGATAGCCAGGGCTATGTAGGGAGACATTGTCTCAAAAAGAAAGAAAGGAGGAAGGAAGGGAAGGAGAGAGGGAAGGAGGAAGAGAGGAGAAGAGGGAGGGAGGAAGGGAGAGAAGAAAGAAAGGAAGAAAAAATAAGCAGGATTGGAGTGATGGCCCAGTGGATAAGAACATTGGCTTTTCTTCCAGAGGACCTAGGTTCAGTTCCCAACCACCATATGGCAGATGACAGTTGTCTGTAACTCCAGTTCCAGAGGATCTGACACCCTCACACAGAGATACATACAGGTGAAATACCAATGCACATGAAATAAAAATAAATAAATTTGAGAAAAAATAGAAATTAAAACACTAAGATCACAAAATAGAAAAAAAAGGGGGCTGGAGAGATGGCTCAGAGGTTGAGAGCATTGCCTGCTCTTCCAAAGGTCCTGAGTTCAATTCCCAGCAACCACATGGTGGCTCACAACCATCTGTAATGGGGTCTGGTGCCCTCTTCTGGTCTGCAGACATATACAGACAGAATATTGTATACATAATAAATAAATAAAAAAAAAAACAAAATAGAAAAAATTAGGGGCACAGTCATTTTGAATGAGGGAACCATCGCATACAAATTCATTTCTAACCAGTATCGCTATTAATAAAAGAAGCATAAATTGCAATATACTAGAGTTTTTACATGTCAAAATATCAACTAAAAATAGGTCAAATTTAATTCTTGCTAAATTCAGTCCTTAAAATATTCGAAGCTGGGCATCGTGGCTCACACGTGTAAATCATAGCACTCAAGAGGCCGAGGCAGCATGATTGACATGAGTCTGAGGCCAGCCTTGGACCAGTGGCAAATCCCAGGCTATTGTGTGAGATCAGTGTTCAAAACTCTGACTTCAATATCCTTAAAACTTCTTAACTTTTCAAAAATGCAGCAAAGTTGCTTTATATTACATACAATAGTAAATTGTGGAGTAGTAAATAATCCCCCTGTGGGCGAGTCCTCTTATTAATAATGGTAGTGGTGCTTGAGGAGTTCTGTGACAGTATCCATGGTTATGTTGGAGTAGTGGTACAGCACAGGTGAAGATGTGCATAGCGTGTATTCAGCCATGGACTCGACAGCCAGAGCCACCTAACTAAAAGCTGAAGAGGAGAGATCGACATATAAGAGTATCACTGATGCTTTTGATAACAAAACAAGTTTACGGGCTCGGGGTGCAGCTCAGTTATGGTAGTGTGCTTGCTCAGCATGTGGAACGTCCTGAGTGTGATTCCCAGCATGGTACAGACTGGTCATAGTGGTCCAAGTTTGTCATTCCAGCCCTCTGGAAGTAGAGATGGTGATGGATACGAACTTGAGGCCAGCGTGATCTACACAGCCTGTTCTGGGGCATTCAAGGATGCCTAGGGTAACCCTATCCCAAAAACCTGCAGGGGGCAGAGAGAGGAAAACTATGCCTTTCCCCACTCTCAGCCACCCTTGCTTTTGGACGTGTGGGAGAAAGGGGCTCGGTACACATCCCAAGCTTTCTTTGTGCTCTCGGCAATGCAGCTGTCTCAGCCTGGGGGTCTAGACTAATAGGTTGTACCCCCATGACCAGCTTCCATAATTTTTCTCTATGATTTGGTTGGTTGCTTTGGTTTTGATGTTGGATCAAGGGTTTTTCTTTTCGTTCCATTTTTAGGACTCATTAAATTTTTCTGTGATAAATTTTCATTTTTCTTATAGTTTTGGAAACTGTTATTTAGATCAAGAGTTATAGCTTAGTGGTAGAGTCCTTGCCTAGCATGCCGAGATTCAATCCCCAGAAGGGCAAACATACAAATAAACAAATAGACAGACCTTTAGCATGGGCATAGGCTCCATTATGAGGACTCTGTGTTATTAGAAGGGGTAACACAGGGACTGGGAAAGCCGAACTACGTCTTGATCTTCATCCTGATAGATTGTCCTGTTGAGCTCTATCTTGTCCTTTAATTACAGCCCTCTGTGGGAAGCAGCTAGCTAGGCAGAAAGTAGAAAGGAATTGCTGAGTAAAGGTGAATTAGAGAGCTCTGAAACTTTCTCAAATCGTCCCACAGAAAACTTTGGGGAGACTGTGAAAGATATGACTTCATATCCTTCTGAATCCATAAATGCCATTATGATGGAGGGTTCTTTGTCTCTTGAGGCAAAGGGGAGGCCAATCACGTGATGTAGTCTCATGACAATTGCAAAGCCTGTAAGTGCAGCTTTTGACCGAGGTCCTGGGACATTCAGCTAGCTAAAGTTTCTTCCTTTAATTTCACACACAATACCAGGATAATGCACAAACACCGCAATATTATTTATATTAATATTTAATATTAATTATATATATTATTTATTATAAGGTAAGTTTGAGAAATAAAATGTTGCTGGGCTGTGGTGACGTACGCCTTTAATCCCAGCACTTGGGAGGCAGAGGCAGGCGGATCTCTGTGAGTTCGAGACCAGTCTGGTCTACAAGAGCTAGTTCCAGGACAGGCTCAAAAGCCACAGAGAAACCCTGTCTTGAAAAACCAAAACCGAGAGAGAGAGAGAGAGAGAGAGAGAGAGAGAGAGAGAGAGAGAGAG
>JABTXL010000342.1:5268281-5298015 GCA_025134845.1 Neodon shergylaensis
AGA
This sequence comes from Neodon shergylaensis, assembly GCA_025134845.1. NCBI lineage: Eukaryota > Metazoa > Chordata > Mammalia > Rodentia > Cricetidae > Neodon > Neodon shergylaensis. The sequence continues at coordinate 5,268,285 of JABTXL010000342.1, forward strand.
GAGAGAGAGAGAGAGAGAGAGAGAGAGAGAGAGAGAGAGAGAGAATGTCACACAATAGAAGAATAATTTTTTGCAATGTGAAATAGTCGCTGTGTGGAATGTTACACAGTCATTTAAACTGAAGAAAATTTCCTGGGTGGGCATGGAGGAGGGAGGAAACAGAAGGTGGAGGGAGAAGGAGGTGAAAAGAGGTTGAAAGAAAGTAGAATTTGCAGCAACTGCCACCATCTATTGTAGGGCTGTTCCCCAGAGCTGACCTGCCTGTCCAGAGAGGGTGTCACTTTACTGGACTACCTGTGCTGATCACAGCAGGCCACCGTATGTTCTAATGCTTGAGTGGAGTCAGCGAATAAAGGCAATTGCCATTCACAGCCTAGGCACCCCGAGCTGGAGCCTACAGGATGGAAGGAAAGAACCAACTTCCTTATGTTATCCTTTTGCCTCCACATATTCTGTTCTACAGGGGCGTTGTTTTTTCTTGGCTTTTCAAGACAGGGTTTCTCTGTAGCTTTGGAGCCTGTCCTGGAACTAGCCCTTGTAGACCACAGTGTGGCCTCAAACTCACAGAGATCTGTCTGCCTCTGCCTCCTGAGTTGGGATTAAAGATGTGCACCACCACCACCACCCGACTTATCTGTAATGAAATTACATATATTAAATATTTACGGGTCAAATGTCAATCTACTAAAGAGGACCCATTTCTGAAAAGCAGACTATTATCCCCAAACCACTGCACACCTGTGATCTCAGCACATGGGGGTAGCCAAGGACTGAGGATGGTGAACTCAAGCCAGTCTTGGCTTCCCAGTGGAGGTGGGGGAGGAAGAGAGAAGAAGCTATTGCCTATATTTTGAAGTAGCCCGAGAAGAGCCTCCTAGTCCTGTTTTCCTCGTGACTCTGCTTCAAGAGCAAGTGCTCCTGGAGAGACGCTTATTATTGACTTGCTTAGTAGAGAGTCAGTTGCTTGTTAGTGAATTGATTTTTTTTCTCCTAACATTTTGCTGTTGTAGAGAGGTTGCTTGTTGGTTCCCAGTTGCCCGGCTAGCTTAGACTCAAAATAATCACACAGAAACCATATTATTTAAATCACTGCTTGGCCCATTAGCTCTAACTTCTTATTGGCTAACTCTTATATCTTAATTTAACCCATCTCCATTAATCTGTGCACCACCACAAGGCCATGGCCTACCAGCAAAGTTTCAGCATGTCTGTCTACAGTGGCTCCATGACTTCTCTCTGACTATACCCTTCTTTCTCCCAGCATTCAGTTTAGTTTTCCCTGCCTACCTAACTTCTGTCCTGTTATAGGTCCAAAGTAGTTTCATTATTCATTAATGGTAATTACAGCATACAGAGGGAAATTCCACATCATTTTGCTCTTTGAAAGAGGCTTGCATTTGAAGCACAGGGGGGGCCTGGAACTTGTTATAATAGTCTAGGCTAGCCTTGAACTCATGACCCTCTTGCCCCTGCTCCCCAAGTGTTGTAATGACAGGCATAAGCCACCTCGTCCTGCATAAATTGCTTTTCTGACAGTGGAGGGCTTCATTACCACAGCTTTGATCCGAATTATTTTGTTTGACTGTTCACTGGCTTATTTATTTTAGAGTTCGACTCTCACTGTGTTGACCAAACTGGCCTTGAACTACTGGGATCAATTGATTCTCTTGTCATAGGCATCTTCCGTCTCCCATGCCACCATGCTCAACCTGATCCTTCATCTTCATTGTTTTTTCTTTTGCTTGTTTGTTTGTTTGTTTGTTTGTTTCGAGACAAGGTTTCTCTGTATAGTCCTGGCTGTCCTGGAACTTACTCTGTAGACCAGGCTAGCCCCTCACTCACAAAGCTCCACCTGCTCCTCCCTCTTGAGTGCTGGAATTAAAAGTGTGCATCACCACCACCCATCTTGACTCTTCTTATACAGTATCTTTTATTCAGTTATTTCTCAGAGCTCTGAGATGACTCTGTCTATGCTTCTCCACTAGAAGAGCTGAATGTATTCAAAATATTCCTTACCTGGTGGAAAGTAAGACAGCAGGATTTGTTTCCCATGGCCTTGTGATTAAGGAAAAGAAAAAGAAACATATCTTTGTTTGCCTTGTTAAAACTTTTATGAAAGTAGACAACACAGAGGTGATATGTTGACATTCAGAGCTGACTGTTTACTGGATCTCTTGGAAGTAGATGGTGTGTTTGTTCATTTCCCTTCAGAAGAAATTGTAAGCATTACCTAAGGCCTCCCATTTATCAAGGACTTGCTACAGGGATACTAGTTTGTGTGTGTGTGTGTGTGTGTGTATCAGGGGATAACTTTCTGTAGTCTCTTTTCTTCTTCCGTCCTTGGGTTTAGGGGCCAACTAAAGTCATCAGCCTGGCAAGACAAGTCCTTTTACCCATGATCCATTTCGCTATGTCGCCTCACTTTGCCTGACTTTTTTTTTTTTTTTTGAGACAGTGTCTCTTGTATTCCAGACTGGTTTCGAACTTCCTTTGTAGCTAAGGATTACCATGAATTTTGGATCTTACCTCACTCCATCCCAGCCATGTTTTATTTATTTAATTTTTTTTGAGAGAGATTTTCCTATGTCGTTCAAGTTTTACTCAAACCCACAGCAATCATCCTGCCTCAGTCCTCCAAGGGCTGGGATTACAAGAATACACTACCATACTTACCTGTCTCAAGTATGCCCTGATACACACATCTCATTTAATCTCCAAAAGATTTGTGCAGGAATGGGTTTTATTTTTCATTTATAGGTCAGGATTGAGAGTCAAGATCACAGGCTGACTTGATGACAAAAACCTACTAGGTTGTCAGTTTGACATGACTCTACATCTACCAGCTTCAAAACTTCCTAGGCTCATACATTAAAAAGGGAAATGCCTAGAAAGACTTTGAACAAATTTGTTTGACATTACGGGCATTGAAAATCAAAGCGTTCTGATTCCCAAACAACGTAAACCCCAATCAGTGATGAAAAATGCTTGTTCTAGCTGGGGGGGGGGGTGGAGTACGCCTTTAATCCCAGCTCTCGGGAGGCAGAGGCAAACAGATCTCTGTGAGTTCGAAGCCAGCCTGGTCTACAAGAGCCAGAACAAGCTCTAAAACTACAGTGAAACCCTGTCTCGAAAAAGCAAAAAGAAAAATGCTTGTTCTGAGTTATCTCTAAGAGCGAATGGGGAAAATGACATCTAAACAGTCCACACAGCTTTTTTTGCCTTGGCATCCACCTGTGCCATGGTGTCTGTGGGGCTGGGAAGAAGATGCTAAAAATAACAAGGGCAAGTCTTGTTTAAAGCCTACCTTTGAGAATGTGTATTGTGACCGGATGAACACATGACCAAGTCTTCCCGAACGTGGCAACAATTTCTTCAGACATCCTTGTCTTGCCTAGGCCTCTTGAGTCCACTTCATTTTCGCTTGGAATACTGTTTCACCATAGTCTTGAGTGTCTGGCTCTTATGAATACTTCTCGAGAAGTAGCTAATTTATGGCATGCGCATTTCGGAAATCCCCCAGAAGCCCTGGGATTTTTGGAAACTCAGACGATGTGCATGCTTCTATCTCTTGCCAAGACACCCAGCCTTATGGTGATGCTGCCTTTATCCCAGCTACCTCCTGAAGATCAAGAGCATCAACTCACATCACTATTCATCAAAATTTTAGTGAAAAATGAGATGCCCATTGTATGTTGGGATTGATCATAACATTACCATTGCTACCACTAACTGCAAGTTTAGTATTGATACTAGACTGGATTGAAAAATGACAGAAAGTTGACCCTGCCCCCAATGATAGAGCAAGGACAGGGACAGGGGTGTCCTACAAGGCAAGTACTTTGCCACTAAGCCAACCAGGCCCAGCATCTTGCTCTCTTTTCTTTTCTAAGGGGGTTTTATTTTGTTTTGGTTTTTGATATAGAGTTTTGGCTGTCCTGAATCTGTTTAGGTGCTTTGTAGACCAGGGTAGCCTCAAATTCACAGAGATCCACCTGCCTCTGCCTCCCAAGTGCTGGGATTAAAGGCGTGAGCCACTACATATGGCAGCTAACGTTAGTGTGCTTTCTTGTGAGCAGATTCCTACTCTGAAAATCTCCTCTAGTTCAGTTACTTGTATTTTATTTTGTTTATTATACCTTTAAGAAGGGGAGTGGGAAAATTATAGCTAATTAAAATAAAAAATTAAAAAATTGATAAGGGAAAAAAAAAGAGTGTACCATATAACCAAGGCTGCTCTTGATCCTTCTGCCTACAACTCCCAAGTTGGGACTTAGGGTGTATCCCAGCAAGTCCGGTTTATATTACAGCTTCCTTAGCTCTTCTCACCCATAATAGCTTATTATCAGTGAGAATCATCAGTTTAGAGTTGGAACTTGCTCTAACGCTGACTGAAATCATTGGTCTCATGCCAGGCGGTACCCTCATTCCCACATCTGCTCTGTTTGGAGTTTTAGATAATGATCACCTGCATTCCCCATCCTCTGTAATTATGAAATACTTCAAGTCCTCCAGACAAGTGAGAACCCGAGCAGAGATAAAAATTCAGCGTGCTTCTGAAGGATCCCAATGGCACGCTTTAATTACAAAGGTTAAACATCTGCAGATTCCCCAGAGCTACTTTTGAGATAGACCACTTGGCACTTGTGTTTATAAGGTAAATAGGTGTGCGGGTGGGATGTGAGGTGTTGAGGTATTTACATGAAGAGTCTTTGACTCCACAGATGAACCAGAAGAATCTAATCAAAGTGGCTCTAAAATATGGTCAAGAGAAAGGAAGAAAAGAATTTGATTTTTTTAAAAAAAATATATTTAACTTATTTTAACTTTGATTGCAGATTCAAGGTCAGAGACCAATTATAGAGTTCAAACTCCAGGATGTCATGCGTGGAGGTGCATATTTGTGCCTGGAATTCCTAAAGGAAAGGCCTGAGACAGGAGGACAGGGAGCTGAAGGCTACATAGCCAAACTCTGCCTCAAAACAACACACACACATACACACAGAGAGAAAAGAAATTTGAACAACAAAATCTGTGATGAAATTATGTGTGTACTTCCAAATAGTCTTGAACTAGCAAAGCTTCAAGTAATCAGATGAAAGCAGAATAGTGAATAACAGAAGGGGGACCTTTAATTCCAAGGGATAGGAACCTCAGTCGTGTTATAGTTCATCACATCTGTTGTTTTTATTTTTAAACTGTGAAGTAAACATTATAAATTATGAGTTCTACAGATTATATCAGGCGCATCTTGGTTATCAGGTTTTGGTTTTTGTTGTTGTTTTGGTTTGGTTGGCCTAGACCTTCTGTAGCCCCTACCTACAGAGTACTGAAATTATAGGCATGCATGTATCATGCCAGGCTTCTGTAACAAGTTAACATATTGAATTATATATGTTAGGGTGCTGGGTGTGGTTACACTTAAATTACAAATTATTTTAGTCTCATTAAAATACAATTTTTTTAAAAAAAGACAAGGTCTCTCTATTATAGTGCTGACTGTCTTGGAGCTCCATGTGTAGACCAGGCTGGCCTTGAACTCACCAGAAATCCCATCTGCCTCTTCTTCCCAGGTTCTGGGGTTAAAGGTATGTGCCATCATTCCTGGCCTCATTAAAGTATAAAACTCATGAAGGTGGGTAGGGTGGTTCTCCCACGATATTTTTATTTATTTATTTAATTTGTTTTTGGAGACAGGCCTTCATATAGCTGGCACTGTTCTTGAGATCAATAAGCAATTGAGGATGATCTTGAACTTCTGATTAGCCTGCCTCCACCTCCATCATACTGGGATGACAAGCTTGTTTCACTATGCTTACTATTTTGTTTGGTTTTGCGATAGGGTCTGGACCTCACTATGAAGCCCAGGCTGGTCTTGGAGTCACCAGTGTCATCTGTCTCTGCCTCCCAAGTCCTGCAGTCACAGTCTTGTCACCACACAAGAACATAAACACTGCCTCTAGTTCTCTTGACAGTGTCTCTTAAGCTTTTGCAGACACACAGTGAGTAGCTTGGGTGAGGTGAGGTCGGGATGCTGGAGACCTACTCCAGGCAGTTGCATCCTAGTTGCTCTGAGTTGGAGAAAACTTGAACTTGAGTGACAGCTGTGTCAGAAGCATCTGTCTTCCATAGCCCGGGCCATTCAGTCTCTGTCTAGAGGTGAGGGTCCTAATTCTGTCTAAATGAACCTTGATAGTTCACTCATGCCTTTTAAAGGGATGCAAGTTAAACTCAGAGCTGTTTTCTTAGTTTGTGCCTAAAGATGGTGTAAATCTATTTTTCATATTTATGCATGTATGTATTTATGTATTTGTGTGTATGTGTCACTGCACCTTTATAGAAAGGGGTCAAAAGATAATTTGTGGGAGGTAATACCCTCCTTCTACCAGGCAAGTCCCGGGATGATAGGTAGACTGGTAGGCTTGGCAACTGGCATCTTTACCTGCCAAACGATCTCATCAGGTCAGGATGAATATGTTTTTGAGTTTTGCATATACATATGTTTATGATGTCCATGCATATGTGAATTATTATGGACAATCTGTATAGAGATATGCAGCATGTTAGTGTATGTATGCCCTTGTGTGTATGTGCATGCATGTGTGAATGTGTTTGTGTGTGCGTATGCGTACGTGAACGCATGTACCCAAGATTGTTTGCAATCTTCAATAGCTCTCCCATGTTTTTGTTCTGTTCTGTTTTTGTTTTTTGAGACAAGGTCTCACTGTATCTCTGGTTGGCCTGGAACTCACAGAAGTCTGCCTCTACCTATCTCTGCCTTTGTTTGCTGAGTGCTGTAAAAAACACATACCATCTCCCTCACTTATAATTTTCTACATAGGCCAACCTACACCCAAAATTTCCATCTGAGATTATGTGTATGTCCCCATAGTCTGCCTTCAGTGTTTACTTTTCTTCTCCTTGTTTTTGAGACAGGATTTCACTACATTAACCAGGCTATCCCTGAATTCACAAAGATCCACATGCTTCTGCCGCCACAGTGCTGGGATTAGAGACGTGCTTTATTTATTAATAAAACAAAATAATGGTGTAGGCTTCTGCTCCCATAGCAATGAAAACCTCTTTTATACCTTCTTCACCAAGTCTGGTGATCAGCGTAGTTAAAAAAGTAACTGCTAGACAAGGGTGTGGCAGAAACTCCAACTGGGATCCATTGTGCACGGCATTACAGGGGTGCAGGTGGCTAGGTGCATTAAGTATCTGGGGTAGAGGGCTTGTCCTTTCAGGGGTGTGTGTGTTGGGTGTAGGTCAGGGAAACAGGGGTGCCTCCCAGGACTGTTTATATTCTACAAGAAATTGTGTGGGCACTGAAATTTCTCTACATACACATCAGAACTCACGTAAAGCATTCGGTCATTTCTCAAAAACATCTGGAGATGGGGGGGAGGAGGAACCAAAATGCAAAAGAAAAAATAACTTAAAATTTTACTGTTTTTGAAGATTTCTAAGGGAACAATCTTTTTCACAGGCTTCCTTATTTTTCTTACCTTCTCCATGCAATGTTTTGGGCAGTTTATTCCAGGTCTCCTCTTAAATTCTTAAGTTGCCAGAGGCAAACTTTACAAATCACGGGGCTCAGTTCTGTTTGCCTCAACCAAGCAAAGGTAAAAGTGGGAGTGAGGAGCCAATAAAGCCCATAAACACATTCCTACCACTAGTACACTGCCGTTTATGGAGAAAACTCACTTTTAAGATTTTAATAAGCTCTCCAACTTCTTTTTTTTCTCCCACCAAGCACAAAGCTCAGCTGTTTTGGCACGTTGGAAGCTGAAGTTTGGAATTTTCAGAAGAGGTAATGTGTGGGTGGGGACCTAGCACCCTGGGCAGGTGAAGAAATCGAACAATTTTTCCAAAATAAGATAAAGGGTTGGCCCTTGGCCTGGAAGCTTAATCCAAACTTCCAAAGACTAAGGTGAAAGAAAATTCACTGAACAAAATAAGGGAGTTGCACTGGGCATTCCTAATGTCTAAAGATAGTAGACAATTCTACTGTTTTTTAAAAATAATGTGAAGGGAGGTGGGGAGATTGTACAGTGGTTAACAGCTCTCTCTCTTTCAGAGACAGGGTTTCTTTCTACAGGCAACTCGCTCGGTAGACCAGGCTGGCCTCAAACACACAGATCTGCCTGCTTCTGCCTCCCAAGTACTGGGATTAAAGGTGTCTGCCACCACCACACTTGACTCAGCTCTTCTTCACTCTCTTTCTTTTCCTTCCTTCCTTCCTTCCTTCCTTCCTTCCTTCCTTCCTTCCTTCCTTCCTTCCTTCCTTCCTTCTTTCTTTCCTTTTTGAGACAGGGTTTCTCCTGGAACTAGCTCTGTGGACCTGGTTAACCTCATATTCAGAGATCTGTCTGCCTAAGGCATGCACCATCATCACCCAGCTTCTTTGCAATTAACAGCTCTTATGACTCTTACAGATGACCTGGGTTCTGTTCCCAGCACCCACCATCTGTGGACTCACTGACTGCCCTATGCCCTTTGGTCTCTGTGGACACTTATATACATATGATACTCATAAACTCACACAACCCCTCTCTCTCTCACACACACACACAAACACAAATAAAACTACAAATCTTTAAATATAAAATAAAAATTGTGTGTGGTGATGAGGATTGAACCACAGCCTTGTGAATACAGACAGGTGCTTGTCCATTGTATTTCATAACTCTGTAGCTACCATCCATTGTAAGCTACATTTTAGCTAAGTTATCCCAGATTCCAATTGCAGCTCCTGGTCTCTGGCTCCTACATAGCTAAGATTACAGGCCTACATTACTCAGCCTGGTTATAATTCTAAATTAAAATGATAGCAATAGAAAACAGGATGGTCAATCATCTAAAAACAACTTACAGAGGTGCTGGCAAGATGGCTCAGTGGTTAAGAGCACTGACTGCTTGATCTTCCAAAGAACCTGGAACCTGAGTTCAATTCCCAGCACACACATGGCAGTACACAACTGTCTGTAACTACAGTTCCAGGGGATTTGACATCTTCATATAGACATACATGCAAGCAAAACACCGAAGCATGCAAAATAAGAATAAGTCATTAAAAATGTTTTTAAAAAAAGCTTAGAGCCGGCGGTGGTGGCGCACGCCTTTAATCCCAGCACTTGGGAGGCAGAGGCAGGCGGATCTCTGTGAGTTAGAGACCGGCCTGGTCTACAAGAGCTAGTTCCAGGACAGGCTCCAAAACCACAGAGAAACCCTGTCTCGAAAAACCAAAAAAAAAAAAAAAAAAAAAAAAAGTTTCTGGATGTGGCAGTGCAAGCCATTAAGGCAGGGCCAGTAGTTCAACCAAAAATTCATCACTATCATTTCCATATTTACATATATTAGTAAGATGAGAAGAACACAAATGTTCCAATGTCTGGAAGGATTCATTTTGTATGCTTCTGATGACAGGAACTAAGCCATTCATTACTGCCTATCTAAACACTATAGGTGGATGGTATGTGGAGAGCATAAATTAGTTTTTGGTGCAAATTAGAATTTTTCTGATGTCCATCGAGGACTGTGAGGAGGTGGTAGTTTCATGTACTTCTGTAGGTTCAAATTCTCTCCACATAATGGACGGCTTGTTTCCTTGGGCTGAAAATGCAACCAAGGAATTTTGTTTTGAGGGGACTCAGAAGAGGCCGGAATGGACTGTCACCTGCAGTTAGTATGCAGTGGGGTTCTGTCGGTAGCTAAAGTCCCCAGGCAGTGAGAGAAATGCTTATACTGAATGCTATGGCAGTTTCTTTTCTTCTTTAGGTTTAAATTATTCTGAAAATAGGGTCTCGTATTCATCTACTCAAGCTGGCTTCAATCTTACTTGACTGAGAATGCCCTTAAACTTTACCATTGGGTACCATTATGACATTTTAAACTTTCAATGCCCCCCCCCCCCCGCCAATCTCCTGAAACCTAGAAATTCTGACCCTCTTCCCCCTACCTCCCAAGTGCTCTGGTTTATGTGGTACTGGAGATCCAACCCAGGACTTCACGCATGCTCAGCCAACACTCCGCAACTGTGGGTCTCAACCTTCCTGCTGTTGTTTCTTCCTCACGCTGTGGTAACCCCCAACCATACAATTATTGTTGCCACTAACTTCACAAGTGTAGCTTTGCTGCTCAGTGGTGCCTCAGTTGGTATGACTATCAGGAAAAGTTTCCAATGGTTGTGACCCACTGGTTGAGAACCTCTGCTCTCCACCCTAGTGTAACTATCTCAGAGATCAGTCCCTATCCTCACTGCAGACTCTAGGGATCAAACTGAAGCTGTCAGGCTTGCCCAGCAAGCACCTTGACCTCTATGAGCCATCTGGTCAGCCCTGCAACAACCTTGAGATTACAAAAGGGTGGTTAAGTACTTAAGGCATTAACTCAGACTTTGAAGCCCAAATGAGGCTTGGCCTTGGGACATACTTCTGTCTCAGAATCCCCTGTGCTGAGATCATTGGCTTCAGCTACTAATCTTTATATTGCATTTTATAGCTGAAACATGAGGGATTTTAGGTTTGTTTGGGTTTTGGTCTTGGTAGCCCTCCGAAAAGCTGTAACCACTAGGTCAGGCCTGTAGTCCCACATGTCTGGGAAGCTGTGGGGGAGAGAATGCAGCAGCTTGCACAATGTGGGGGGCCTAGTCAGGGAGTGGAGCTGTACTCCAAATTGAACATTTATATACTTGATCTTCTCAATTAAAATATCACTCCAATGTTCCAAAATCAATGATGCACAGAACATAGCTTACGGTGACTGTCTTATTTATTTTTTAAGTCACTCCTCCAGTTCTGAATGTTGTTCTCAAATATCCTTAAGAATATGGACTTTAAAGCTAGAGAGATGGCTCAGTGGTTAAGAGCACTGGTTAGTTGTTCTTCACCATGTCAGGTTCGATTCTCAGCACCCACATGTCAATTCACAACTGCCTGTACTCTAGTTCCAGGGGCTTTTGACACCTTCTTCTGGCCGCTGCAGGCACACACACGGAATATAGACATAGAGGCAGGCAAAATATCAAAACCCATTACTTAAAAAAAATCATGAATACTAGTCCAAGACATTAATATTATCAGATCTATTTTTGGTAACTGTGAATTAACACAGTAGGTTTTTTTTTTTTTAAAAAAATCCTACAAGACATCCAGACTGTCTTTATACTAAATTAAAACTTTATTGAATAAAGAACACTCTCCCGAGCACATGATTGGATGGACTAGGTCTACATTACATGCAATGAAGCTGAACATGACAGTAGTTTAACATGGAATGTCAAACAAATTAGTTTTTCATTGTACAAAACCATTTATGTAGCTGACGTGCAATAAGAAAAATAGGATAGTCAACATTGCCCAATCATAGGTCATGAGTTTTTTAAAAAGGCATTTGAAGAAACTGGTAGATTTAGCATACAGTTCAAATAAATTAGTTACACATGCACTACTGAAACCTTCAACCCCTCTTGTATTTCAAATAAAATCTTAGTGCAAACATTAAAGTTGCTCGTCACTCTAAAAAGACTGTTAAACTCAGAATACAAGTTCTGAATTAATGTGTAGTTATGTAGGAGAAAAATCAAATTACCAGTTACTACAAAATTCCTTTAGGCACACTTAATAGTCCACTCTAGGCATTTCTCTTTCTACGTCTCTCACATTAATGACTAAAGCCTGTTTACAGTACTAAAATTCTATCATTCAAGCATCAATGATTATATTTCAGAGAAAGGAAATCATTCATTTCAGTAACGGCATTACTGCTACATTCTAAAAAGAGGGAAAAAAAAACATAAGTAACAAAACCAGTATCCGTAATAGGATACATGGAAAAAAAAATTTAGGGAAAAAGTGTGCTTTGCTAGCACAGCAGGGATTCTATAATGTAAACACCATATCGGCCCACACCACAAAAATCCATGAGGAAGGTTCAAATTTGAACACGGTGTGCATTTGATTCAAATCTGCATTTGTGAGTCTGCTTGTACCAATAATGACGAATAAAACACACGCTTACACACATGCATACCCACACGTAGAAGTGATTGTTAGATATCGAGCATGGCTTGCTTCCCTGATGCTAACTCCAAAGGAAACCACTAAATGTCAACAGAAACCATTTGGTGAATGTAAGGGACTGTTGAGGATGACGCATGGGCGATGGTGACACAAAGGTGGGACAGATGTGAAAAAGAACCCACTGGGATGTAACTACGTGGGTCATGTTTCTCTTTGAGCCTTGTCTGAACTTTTGAGTTGATACTAAGAATGAGGATTGTGTAGAGTAGTGCAAGGTCTCTCCACACCCGAAGGGTCAGGCCTAGAACGCTCATCTGCAAATCGCAAGGCTTTGACACTGGAATGTTTTAACAGGGACATAGGACAACCTATCGCTTCATAAGGAAAACGCAATGCTGAGGAAGCATGGGTTCCTGGCCAAAGCTATTGCTGTTTCTTGATAAAAATAAAATTTAAAAAAAAAAATCACCCACTCACTCACATATACAGAACCATTCTTGAGGTTCGGTTGGGAGGAAGATAGAGAAAGCCCTTACCTACCTATGTTCACCCAATGCAATTCTTACTAGAATTTAAGTTCTTTGAATCAACTACATTTAAATTACCAATATGTACCTCCCAAATCCCCACCTGCTCCACCTAGCTATCCCAAACACCCCCAAGGAACCTAGGTATTATAATGTCTTACACCTCATCACTGAGGTTGTTGAGTACCACCTCCAAGGGAACAAAATGAACACCCCCAGGTATACTTTCTGTAAGCACCCCTTTTTCTCTTCCACGATCGAGCGGCATCTTGATGCACAAGCCTCTTGTCTAGATCTCCAGGTCGTCAGGCCGAGGTCTGCTGCTGGCGCGGCTGCTGGCTCTGCTGGAAGGTCGCTGGTCCACAATGGCTAAGGGCTGGAGTTCATGCCCAGCTGCAATCTTTTTGGCATTCTGGTTGTCATCGGGGAAATCAAAAGGCTGGGCGTGGGAGTTGGAGATGGTGCTTCCGGCCTGCCCCATTCGGTTTTGCTCGGCACTGAAATTAGCCCAGTTTTGCTCACTCGCTTGCTTGTTGTAATTGCGGCACGAGGAATTGTTTCTGTCACCGGTAACCAGCTTGTACCCAGGAGGAGACATAGGCGAGAGCGGAGCAGTGGGTGAGGAGCAGCCATTGAAGTAAGCATATTTTGGAGAGCCACAGTCTTTTGTGGGGCTCAGTGGGCCAGTGGTGGCATGGTAAGGATCACTCCTCCCCTTCACGCGATCCTTAACGCCCTTGAAGAAGACATAGAAGAGTTCGATGATATTCAAAGCGAGAGACACCAAGGACACCACCAGCATGAAGATGATGAAGATGGTTTTCTCGGTGGGACGGGAGAGGAAGCAGTCCACCTGATGGGGGCAGGGATCCCTCTTGCAGGTGTAAACGGCACTCAAGCTGAACCCATAGATGTACCACTGGATCAGCAGGAAGGCCACCTCGAAGACAGACTTGAAGAGGATGCTGATGATGTAGGTTCTCAGCAGGCCGCCCCTCATCTTCACCTTGCCATGCTCTTCGATCCCGTACTTGAACTTCTTGATTTCAATCTGCTTCAGGTGCATGTCCACATTGGCACCATCTGTCTGGGCCACTTTGAGCTCCTCCTCTCTCTTGTTCAGTTTCTCTTCCTTTCTCATCACGTAGAACACATGAGCCAAATACAGGAGCGTGGGCACCGAGACGAATATGATCTGAAGGACCCAGAAGCGCACGTGCGAGATGGGGAAGGACTTGTCGTAGCAGACATTCTCGCAACCAGGTTGTTGGGTGTTACAGCGAAAGGCTGATTGCTCGTCACCCCACGCTGACTCAACCGCTGTCCCCAGCAGCAGGATCCTGAAAATGAAGAGCACTGACAGCCACACCTTCCCTCCAGCTGTGGAGTAGGCTTGGACCTTGTCCAGAAGCTTCCCCAAGGCACTCCAGTCACCCATGGCTGGGCAACTCCTAGGAAAAAGGAGAAAGAAAGCAACTCAGTGATCATAAGCCACAAATAGGTATGTGGCTATCAAAATAAGGCAAATTCAATACAAACCAAACCAAAATTCAAGTGCAAACCTGGCTTCATTTTCCAAAGATGAAATTAAGTGAGAAGTAACGGCACCTAGCTAGTGCAGCAAGAACACCCCAACCCATAGGACAATGATGTATGTATTCCTAGCATGTCACCGCCCTGTGACCTAAGAGGCTCCCTCTGCTAACTGCCTTTTTTTTTCTTCTTCCAAGACAGGGCCTCTCTGTGTAAACACCCCTGCCTGTCCTGGAAATAGATCGGTAGACCAGGCTGGCCTCGAACTCAGAGATCCACCTGCCTCTCTCTGCTTCCCAAGTGCTGGAATAAAGGCATGAGTCACCACAGCCTGGCTGCCTCTGCTTATTTTATTTGTCTGATAGCTTATTTTATTTGTCTGATAAACAAAGACAGTGCTTGACTGGTCAAGGTCTGAATGCATGCCTAAGCAAAACACTGATGTGTATCATTAAAGTATAAGGATCTAAGCAAGGACTTAGGAGAGGATCTCCAGGGTGGTACAACCAACCCTGGTTCCCAAGATGCTAGGATATTATCTACGTCCTAATTTTACACTGAGATGTTCCTCTATGAAGTATCAAGCATGTAATTTGTGTGCATTCTGTATGAAGGACATTGTGCATCTCTCTTTTGTCTTCCTTTCTTTTAAGGGCCTCTTGTGTTAACCAAAGTTGTTTTTGACGTTGTGCTTTTTCTGCCCCTCTCCCTCCTGGGATTCTAGTCACGTGCTCCCATACGTGACTAGGAGGCAGGAGAACTGCTCTGAGTTTGAGGCTATCGACACTTAGCCTAAGTAAGAGTTTCCATTGAGTTCACTCTCAACGTCAGTTAGCTTGATAAACGAAAAGGACCACATCATGAGAATTCTCAGCCCAGCAGCCTTCCACGCCAGCACTCAGCCAGACAGATCTGAGTTCAAAGTCAGCCTGGTCTACACAAAATTTGTCTCAAAATTCAAAAGCAAACAAACACAAAGAAAAGAGTATTTTTAAGAAAAACAAAACAAAACAAAACAAAAACAACAAAAACCCTTCAAATGTTGGGATAAAGGAGACAGTTTCCTGCCTACTCAGAAGATTCATGGTCCTTAGACCAAGACATCCCAATAATCACACACAGGCTCAGAAGGCACATGGTTTAACAAGGAGAAAACCAGGGACAAAGCAACAAGTAGTAGGTACAGAGGCAGTCCAAGATTCAGTGATGAACTGCCGAAAACTCCTGAGGGAGGGGTGGGGTTGTGAACCTTCCCCAGCTCCCTGGGCACCTTTGATGATGACCAGACTCCTGCCAGAACTAGAAGAGTAAGATGTGGGCGGGCAGGTCCAAGCAAATAATATTTTCTAAACAGCCATAAACAAAAGGATCTTTCCTTCCACTTTTTGGAAGGTCATTTCAGACTGTAAAATGACAATTCAGAAAGGGAAGTCAGTGTACGCAGTGTAATCAAAGAGGACCAAGGGCTGGCAGGGCTGAGACTTTTTTTTTTTTAAAGCCATGGAAAGGCTTGAAGTGAAGGGAATAATTTAATCGTGATGGACAGTATAATGGTTTGAGCACATAAAAAGCCTCTAATTTAGCAGAAAATACTAGACTAGAACTGAAGGGTAGTCCACAAGGGTCAAACAAACAACAGAGTTTTTGGAGCCATATCCAGACAGTTCTATGCGATGATGTGTAAATTGGCCCCACTTCTGTTTGTAAAGAATTATAATATTCTGCCAGGGTCATCTGCTTTTGCTCAGATCTCCAGTTGTCTGGGGTGGGGTGGCAAAAACGAAGTCATCAGATGGTTGCACGCTTCTCATCGGGATCACGCAGCAAGGGGTCAAGGCAAGCAGCATGGTCAGAGGCAGACTGAGCTTTTTAGCCAGGACTTCCTCGTTCTTCCAAGTGAAATACAACTGAGGGATGCTGGTGGAAGTTCATTATTAAAGTCTTTACATTCTGGAGGAAGAAACTTAACTTCTGTAGGATGAGATTCCTCAAAAGTGTTCCCAGTGCCAGGGCATGTGAACTAGGCCACCCGTCAGTTCTCGGGGTAAGTACTTTTTTTTTAATTATTGCACCAGCAATTTAATTGCAAAGCTGTCTTTTCTTTGAGCACCCACACAGTAGTCATTTGCGTTAATGAGTTACAGTCTTTCATCTGAATAAGATATGAATTATCCAATTTGGGCGCTCTAGCTCCTGTAGCGTGTAGACACCTGTTATTACCCCTATCACAGACACCATCAAATAATGCTTAATGTGGTGGCTCACCCTGTGACTCCAGACTTAGTTACTGCTCTGCTTTTAGTTGCCCACTGCCACCAACCAACTGTCCTATCCGCTGGCTGTGGTGTTCTTTTTTCTCACCCACGCTTAATATTTTCACTTGTCCAGATCTTAAAGATCTTCCAGATTTAAAAAAAAAAAAGATTATTTTGGTTTTTCAGGATAGGGTCTTGTTATGTCCTCTTGACTAGCCTCTAGATTACTTTCTCTGTAGCCCAAGCTAGCTTTGAACTTGTAGCACGCTGCCCAGCTCAGCCTCCTAGAATGCAATTCTATCCAGTCTCAGATATAGGATCTTTTCTTCTTTCCCCCTCTGAGTCAGGGTCTTATGTAGCCCAGGTTATCACACACACGCACACACACACACACACATATATGATATATATGATAGATGGCCAGCCAGGCGGTGTTGGCACAGGCCTTTAATCCCAGCACTCGGGAGGTAGAGGCACGTGGATCTCTGAGTCTGAGGCCAGCAGGTCTACAAAAGCTAGTTCTAGGAGAGGCTCCAAAGATACAGGGAAAAAAAAAAAAAAAAAAAAGATGGCCTTGGTCTTCCTACCTACAGCTCTGCTGTGGTTAGAAGTCAGAATGAGAATGAATGAGAACTCAATTTAACTCAACCTCCAGTTCTTAATAGTAGACTCTTGACAGAGACCAGGCCAGCCACTCTTCTAGTATTTTCTGTATCCCATGCTAGATCAACTTTCCTTTCCTGGTCATAATCACCTAGGCCAGACACTCAAACAAAGCCCCGACTATGCAGTGTGACCTTCCTGGGGACCCACGTGGTTTCTTTACAGCTGCCCCAGAACTTCAGTCACAGAAACCATTTGTCAACGCACAGGCAGGAGAGTCAAGAGTGAGCCAGGTGGTGGTGGCACACACCTTTAAGTCTAGCACTTGGGAGGCAGAGGCAGGTAGATCTCTGTGAATTTGAAGCCAGCCTTGTCTACAAGAGCTAGCTCCAGAACAGTTAAGACTGTTAAAGAGAAACCCTGTCTTGAAAAAAAGATCAAAGAGTGGAATGAATCTGAACTTCTGGGAAGCAGGGCCCAGGAAAGCACAGCTTTCGGGTTATTTTAAATTACTATTTAAATGTCCCAGGTGGTTCTAAAGTGAAGCTTTGTAGGCCAGCAGGCGAGCGTGGTTCCTCAGAAATTTGTGTGTTTTCCTGCCCAAAAATATTTCTGAGTGGCAGAACATCTGGGAAGGGGAGAAGGCCAGAGCGTCTAAATATTTAGTCCAAGGTACAGAACATTCAGGACAGCAGTGCTCCGCCACCTGTGAACTGGGGTTACCCTTGGCTCCTCTGGTTGTCCCCCACTCTCTGCTATTGCCCGAGATCACAGAAATGGAACTGTTTAAGCTAAATGAGTTGTCTTAAAAAAATAGTTTATGCTTTAAATAAAACTAGCTGACTGTCCTTGTCTTAACAAACCACCCTGTAGAAGCTGCAGTCAAATCCAATGCCGTCGGGATGACGGGAGTATTACAGAGTACCACAGGAGTATAACTGCCGTAACTGACTGTTCACCGTACAGATTTCTCAATAGACAACTATAATGACAAGTAAGAAAAAAAACCCTGTTTATAGTGACCTTTAAGAGCATTGAGAAAGGGTCCCACTCAGCCTAGCACTGGATTTCCTTGTTACCCGAGGATGACCTTGAACCCCTGGTCCTTCTGCTTCACCAAGTGCTGAGATTTCAGGTGTGTGCCCACAACATGCCCAGCTGGGAGCAATCTTCTTTTAGGGGAGATCTTACTATGTATACTAAGCTGGCTTCAAAGTCAGAGATCTGCCTGCCTCTGTCTCTGAAATGCTGGTATTGAAAGCAAGGGCCACCACGTCTAGCTAGCAATCATCTCAGAACGACTGAAAGTGAATTTAGATGAAGGCCCTTTAACATTTTAAATAAAATTATACTACCTAAAAACATGCGAGGTAATGTCTATGGAAGTTCTTGATAAAGTCACTAATGGGCAATTTAAGGGATGAAGTTAATGCTTTGTGTTTTGTTCCTGCCCCCCACTACTCCCACCCCCTTTGCCTTAGCCTTGAACTAGTGTCTGGAGTGATAGGCTGGGTGGATACTCTCTAAAAAACCTGAGATTACCCCAGCTCCGTTGTGGGTTTTTGTGTGGCACACTGTCCTTGAATTTAGAGATCCGCCTGCTTCTGCTTCCCAAGCCCTGAAATTAAAGATGTGTGTCACCATGTCCAATATAATATGCTAAGCCCCCAAAATTGAATGGCCCTAAAACTTTAAGTACAAACTCTCCCTACCACCTTTCTGTAGCTTTTAAGGAAACCTGGCCCCTAGACCAGACGCTCAACTGAGACTTTCTCTCTTCACTTCTAAGCAGTCAGATGGATTTTTTTTTTGGTTGTTTGTTTTGGGCAACTTTAAGTTGACACATAATTAACATACCTGAATTTAATTAGAAGATAAACGTTATCTTCGAGATGAAATCAGACCTGACTGCTTCCTCTCACATCCTAGCATTTAGCCTGACTCACTCACCTCTCTTTCCCTGCCGCTTGCCAAAATATTTGAATCTCATCTCTGCCCGGCGCTCTTCTTTTCAGTTCTCCTCAGTGAATTATCCTTAGCAGGCTCTATTGAAGAGTCCTGTCCTAGGTCCCGGAATTCCCTGCTTCTCCTGTCCTATTTTTATCTTTATGTTTAAAAACTAGCTTTCCCCTTACGCCACGCAACATCACATTTGCTCACTGTCGGGATCCTCTAGAGTGGGAACTCTGGCGACTCTTGTCTGGTGTGGTGGCTGACTCCTGTTATTTCAGCATTTAGGAAGTTGAGACAGATAGATCGACAAACTGAACATCAGAGTCAGGCCTATGAAAATGAGGCTGCCTCAAAACAACCAACAAAATAAGTAAAGATCTTCTTTCAAAAAGCCAGAGGGGCTGGAGAAATGATTCACAGTTCTGGACGATCTAATCCCCTCTGTGGACCAGTGGGCATTAGGCACAAACACCCAAACACTTGAAGCAGACGTTACTGCTTTGTGTGCCCCCCCCAAAGTAGTGTCTAAAATTTCAAATGACAGTTTTGAGTAAGGATTGCTGTTGGTTGAAACATTATGCTTCGATCATTTGAGCCACTTACTTAGATAGACAGGCTTTCTTGTGTAGCCCTGGCTGTCCTGGAACTCACTCTGTAGACCATCTGGCTGGCCTTGAAGCCAGAGGCCCACCTGCCTCTGCCACCCAAGTGCTGGATTAAAGGTGTGCACCCCCACACCCAACTTGGAGCAGTTTCAAATTATGAGATGAGACCTCAAAAGTGGTCAAAAAAACTTCTCCAAGATATGCCCCTGTGTTCCTCCAATTCTGTGTTTTCTAACAGATGGGAACGCACAATTTCAAGGTAACCAAGGACAAAAATCACAGCAGCCCTCTGCTTGAAATGTTTACTTCAAGAATGATAAATGTTCACTAGGGGAGCAGAGCTGACACTAACCAGTTAATGTAATAACCTCTACACAACCTGAGCCCACACAGGCAACGAGGTGATCTGGATCCAGCACACCACAGAAAACATCCCCAGACCAGGCAAAACTCAACCTTTGCAGCCCTATACAGGGCTAAGACACTTGGCTCTCCTCGATGAAACCTAGTCTATGTAAACGTCGTTGTCACAAATTCTGACACGCAGGTTTCGGATGACCTCAATCCATTTGTGAGGGATTCCCTAATATTCCCAGTCTCAAAGGTTTTGCTGTGAGATGCAAGATGGCTTTTCTGTCCCTTTCACACGTCCTCATTTGGACACAGTCAAAACAGATCGGACTGCCCAGAATGAGAAACCCCACCCAAAAGAAGATGCTGCACCAAGAGACAATGTCTTTCTGCATTCACTACCTGCTACCTAGATCTCCTGCCAAAGGTTGCTCAGTCAATTCTAGGGATGGGGGGAGGGAGTTAGAAGCTGCTGACTAAAAGGGCATATTCAACTGCCTTCCAAGTAACTTTAAAAAGCAGTCATTTCATCTGCCTCCACTCACATCCACCTCCAAAGATAGCTTGCTAAACAATGTTGTTACTCTGTGACTATGTAAACACAGGTTTGGAATGCCCAAGTACACTAAGAACAGTCTGTTTACCTCAATAAGCATTCCATGAGCTAACCCATGTATCCCACGCTTTTAGTTACCACCATGATAAAATGTAGGTCTTTCAAAAGAACTCTAAACATCTCATGTCACAGTCATGGAAAAGTGGAGTTTAACCATTTACCCCAAAGATTCAGAACACACTCGCACCTTCCTACCTAGAAGTAGCCAGGAAGTTTGAGCTTGGAAGGATCTACACTGAATATGGACGTTAATGATACACACAAGATGACTACATTTTCACACACACACCCAGCTTAGCAGGATATGCCCCAACACATCAAGAGTCAAACAGAATCTCGAAGGGAAGTCACAACAGGAAAGGTGGAGTCGCAGGTATTAATCAGTGGATGACTTTTCTATCATTCCCTTCCCTAGGGGCATATAAAGTTTCTACAGTTCACAGGAGCTATGCCTCTGCATACTGTAATAAAGCAAGGCACAGTGTCTGCTACCCCTTCTCCTTCGGCAATTCTCTCCGAATTGGAAACGGCTAAGGGACCAAACGCTGCTCCCTATCGGGAGGAAATGCATCCTTCCTTTGCTTGCTGCTGGCTTTAGAACCAAACTTCCCATGGAAGGGTCAGGGAAGGATAAGAATTCCAATGGCATAAGGATGAGATGATGGAACAGCAGTGAGGTTGAAGAGCTTCAAAGGGGGCATTAGAGAAATATGGTATGCGTTCAGATCAAAGCGCTACCACCAGGAGACGCTGGCAAAGGAAGGTGGCCTTCACACACTGGGGAAGACACATTTCAGTAATTCAAAATTCAACATCTCACCGGGACAGAATGCTACAGTCTGTAATTGAGCTCAATTTCAATCAACCTGGCCTACTAAGCAGAATTAACAGATCTGCCCCCACAGGTAGTCTAGGTCCTCGTTAGCATATTTTATTCTTCAGCTTTTATTTCCAACAATCCTCAAAAAAATAAACATTAGGCTTCCTCGCGGGACACTGCTGGCCATTCAAGGTTGCTCAGACTGGTAAGATTCATCACTTTTCAGTCACTACTATTTTGGTTGGGGGAACAAAGGAAATTACTTTAAACCCACCTCCAAACACTGCCCGTAGGTAGTTCTCCCCACCCTAAACCCAGCAAGGGGAGGAGGGAAGCTCGCCTCTGCGCATGGGTCGGAGAGCGCCTGCCCTAGGCTCTGCCAGACGTGCTGGGCGAGCGTTAGGTGTACCCGAGGGCACGAACCGGAGATCTCTGCCCGGAATTCAAGGTTTGAATTTCCCAATCCTGAACGGATTTGCCTCAGCACACGTCAGTAGTTGTAGCCCGGTTTCTCGAAGGGTCTTCTTTGCCCCTCCTTCTTCCGCCCCGCCTCGTTCTTAGGGAATTTCAAGAGTTTCCACAAGTGTTACAAGTGCATTTCCCGGGAACCGAGACTCCCTAGGTGTTCAGAGGCCCTTCCAGGGACTGCACCCGACGAGTTTAGGGAGAACAGGGTGAGAAAAGGCAGCGCCGAGGGGCAGAAGTTAGACTGACAACTTTAATGAAGTTGAACACTCGCTCTTTGACCGACGGGCGCCAAGCCGGGTCTCCCCTCCCCCACTTCGCGGGCAGAGGTCTGGACCGCGAAGCCCGGAGGCTGCGGGGAGCGCGAGCTGAGCTCAGGATGCTAAGATGGCAGGAGGGGCCCCGCGCTACCCGCCTTCCCAAAGACTTCACTTGGATTCGACTCTCAGACTCATCTGGTACAAAGAAGAAAAAAAAAAAAACTTCAATACAGACTCACCCTGAGTTATTTCCGTCTGGATTTTAGGCGGTACAAAGTGAACTCAGGGCAAAGTGCTTTACCAATTAAAAAAAAAAAACAGCTTTAAGACGGACCCCCTTTAAACTGCACGTTAACATCATCTTTTCCTAGCGCTTAGCACCCGGTAGCGTCAACTCAAAACAGTCCCGACAGCTCCGAAATCGCTACAGGTCTCCGCAAGCAGACGGAGGCCATCGCCGGGGGGGGGGGGGGGAGTGGGGGCTCCCTCTAAAGAGTGACTTCAAAAAAATAAAAAAAAGCCTTTTCCCTATTCCTTCTAGGAGCTCGTGTTTTAGCAGTTGATTTTGGAGAAGCATTCTGGCACACACACTCTAAACGCCCGTTTCTTCTCTAACACTCCGTAAGCCACCACCACCCATTCAAGATTTCTCCTGCCGGGAGTTGCCAGCGTGGTGGAGTAAAAAGTTGGCTGTGCGTGCTAAGAGGTTCATCCCGAAGCACCGCACTGGCTTGCACAAAGTAACTACTGTTGGTCTAAAAGCCCTAACAGCAGCACACATCTGGCTTAATCCTGAAAAGTCTAAGAAGGAACCACGTGGAAGTCAAGTAGCCGCAGCTTCTCAACAAAGCACTCTGTCACAAAGCGGGGGGGGGGGGGGGGATCTGCTTTTTCAAGGATAAAGACAGCGGTCAGTATTTCCACATGAAAAAAGCACACGGTGTACAATACCATAGGAAGCACGCTAAGCAAACTTGACTGAAATGTCCAATTCAAGTCCCCCCAGTCTCCCCACCCCCGCGCAATACCTACCCCTATTAGTGACTACAAAAAAGTTAAACTAGGCTCCGCAACAAAGAGCCAACTTTAGTAACTTGGTTCTTTACTCTAGTTGGAAAAGTCTGAGTCTTTTACCTGTTGCATTGTTAGGAAAACTTTTTAAACAACCAAACTATAAATCAGCACGTGGAAACGGAAGGCACTTTGAAGTCCATCCTTCTACTTACAGTATCAAAAGTCAAAAGTGACAACGCATTTATAAACCGCAATAGAAGAGCTTTCCTTACAGAAAAAGTCGTTAATAGGTAAAGTGGGTTTTTCAGAACTTACTCTTTGGCTTAACGAAAGCGAAGCCGGCGCGCCAAAGTGAGGCTCCTAGGAGGCTGAAGTCAAGGAAAAGGAGGGCTCAGGCTCTCCGACCTGTCTATTTAAAGTTTAAAAGTCTGCTGCTGTTTGGTACTTTCCTCACGCCTTCCCCCAATGAAAGAAAAGTGCTGATACCTCGTAAAAGCCTTTTTCTAACTTGGAGCACCGAGCTTTTAAAAGTTTCAAGCCACTGACTCAACTGGAAGGAGGGGCTAGGGGAAAGGGGAGGGAGGAAGAAAAGGCGGGGAGGAGGTGGGGAGAAGGCTGGTGAGCTTGGGGCTGAGCAGGCAGAAGACGCACGCAGCCGGGTCAAGATAGAGCTGTAGTTTGAACGGGCTGAAGAGAAGGAAAAAAAAAGAAAGAAAAAAAAGAAAGAAAACAGCCCTAGATATACGTCTGTCACTACTTGGCTGTAACCCCTCAAAGATTAAAAACTGTTGAGTCTAGTGCTTCCGAACACCAGGGAAAGTGAGAATACCTACTTTTTATATTCACATTTTCTAAACTAAGAAAAACAAAAAAATCACAGCAAGTAAAAATGGGGGAGACAAAGCTAACCAGTGCAGACTTGTTCTGTGTTGCCCAAGCCTTGTGAAGCTGGAGGTGGGTGCGAGTGATCTTTCTTATGATCTAATTCTCTTCCTCTTAAACACGGGCAATTAACAAAGAGAAGAACTGGCGGGCATGGGAAAGGCATTGCACAACCAGATGTGTGCGTGCGGTGGTGTGTCTGCCCCTTCAGCTCCTGAACCAGGTTAGGAATTTTTATGTATTCTTTCAATTAAGCACAAGAAGATAAGTGTTATAATGTATCATGTATATAATTTTTTGACTGAAATGTTGATACTGACCTCTACCAGATCTCCAAGGAAGTGAACATTTATGTCTTGGGCCTATTCGTGGCAACAATTTAATGTTTAAATCTGCAGTGAGATGTCTGAATTCCTTTTTTCTTTAACAACTGCAGACTAGACTTGCCCAATACATTATGTTGGCATAAAATGGCTCAGAAAACTTCATCCCCTCTTTCAATCATGTCACTGCAAAGAAGCCCAGCCTGGTGAGTGTTTGCCTCTCCACCAGCTTCATGGCAGCCCTGATGGGGTTTCTGAAGGCCTGAGTCATGTGGCCTCATTCCTAGGGTGGGTAGTTTCTTTGAGGACTCCCAGATGTACTCCAAGAAGGCTTGTTGTAGGGTGATTGCCATAAACAGACTTCATTGGTATTAGACAGGTTGGGAAACCTCTTGGCCTTTCTACAGACCTTAAGACCATCTTAACTTTTCACGTGAATCCAGATAGCAGACCACAGAAGGATGGCAAAGATTTCCTGGGAAATGTTTTCCCTAAGTATCCTCTCACTGAGATGACTAAGGACCATTTGCAATCTCACCATTTAAGACACCAACAAGCTCTCTTTCTTTTGATTTTCCCATTCTCATTAAGGTTTACAAATGTCTCTCTGCATAGCCCTGGCTGTCCTGGAACTCACGACCTACATAAACCAGGATGGCCTCGAACTCACAGAGGTCTGCCTTCCTCTGGCTTCCCAGCACTGGGATTAAAGGTGTGCACCACTATGCCTAGTTTATTAAATTTATCTTTAGAACTATAAGAAGTGTACGTAATGTTGGAGCAATGTGATATTTTGATGCATGTGTAAAGTTTGTGGTGTTGAACTTGGTACAAGCAAATTTGTCTGTTGGAACCTCCATTATTTCCTATAGTAAAATATCCCGATTCTAAGAAATCATCATCATCTTTAGTCAGTTTACCCATGCTTACCACACCACACTTATAGAACAACCCTTGTAAAAATTAGTGTATTTGAATCAGCCTCTCCCTGTTCCTCTTTCCCTCTTTACAAAAACAAATTTTATTTAATTTACAGAAAGATTAGTTTGCCGAGTGTGGTGGTGCACACCTTTAATCCCTCCCTCTGGAGGCAGAGGCCGGTGGAGTTTTGTGAGTTCAAGGCCAGCCTGGTTTACAAAGCGAGTTCCTGGACAGCCAGGGCTACGTAAAGAAATCCTGTCTCAAAAAAAAAATTTTTTTTTTGCTTCATTTTTATAAAATTATTTGCCAAGTGCAATTATTACCAATACTGATTTTATTAATAACATTCCTGTAATATCAATTCAGAATTAGTTGCAGGGGGAAAAAAACAAGTTGTGATTGACAACCTTATAATAGATTCTTTTTTTTTTTTTTTTTTGGTTTTTCGAGACAGGGTTTCTCTGTGGCTTTGGAGCCTGTCCTGTAATTAGCTCTGTAGACCAGGCTGGTCTCGAACTCACAGAGATCCGCCTGCCTCTGCCTCCCGAGTGCTGGGATTAAAGGCGTGCGCCACCATCGCCCGGCTTATAATAGATTTTTTAAAGCATAATTATGTTTATTTGTTTTTTTTGTTTTTATTTTTCATTTTTTGAGGCAGTGTCTCCTGTGGCCCAATCTGGCCTTTACCCTCTGAGCTCCTTCCTGCTTGTCCCTGCAAGCACGGGCCTTGTAGGTGTGCAACAGGCTGTCCAATAACCGTGCTTCTAGTGATGTTCTGAGAAATACATGTTATTGTAGCACTGGACAGAAGACTGCTTTTCAAAACGGTGCTTCTTTTCTTAATATTTATTGATTTTTATGTGCATTGCTGTTTTATCTGTGTAAGGGTGTCAGGCCCCCTAGAACTGTAGTTACAGACAGTTGTGAGCTGCCATGTGGGTGCTGGGAATCGAACCGGGGTCCTCTGGAAGAGCAGTGTTCTTAGGTACTGAGCCATGTCTCCAGACCCCCCCCCCCCATGGTGCTTCTTAATAGGAGAGCTGACTTCATTCTTTTACTTTTGTTTGGAATCACACACTTATGGGATTCTGAGACGCACAGAACTAGTTTAAGGATGTCAAAGGTCTGTCTTCTATTCACAGTACCCCTCACTGTAGCACTCACTGGCTTCGAACTCACCCTGTAGACCAGGCAGTCCTTGAATAGCTGGAGCATTAAAAATCTACTGGCAGCGAAGAGACAGACACAGTGGTCTCTGCCTAGAGCCACCGTCACATGGGAGTGTGAAGCAGAACAGTCAACTGAGCAAGCCTCAGGAACAATGGCGGAACCCTGTCTTACGTCAAAAACCGGGTGCAGAGATTGCTAAGAAGGGTATTGCAGTGGGTGCGGGAATGGAAGAGAGGTGAGCTACGCAAGGGAACGGTAGTGACAACCGGAAGAGAAGGGAAGTGGAAATGTTCAAACCTGACAACAGACTCCAGTGGGAAAACAAGAGGCAGGAGTAGGTGGGGACCGAGCTTGGAAATTTAACTGGGAAAATATTACTAACACCAAAAAAGGAAGTTGGGAAGTGACCCACCAGCTGGAAGACACAATAGTTTCACTTTGGAATATCCTGTGATGAAGAGCAGAGATGCCTAGGCAAAGGTACTTTAGTGACATTGCAACTGTGGGTTAAGATGTTCCAGTTAAAATTGTTGAAAGATTTTAGATTAAGTGAAAAGAATTGGTAGTTTCAAGCTACAGGTTCTGAAGTGTTTGTTCTGAGAGGCAACGTAGGCAGTGAATCTCCAAGACAAAGCACACAGCTCGAGTGGATTTCCTCTAAGGCCCACAAAGAAAAAGAATGACAAGAGCAAGTCAGGGTGAGAGGAGAAGAGCATTCAGAGTGCCCCGGGCGCGGGAGGGGGCGCTTGTTTGTAAGTAGAATACCTCTAGCTAGAGGCCTTCTAGGTCTTTAACTTTGAAAGGGGAATTATTCACCGAAAACAAAAGAGTGAATGCAGACCCTACAGGAAATGAAGTGCTGAAGTAGAGGGAGCTTGGGGAACTAGGAGAGTGAAAGTAGTTTCTCTCCCCGTGGAGTGAGCTTGAGACCGAGCTATCTAAGATTGGGAAGATCACGAATAACTTTGCTAGGGCTCTCAGATACCATTATCTTTTTTTCTCTCTTCTCTCCCTCCCTTTCCTCCCCCTCTTAATCTCTATCTCCTAGCTGGTCCGCTGCCTGTCTGTGACTCCTCAATTCTGGTTTAAAGGTGTGCACCACCACTCTGGGCCCAGCTTTATCTGATGCTGAGTTTTTTGTAGTTGTTTTAAGTTTTGGGATTAAAGTCTCTCTGAACAGATCCTGACCCTCCTCCCTCACTTCCTGTGCTGGGATGCTGGTGAGTGTCCAGCCTGGTTTAGCTTTCCTTTACATCTGTATCACAATAATACTTTTTTTCCTGCATGTATCAAATTTCAATTTAAGCTAATGTTTTTAGTCTTCAAGGAAGGAGTGAACATGAATTTGGAGCTCAAAAGCATGCACTAAAGGAATGCTTTAACTAAACTGGTCAACCAGTCAGAGCATGCATCTTACTGTGTGTATCTGATATGTAATTGTGTATCTTACTGTGTATGTATCTTACTGTGTGTGTATCTGATGTGTAATTGTGTATCTTACTGTGTGTGTATCTGATGTGTATTTGTGCATCTTACTGTGACGATTAGGGAACCACATTTCCTTGAGTAGTAGCTTCGCAATCAAATTGCACTAGAATACTTTTGCACGTTTCTGAAACCGACAACTCACCTCTTAATTCCAGAGGATTCATGTAACTGAAGCCTTGTTGCCCGTTTATTTAGCAACCTGTCATTGTTGAAAACATTGTAAAGATCAACGTTTGACTCTGGGTAAAATTTCAGCTGCCCCCATTTATCGCTTAGTGAACGTGACTGTGAAATCAAACAAAAAAAAAATATTTATAAAGGGAAGGAAGAATTAGTTTTGTTTTGCTTTGTTTTGTTGAAAGGGAAAGACGCTTAGCTGCGGATAAATTTGTCTCTGGCTCCATCTTCTGTATGGAGTGGAAATGAACACCAAAAGAAGGGACTGTGGCGGCTCTCTCAGAGAAGCTCACGTCCACTCTCCTTCTTCCCAGCCCTTCTCTTTCTCTCTGTCCTCTTGCTTAATCCATATAGAGGTCTTTTAACAAACTGCAACTCTGCTTTTAAAAAAATGTAGCTGCCAAACCACTTGCTATCTATTTAATGTTTGCTGGTTTTTGGAGACAAGGTTTCTCTTAGTTCTGGAGCCTGTCCTGGAACTTGCTCTGTAGACCAGGCTGCCCTCAGACTCACAGAGATCTACTTGCTTCTGCCTCCCGAGTGCTGGGATTAATGGAGTACGCCACCACTGCCTGGCTTGATATCAATTTTTTAATGAAGCTCGGTTAACCTTTTAGGATGTTTACATTTAGCAATGCAGTAAATATTTACTACGTTTTAGGAACTATATATGCCAGTGAAAGAATTTTTAATTATGACCAGAAGACAAAAATGTGCCAGGGTGAACTCCTTAAGCTTAAGTCTTTGGGTTTTCTTAAGGAAATTTTGAAAAAGCAACGAATGACAAGAAAAAAGAATGCTCGTTTTGTCTTTCAGAGGGGAAGGTAATCTATTCCCTCTATGATTAGGTCCTGAGCTGCAGATTTGAAGACTACAATGACTAAAAGAATGATTGATGGCTGAGTGGCTAAAAGTGTTTGCCCCCAAGCTTTACCTCCTGAGCTTGGCTCCCCAGGACTCTCACTGTGGAAGGAGAAAGCTGACTCCCGGAAGTTGTCCTCTGACCCCCACATGTGTACTCTGGCATGAATGTACCTACGATTACATGTGCTAACTAAATAAATTGAAATAAAATCTTATGAACAGTATGTCTACCTCCAAACCCCTGGGAAAAATAAATTGTTCAGGAGCAAAAGCTAGGAAAAGTTTTCAGTTTTGCTTAGTGACAAGATCTTCTATAGCTCAGGCTAACCCTGAACTAGTTATGTAGATAAGACAACCTTGAGTTTCTGATCTTCCATGTGCTGGGATTACAGGCATACATGGTCATGCCTGACTCAAAGCTAAGATGATGTTGTATATCACTGAATTTTCATTATATAAAGAGGAATAACATCCAATTGTCCGGATTTTCTGACCACTAGACATTGTATTCGTGTATTAAAACATCACACATTTGTGTAACTATCATGTGTCAATTAAAAATAAAAGTAGCTTTTAAAGAAGAGAGGAACCCCTCCCACTCTTAGGAGTTTTCCTGAATTTCCCTCACTAAGTCGATTTTTTTTTTTTTTTTTGCTTAGAAAAGAAGGAAGAAAGCCAGGTGGTGGTGGCTTTAGTCTCAGCACTTGGAAGGCAGAGGCAGGCGGATCTCTGTGAGTTCAAGGCCAGCCTGGTCTACAAGAGCTAGTTCCAGGACAGGCTCCAAAGCTACGGAGAAACCCTGTCTCGAAAAAGAAGAAAAAGAAAAAGAAGAAGAGAAAGAAGAAGAAGAAGAAGAAGAAGAAGAAGAAGAAGAAGAAGAAGAA
>JABTXL010000342.1:5308907-5323242 GCA_025134845.1 Neodon shergylaensis
CTCCTTCTCCTTCTCCTTCTCCTTCTCCTTCTCCTTCTCCTTCTCCTCCCCCTCCTCCTCTTCTCCCCCTCCTCCTTCTCCTCCTTCTTCTTTTTGACAGGGTTTTTTTTTGTGTGTAGCTTTGGACCCTCTCCTGGAACTCATTCTGTAGACCAGGCTGACCTCAAACTCACAGAGATCTGCCTGTCTCTACCTCCCAAGTGCTGGGATTAGAGGCATGCACTACTGGCACCCAGCTAGACATGTTTTCAGCTAACATAGTACTTAAAATCTGAATTGTGAACTCTGATCTTCAGTGCAGTTCTAGCTTCTGTTTAGCTGCTTTTCTGTTACTGCGCTAAAACACCATGACCACAGCAACTAATAAATAAAAACATTTAAGTTGACTTACGGTTTCAAAAGGTTAACGTCCATGATGGTGGAGTAAAGGAACAGTTGAGAGTTCACATCCTCATCCACAACCATGAGGCAGAAAAACACACTGGAGATTGTGTGAGTCTTTTGAAACCTCAAAGCCTGTGCCCACTAAGACACCATATCCACCAAAGCCATATTTACCAATTCCGTCCAAATAGTTTCACCAACTTGGGACCAATATTCGAATAAACGACCCTATGTGGGTCATCTTCATTCAAACCACATTCAAACTTCATTCAAGTTTCCTTTCAGATCTATTATTATTTTGTGGGTCTGTTCTACCCAAGTGTATTTAAGGGGTGAGGAATCAGTGAGAGACAGGGCTGGGAAGAACTTTGATATCTCCACTTTAAAAAGACATTTTAATTTTGTTTTAAATTGTGGTGTGTGTGTATGCGCAGCAGCAATAACAAAAAGATTTCTCTGACCAAGGTTGAGAGCAGCCCAAGTATATCTAGAAAGGTAGAAGGCAATTGGAACACTATGGCCACTTAGCATTATGACAATAGGAGGCTCTACTATAGGGCCTATAGTCTGCTCAGCAGGGGCCTTTTGACCATCTCTAGAGTACCAGATGTGAAAATTTCTCCAAATGAGGAGGTCTCCAACCCAGTCTAGGTCCCCCTAACAGTCACGCCACTATTATACCAATAGGTACATCTTGCCTGGAAGGTTAGTACTGCAGCATACAGGGACCAGCACTGGTACGACCACTGATATATTTTCTCCCCAAACAGCCTGCACAGTACTTTAGTACTATGAAAGGTAGCTGTCAGAGAGGACTTTCCCAATCATTTTGAGATCGATGTCTGAAGTCTGAGTTTTTTTGTCTGGACAGGCTGGCTCTGTCCCATCAGTTGCCTCCTGCATAACCACACAGAGACTTAATATTAATTATTAAATGCTCAGCCGACAGCTTAGGCTTGTTTTTTTTAGCTAGTTTTTAACTTAAATTAACCTATTTCTGTTCATCTGTGTGCTACCCTGAGGCTCACTTACCTCATCTATGATCTTCCCATCTTTAGACTCCTCCCTTCTTCTTCTCAGCATTCTCTCTGCCCCCAAATCCTGCCTAGCTATCAGTCAATCAGCTTTTTATTGATAACGAGAACAACACATCTTTGCAGTGTACAGGATTACTCCACAGCAGATGTCTCTGTGTCCTTTAGCCCAAATGTAACACATCTTCAGCAATAAAAACTTACCACATACTTATGGGGGGTAACCAAAGTTAACAGCAATAGCCTGTGTTGTTTTGAAGACTATTGCATCCTCCCTGACCATTAACTTACAGGGAGGTATCCCAGGCCTTATATCATATTTTTTTTATTTAATAACCTGTCTTCTGATAGTGGCATTGTCCACTCACGTAGGTGGACAGTAAATGGCATTCAAGGAGAATGAAAACAACCTAAGGTAATTTGGCTTCTTATAGTTAGTATCTCTGTAAACATGAGTAGTATAATCCTTATCATTATAAAGTTAGGCCTGCATAGTATGGGTTGATAAGCAATGATCCACAGGTCAATGCTATCTACTGTAAATTTTATTCTTGCAGATCATATTCTGTTCTGCTTTATTTCATTTCATTATTGGAATGAAACTATTATCATCTGTGTTTGAATACCACAGCTGCTTCTTGGGCTGTGGTGGAATTACTGAATCACTACAATCAACACATTAATGGTCTTTAAACCTAAAATGTTAAACCTCTGTTCATTTACAATGCAAGTTTGCTGATCCCTCCCCCTTGCAGGTCCTTGGGATTTTCAAAATTTCTTTTTCTCTTCAGTTTTTCTTTCCTTCATTTTACTAATAAAGTATTCAATGTTTATAGTCTTCGTGAAGGACATAAATTAATTACACACTTGCTGATGCAGAAACACATGTTTTACCTCAAAGAGAGTAAAGCCATGTGTGACTGAGCATGGCCCAACATCGGAGATTCATGCTTTGAAAAGCAGTTCCACTGTGGAAGTGTATACATGAGATTATTTGCTGGGTATGGAACAAAGAATGTTGGAAACCACAGCATGTTCTATTTATTTATTTATTAAAGATTTTTGCCTCCTCCCCGCCACCGCCTTCCATTTCCCTCCCCCTCCCCCAATCAAGTCCCCCTCCCTCGTAAGCCCAAAGAGCAATCAGGGTTCCCTGCCCTGTGGGAAGTCCAAGGACCACCCACCTCCATCCAGGTCTAGTAAGGTGAGCATCCAAACTGCCTAGGCTCCCACAAAGCCAATAGGTACAGTAGGATCAAAAACCCATTGCCATTGTTCTTGAGTTCTCAGTAGTCCTCATTATCCGCTATGTTCAGCGAATCCGGTTTTATCCCATGTTTTTTCAGACCCAGGCCAGCTGGCCTTGGTGAGTTCCCAATAGAACATCCCCATTGTCTCAGTGTGTGGGTGCACCCCTAGCGGTCCTGAGTTCCTTGCTCGTGCTCTCTCTCCTTCTGCTCCTGATTTGGACCTTGAGATTTCAGTCCGGTGCTCCAATGAGGGTCTCTGTCTCTGTCTCCTTTCATTGCCTGATGAAGGTTAATATTCAGGAGGATGCCTATATGTTTTTCTTTGGGTTCACCTTCTTATTTAGCTTCTCTAGGATCACGAATTATAGGCTCAATGTCCTTTATTTATGGCTAGAAACCAAATATGAGTGAGTACATCCCATGTGCCTCTTTTTGGATCTGGCTTACCTCACTCAGGATAGTGTTTTCTATTTCCATCCATTTGTATGCAAACTTCAAGAAGTCCTTGTTTTTTACTGCTGAGTAGTACTCTAATATGTATATATTCCATACTTTCTTCATCCATTCTTCCATTGGAGGGCATCTAGGTTGTTTCCAGGTTCTGGCTATTACAAACAATGCTGCTTCATATGAACATAGTTGAGCATATACTTTTGTTGTATGATAGGGCATCTCTTAGGTATATTCCCAAGAGTGGTATTGCTGGGTGGAGGGGTAGGTTGATCTCGAATTTCCTGAAAAACCGCCACACTGCTTTCCAAAGTGGTTGCACAAGTTTGCATTCCCACCAGCAATGGATGAGTGTACCCCTTTCTCCACAACCTCTCCAGCAAAGGCTATCATTGGTGTTTTTTTTTATTTTAGCCCTTCTGACAGGTGTAAGATGGTATCTTAAAGTTGTCTTGATTTGCATTTCCCTGATCACTAAGGAAGTTGAGCATGACCTTAAGTGTCTTTTGGCCATTTGAACTTCTTCTGTTGAGAATTCTCTGTTCAGCTCAGTGCCCCATTTTATAATTGGGTTGATTAGCCTTTTACGGTCTAGTTTCTTGAGTTCTTTATATATTTTGGAGATCAGACCTTTGTCAGTTGCGGATTGGTGAAGATCGTCTCCCAGTCAGTAGGTTGCCTTTTTGTCTTAGTGACAGTGTCCTTTGCTTTACAGAAGCTTCTCATTTTTAGTAGGTCCCATTTATTCAATGAGGCCCTTAATGTCTGTGCTGCTGGGGTTATACGTAGGAAGTGGTCTCCTGTGCCCATGTGTTGTAGAGTACTTCCCACTTTCTCTTCTATCAGGTTCAGTGTGTTCGGACTTATATTGAGGTCTTTAATCCATTTGGACTTGAGTTTTGTGCACGGTGATAGATATGGATCTATTTTCATTCTTCTACAGATTGACATCCAGTTTTGCCAGCACAATTTGTTGAAGATGCTCTCTTTTTTCCATTGTATACTTTTAGCTCCTTTATCGAAAATCAGGGGCTCATAGGTTTGTGGGTTAAAGTCAGGGTCTTCTCTTCGATTCCATTGGTCGACTTCTCTGTTTTTATGCCAATACCAAGCTGTTTTCAATACTGTAGCTCTGTAATAGAGTTTGAAGTCAGGGATGGTAATGCCTCCAGACGATTCTTTATTGTATAAGATTGTTTTGGCTATTGTTTGGGTTTTTTGTTTTTCCATATAAAGTTGATTATTGTCTTCTCCATATCTGTGAAGAATTTTGATGGGATTTTGATGGGGATTGCATTGAATCTATAGATTGCTTTTGGTAGAATTGCCATTTTTACTATGTTGATCCTCCCAATCCAAGAGCAAGGGAGATCCTTTCATTTTCTGGTATCCTCTTCAATTTCTTTCTTCAAAGACTTAAAGTTCTTGTCAAATAGATTTTTCACTTCCTTGGTCAGAGTTACCCCAAGATATTTTATGCTATTTGTGGCTATCGTGAAAGGTGATGCTTCTCTGATTTCCCTCTCTGCTTCCTTATCCTTAGTGTATAGGAAGGCAACTGATTTTTTTGGAGTTGATCTTGTATCCTGCCACATTACTAAAGATGTTTATCAGCTGTAGGAGTTCTTTGGTAGAGTTTTTGGGGTCGCTTATGTATACTATCATATCATCTGCAAATAACGAAAGCTTAACTTCTTCCTTTTCCAATACGAATCCCCTTGATCCCCTTATGTTGTCTTATTGCTATTGCTAGAACTTCAAGCACTATATTGAAGAGGTATGGAGAGAGTGGACATCCTTGTCGTGTTCCTGATTTTCGTGGGATGGCTTTGAGTTTTTCTCTGTTTAATTTAATGTTAGCTGTCGGCTTGCAGTAAATAGCTTTTATTATATGTAGGTATGACCCTTGTATCCCTAATCTCGCCAAGACCTTTTTCATAAAGGGGTGTTGAATTTTGTCGAATGCTTTTTCAGCATCTAATGAAATGATCATATAGTTTTTTTCTTTCAGTTTATTTATATGGTGGATTACATTGATAGATTTGCATATGTTGAACCTGCCCTGCATCTCTGGGATGAAGCTTACTTGATCATAATGGATAATTTTTTCTGATGTGTTCTTGGATTCGGTTTGCCAGTATTTTATTGAGAATTTTTGCGTCAATATTCATGAGTGAGATAGGCCTGTAATTCTCTTTCTTGGTTGGGTCTTTGTGTGGTTTTGGTATCAGGGTAACTGTAGCTTCATAAAAGAAATTTGGCAATGACTCTTCTGCTTCTATATTGTGAAATACATTAAGGAGTATAGGTATTAGCTCTTCTTGGAAGTTCTGGTAGAATTCTGCATTGAAACCATCTGGTCCTGGGCTTTTTTTGGAAGGGAGATTTTTGATAACAGTTTCTAGTTCTTCGCGACTAACAGGTCTATTTAGATCGTTCACCTGGTCTTGGTTTAGCTTTGGTATATGGTACTTATCTAAAAAAATGTCCATTTCTTTTGCATTTTCCAGTTTTGTGGCATACAGGCTTTTGTAGTAAGATCTAATGCTTCTCTGAATTTCCTCTGTGTCTGTGGTTATGTCCCCCTTTTCATTTCTGATCTTATTTATTTGCGTGTTCTCTCTCTGTCGTTTAATTAGTTTGGATAGGGGTTTGTCAATCTTGTTGATTTTCTCCAAGAACCAACTTTTTGTTTCATTGATTCTTTGGACTGTTTTCTGTGTTTCAATTTTGTTGATTTCCGCCTTCAGTTTGATTATTTCCAGTCTTCTACTCCTCCTGGGCGCGTCTGCTTCTTTTTTTTTCTAGAGCTTTCAGGTGTGCTGTTAAGTCCACACTGTATTCTTTCTCCATTTTCTTTAAGTGGGCACTTAGTGTTATGAACTTTCCTCTTAGCACTGCTTTCATCGTGTCCCATAGGCTTGAGTATGTTGTCTCTTTATTTTCATTAAATTCAAGGAAGACTTTAATTTCTTTCTTAATTTCTTCCTTGACCCAGGTGTGGTTCAGTAGTTGACTGTTCAGTTTCCATGAGTTTGTCGGCTTTCTGGGGGTAGCATTGTTGTTGCCTTCTAACTTTAGTCCATGATGATCTGATAAGACAGAGGTGGACACTGATATTTTTTTGTATCTGTGGAGCTTTCCTTTGCTTCCGAGTATGTGGTCAGTTTTCGAGAAGGTTCCATGAGCTGCAGAGAAGAAGGTATATTCTTTCCTATTTGGGTGGAGTGTTCTATAGATGTCTGTTAAGTCCATTTGCTTCATTACCTCCAATAATTCTCTTAATTCTCTATTAGGTTTCTGTCTGATTGACCTGTCCATTGGAGAGAGAGGTGTATTGAAGTCTCCTACTACTAGTGTGTGTGGTTTGATGTCTGCCTTGAGTTCTAGTAATATTTCTTTTACATAAGTGGGTGCTTTTGTATTAGGGGCGTAGATATTCAGGACTGAGACGTCATCCTGATGAATTGTTCCTGTTATGAGTATAAAGTGTCCATCTCGATCTCTTCTGATTGATTTTAGTTTGAAGTCAGTTTTGTTAGAAATTAATATGGCCATACCTGCTTTTTTCTTAGGACCATTTGCTTGAAAGACCTTTTCTCAACCCTTTACTCTGAGTAGATGCCTGTCTTTGTGGTTGAGATGTGTTTCTTGCAAACAACAGAATGTTGGATCCTGTTTTCGTATCCAATCTCTTAGCCTGTGCCTTTTTATAGGTGAATTCAGACCATTAATATTAAGTGGTATTAATGACCAGTGGTTGTTTACTCCGGTTATTCTTATTGTTTTTGGTAGTAGAGTTTTTGTGTCTCCTTTCTTTGAGTTGTGCTGGTGAAGGGTCACTAGATGCCTGAGTTATTATAGGCAGTGCTGGATTCCTTGGGTTGTGATTTTCCTTCTATTACTTTCTGTAGGGCTGGATTTGTGGCTGTACGTATTGTTTAAATTTGTTCTTATCCTGGAATGTCTTGTTTTCTCCACTGATAGTGAACAATAGCTTGGCTGGGTATAGTAGTTTGGGTTTGCATTCATGGTCTCTTAGATTCTGCAGTACCTCTATCTAGGAGCTTCTGGCTTTCATGGTTTCCATAGAGAAGTCAGGTGTAAGTCTGATCGGTTTACCTTTATAAGTTACTTGGCCTTTTTCCTTTGCAGATCTTAATATTCTTTCTTTAATCTGTATATTTTGTGTTTTGATTATTATATGGCGAGGGGATGTTTTTCTTTGATCCAGTCTGTTTGGTGTTCTGTATGCTTTTTGAATATTCAAAGGAATATCTTTCTTTATGTTGGGAAAGTTTTCTTCCATAATTTTGTTAAAAATATTTTCTGGGCCTTTGAGCTGTGACTCTTCTCCTTCTTCTATTCCTATTATTCTTAGGTTTGGTCTTTTTATTGTGTCCCATATTTCCTGAATGTTTTGTGATGAGAATTTGTTGGCTTTGCTGTTTTCTTTGATCAGTGCGTTTATTTTCTCTATGGTGTCCTCAGAATCTGAGATTCTTTCTTCTATCTCTTGTATTCTATTGCTTATGCTTGTTTCTGTAGACTCTGTTCGTTGACCTAGATTTTCCATATCCAGCTGGTCCTCAGTTTGTGTTTTCTTCCTTGCTTCTATTTCAGTTTTCAATTCTTAAACTGTTTCCATTACCTGTTTGATCATTTTTTCTTGGTTTCCCAGGTTATCGTGTATGTATTTACTCATTTCTTCAAACTTTTTGTTATACTTCCCATCCACTTTTATAAGTGCGTTTTTTACATGTTGTTTAAGGGACTCTATTGCTTTCATAAAGTCAATTTTTTCCACTTCTTCTGTGTTAGGGTGTTCAAGTCCTTCTGTTGTAAGATCATTGGGTTCTGGTGTTTTCATGTTGTTTTTCAGATTGTTGGGTAAATTCTTGCCTTGGCGCCTGCCCATCTCCTCCTATCGATGCTATCTAATGGGTCTTTTAAAACCAGATCAGGTTTCCCTGCTGGCCAGAGGCTCCGCTTACAAAATGCCCTCGCTCCGTTTCCTGGCTCCTGCCGCGGGCCAAGATCCCTCTCACCCCTCAGAAGGGTCTTCAGGAACAGGACCAGGCTCCCCGTTCTCCAGGGACCTCGACAACAAAAGGCCTACCTCTTTGATTTAATTGTAGTGGGGCGATCTGCTCTCGGTGTTGTGTGCCGGTCCCCACCACTTGCCCACAGCATGTTCTTAATATGTTGGTGGAGGTCACAGGTAGACCCGTTGTGATAAAGTGGGGGAAAACTCAGTTCTCAGATACTTTCGGATCATATGGTTAATTTTCATATTGGTAGAAGGGAGTGGTCCCCTTAGAAGCTTCAATAGTCAGAAGGGTGTTAGGTTAAACATATGGGTGGACAGCAAAGAGCTTTTATAGGGACTAGAAACATTACAACATTCGGGGACTCTTTAAAATGAGTGTAACTTTTAACCCCTCACATTTTAGGATATTTTACAAAGATAATTTTACACATAGCATTTTACATTAAATCATCCTCTTTCTCCCCTTCTCTTCTAGTCCTCCCCTAAACCTCCTCTTTGTCCTCTTTTCTCTTCTCATCTTTAATCTCTCTCTCTCTTTTTTTTTTTTTTTTTTTTTTTGGATTTTTGAGACAGGGTTTCTCCGTAGCTTTTTGGTTCCTGTCCTGGAACTAGCTCTTGTAGACAAGGCTGGCCTTGAACTCACAGAGATCCGCCTGCCTCTGCCTCCCGAGTGCTGGGATTAAAGGCGTGCGCCACCACCGCCTAGCTTTAATCTCTCATTTACCAAAGGTTTGAGCTACTGAGTGGATTCGGATTCAATCTCTAAATCATTTCGTACATGACAAATTAGGCTCATAAACTAGAAAGGGTTTTTCTTTAAGTTCATAAACACAAAATCAAATCGCAATGCAACAACTGTCTAAAGGTTGCATTTTTACCCAAATAGTACAAGATTCAGTAAGCTGTCATTTAGAAAACTAATGCTATGCTGTCAGACTTTTCTTTCTGTAGTGGCTTGTCTCTAGTTTGATATTTACTGAAAATTTCAGAAGGTAATAGACCTGCCTACAGGTGGTTTGTGTTTATCATGTTACTTTTTAAGCCCTAATTTTGACCCCCCCCAAAAGAAAGCTGTACAAATTTAATAGTTACAGAATTAGAAAGAAGTAAAAGACTTCCACAGGAGATGTGGCTCTAAACACTCTCACAGGGATATGCTCCTGTAAATGGATGATGTTTGCTGGGTGTGAGTTCTTATCCTTATCCTTTTTCTATTTTGTTTTCTTTTGGGAGGGTGAATGTTCAAGACAGAGTATCTCTGTGTAGTTCTGGCTGTCCTAGGACTCAGTCTTTAGACAGGCTGTCCTGAAACTTAGAGACCCTTCTGCTTCTGTCTTCCAAGTGCTGGAATTAAAACTGTGAGCTACCATCTCCCGGGTGTGAGTTCTTGTTCTTAACACTGTAAACATTAATTTCCTTTGGAAAGCAAACTGGAATAAAGACTGCAGTCAACAGCATCTGCAGTTTCACTTGTATGCATTTGTTAAATCTTCCATCGAGAGGCAGGAAACACAGGGAAGGGACAGCAGTCCCCACAGCACAATGAAAAACACTTTTGACATTGAAATCTTGGCTTCACCAAAGATTTTTACTGGTCGTCAGGCCTCTAACTTTTCAGTAGATAGATTTTTCAGGAATAGTGTGATGGCCATTCTTGGTTGTCAACATGACGACACCTGAAACTAAAACCCAAAATATGGAGGGCACACCTACAAGAGACTTAATTTTGTCTGTCTGTCTCTCTTTTTCTTTCTTTCTTTCTTTCTTTCTTTCTTTCTTTCTTTCTTTTTTCTTTTTGCTTGATTTAAAGTAGAAAGATCTATTTCTAAACTGGATCTTTGAGTTAAGAAGACATGCCTTAAATCCAGATCTTGAGGCAGGAAAGACACAGCTTTAATCTGTACCACATCTTCTGCTGGCAGCCCATGTAAGGACAGAAGACAGATGCTTTCGCTCTTTTGTCTGCTTGCTCTTGCCTTGCTAGCAAGTCTATTTCTTCACTGCCATTAGAGCTTCACGGACTGAGCAACTGCTGGATTCTGGGTCTTTCCATTCATATCCAGACATTGTTGGATTAGCTACACTGCAGTCTGTATGGCATTCTAATAAATCCCATAAATTATGTATACATTTACCCTAGAGCACGCTGACTAATACAAATAGTAAGACCAAATTTGCAAAATATATTATCTAATTGGCAAATGGATTTCAATTATTATTATTATTATTATTATTATTATTATTATTACAATTTGGAGGGACAGATTTCATTAGCCCAGGCTAGCCTCTGACTCACTATGTAGGTGAAGCTGGCCTGAACTAATCCTTCTGCATTAACAACCTCAGTTCTGGGATTAAAGGCCTGGACCACTGCCTTGGCTGAGTTCATTTCAAATGCAGATGACTGGAATCGTTGCATAGATATACTGCATCTGAGTTTTGGGGCAGAGGCCCATAGTTTATGCAGATACACATGAGCCATAGTGAGTACCTGGAGGCCAGAGGACGACTCTGTGGAGTCTGCTCTCTCCGACAAATACAGGGATTACAGAAATTGAATTTGGGTCCTCAAGTTTACACAGCAAGTGCCCTTTATATATTGAGCCACCCCGTCTGCCTGAGAGCCTCTGTATTTTCAGAGATCTGTGGGTGATTTTCAAGCATGCCAAAGTTCCTTTAGTGATTCCAGGAACTGGGAACCTTGAGTTTGATGAAGGTTTTTTCTGTCATATGGACTTTAACCCAACAGTTAGGATGCCAGAAATTCATATTCACACAAAACCTTAGCTTGGTCCATGTTCTCTCCTCAGTAACTTGAGGGATGAAGTTCTATAACCTCAGGAGATGAGTTTCAATCTTGGAAGGACTTTTATTATAGGGAGCTGAAAAGGGAGAAGACCAATTGCCTGTATAACAGAAATGAGCTGTAGGAAAGAGGGTTCAGTGTCATCCCCTATACAGCCGAAGTGGGTTGCAGGAAATAGGTTCCGTTTCTTGGTTTTCTCATCTGCAAACGGGAAATGATAATAATGCCCATTTTGGGTTTGTCATCTGGACTAAGGTAGAGCCCAAATATGACTTAATGTAGTTGAGTAATAACTGTGGATCTGGTATACTTTATTATTTAATCATCGCAAATTAGCATTGATGTCAAAATGACATAAATTTGCAACCCCGCATAATAAACTATTTCTCCCCAGAGAACTAAGAAAAAGCTGGCTCTTTTCAATTTCTCATTCACTTACCCATATATTAAAATAAGTAATTGCCACCAGCTGCAGGGTCCAGGTACTTCAGTATGCTAAGAGTACAGCATTGAACACTGTGGGTCCCCTGGCCTTAAGGTGTTTACATCTCAGTGGGAGATAAAGCAAAGGATCTCATTCCATATTCTTACACTTTGAAGTAGTGTATTAGTTACTTTTCTGTTGTTATGAAGAACAGCATGCAAGGCAATTTATAGAACAGGGAGTTTACAAATAGCGAGTTTATAGTTCCGGAGGGATAAGAATTATGGCAACCGGCAGCAGGCATGGCAGTGGCAAGAAGCTGAGAGCCCACATCTCAACCACAAGCACAAAACAGAGAAAGCAAGCGGAAGTAGAGGGAGCTTTTAAACTCTCTAAGCCTTCCTGCTTAGACACACTTCCTCCAGCAAGGCCTCAACTGCCCCAAACAGTGCTACCAACCACAGAACCAGAGTTCGAATACGTAAGTCTAATGGGCTCCATCTTCACTCCAACCACAGCAAGTACCATCCTAACCCTAAGTACAATCCACTCACTACTGAAAAAATAAGCTGGCAGGGTTCTGGGCAATTACATGTCTTGTTCTTTCCAAAGGCGGTGTGGTACTCTGCTCACACGGAGTGAAGGAGAGAAATAACAGCTCTTTCCAACATTTAGTGATGCCACACTAATATCATAATAAAACATAGAGACTTTGTCCAAAGGTGAAGTATGTTTAGCATGATATTCAAATTGGTGCTATTTTAAAGAAAGGAGGCCAAACAGATTTTGCTGATAAGCCATTTCACCCATGTCCACTGAGACAATAATTGCTCCGGGAGGCCTATCTTCAGGAGCAGCGTGGCGTGGACATATTGGACAAGACTGCAGCTTTGCAGAATGTGCTTCTGCAGGAGTAGCTTAGATAAGATATGCTAAGAGGGTTCAATTAAGTTTGCCTGAGGTTGATGGCACTCACCGTCTTCGACTTTTATAAGAGGTTGTATAATCGTGTTGTCATAATTTAAAAGACTTAATAAAAACAGTGCTAATAGCCTTTTCATCATCTAAACTGTCTTCCCTGGAGAATTCCATTATGGCTTCTGATAAACTCCTAGAAAGAATATGAAGGATGGGAGCTATTTATATGGTTGTGTTCATATTTTTAACAGCAATATTTATTTTATTAGAAACAACACCAAGAATATGCAAAAGGACTTGGAGCACTTAGTGTTCTCTAAAGTTATACTTCCTGCTAAATAGGTTAAATAAGATCCCTAAGCCCTGCTCTCAGATCTTTCTCAATTTCAAACTGGAGAAATGCACCTTCGAGTACAGTCTTCTGTATGCGATCTTCTACACATGAAGGACAAGCAATGAATTTATAATGCATATATAAAATAAAGGTAAAGGGGCTGGAGAGATAGTTCAGTGATTATGAGCACTTGCTATTCCTGAAGACGTCCCTAGTTTGGTTCTTAGGGCCCACAAGCTCACAACTCCTTATAACTCCAGTTCTAGGGGATCTCCACCTTTTTCTTATCTCCATTGGTACCAGGAACACACACGGAGCACATGCATACAACAGGTACTCACATATGCACACAAAATAAAATAAATTCTTTATAAGAAGAAAATACAGTAAAAAATCAATTCATCTTTCATATAACACTATTAATAGCAGTAAGATTATATGGGTAATATATTTAATTAGTAAAAACAATGGATAAACTGTTGGGGGAAAATCACTTTTTAAAAAAAAATCAGGATTTTTTTGTGTGTGTGTGTGTCAGAATTTTTTTTCTGTATATATGTATGTGCACTTTGTGTGTGTGTGCTATGTGTCTGTCTGGTGCCCATGGAAGTCAGAAGCTGACCTGTGGAGCTGAACTAATGGATGTTTGTGAGTTACTGTGTGTCTGGTTCTCTGCAAGACTAACAAGTGCTCCTACTGAATCAACTCTCTGACCTCATTAATAATTTTTTAAAATAAACTTTAACTGCTGGGGGCTGGAGAGATGGCTCAGAGGTTAAGAGCACTAGCTGCTCTTCCAGAGGTCCTGAGTTCAATTCCCAGCAACCACATGGTGGCTCACAACCATCTATAATGAGATCTGGTGGCTCTTCTGGTGTATATATGTTAACAGAACATTGTATGCATAATAAATAAATAAATCTTTAAAAAAAACTTTTACTGCTGGAGATATAGCTTACTGGTAGAATGCTTACATACCAAGTATGAGATTTTGCATTGAACTTTAGAACTCCAGAAAGAAATATTTTTTTCTACAAAGCTAATAATTTAAGATAGCAAATATAACAATGATAATGGTGTTGTGATTTATTTGCAGCTACTTTTTATGTAAACTATGATTTATGATTTATAAAAGACATTCTTCTTTAAAAAAATAAAAGAAATGAAATGAGCAAATTAAAAGCAGACATCAGAGGCTGGTGACATGCTTAGTGTGTTCCCAAGCCTGATAGCCCAAGGGCAGTCCCCAGAAGCTGGGTAGTGGAGGGAGAGAACTGACTGCCAAGGCTATCCTCTGGTCTCCAAGTGTGTATCTTAGTATGTGTGCCACCACCAAACAAGTAAATAAATACATAGGATCTAAAAGACTCAGAAACCGGTTCACAAATATGAAAACAAAACCCTTCCAAACATCAGATGTCAGCTCACATCTTCAAATAACCCACAGATGAAAGAAATCCTAAGGAAGTGTTGAAACAGCATTCATTTTAATCAGCGTACACAGTGGTTTAGTGTGATGTCCTCACACATGTGCATCACGCTTTGCTCATTTTCATGCTCCCTCTTAGCCTCTCTTGCCCTGCCTCCCTGCCTTCTTCCTCTCACTGGCACCTTTCTTGATGCCTTTGTCTCCCTTCAGCTTCTCTCTCTCTCTCTCTCTCTCTCTCTCTCTCTCTCTCTCTCTC
>JABTXL010000342.1:5336502-5373978 GCA_025134845.1 Neodon shergylaensis
CTCTCTCTCTCTCTCTCTCTCTCTCTCTCTCTCTCTCTCTCTCTCTCTCTCATTTTCTCTTTTTTTCTTTTGGACAATTTAATGATAATTGTTACCGTTTTAGAGACAAAGTTTCACTGCAGACTCACCTGGAACTTAATGCATTGCTCATGCTGGCTTTAAACCCACTCCTACCTCAGTGTTGGAAGGATCATCCTGGCTTCTTTTTCATTTTTCTCTTCCTTTCCCCGGATATGAGGGCAGTATCTGTCAACACA
Organism: Neodon shergylaensis; assembly: GCA_025134845.1. NCBI lineage: Eukaryota > Metazoa > Chordata > Mammalia > Rodentia > Cricetidae > Neodon > Neodon shergylaensis. The sequence continues at coordinate 5,336,760 of JABTXL010000342.1, forward strand.
CCGAGTCTGCTGATCTAACTGGCTAGATTCCCTTTGTCCCTCACTGGGTGCATCCACTGAGGAGTAGAACAGGACTTTTAGGTCAAGGAGACATGAGTTCCCCTGCTAGAACCTCCAAACAAGCACTTTTTCCCCTTCCCCTCACTTCAGCCTCTCCAGTGCTGGGTTATAGGTGTGCACCACAGAATCAGGCTGAAGACTTTCTCTACAGAGAAACACAAAGCAGGCACAATATCTTAGGGTGGTTTTGGAGTCTGTCAGAGGAGGGGCACTGGCCATTTCATCCTTTCCACCTTTATAGCAAAGCACAAATGTAACAAGTGTTGTCTGTTTCTGAAGCAGAAATCAGTGTGTCAAGATAGCCTGACACTCACTTGAACTCCCATTGTCGCGGTTCCAAACACCATTGTGGCAGCTCCTCTCACACTCCTGTAGGGGAGGAGGAGAGGGTACTGTTAACACAGATGAGGAATCTTTATGTTGTTGAAGGCCGCTTGTTAGTTCCCAGCTTCTCAGCCCTGAAATAATCACACAGAAACTATATTAATTAAAACACTGATTGGCCTATTTCCTCTAGCTTCTTATCAGCAACGTCTTACATCCTAATCTAGCCTATCTCCATTAATCTGAATATTGCCATGTGTCTGTGGCTTACCGGGTAAAGTTCCATCCCAGTACCTCCCTAACTCTGCCTGTTTTCTCCCAGCATTCAGTTTAGTTTTCCCCACCTAGCTCTACTCTGCCCTATCAGGCCAAGCCAGTTTCTTTATTCATTAATCAATAAAAGCAACACATAGACAGAAGGACCTCCCACATCATCTTTACACACACACACACACACACACATACACATACACACAATGTTTATATGCTCATCTGTGGAGAGAATAGTGACATTTTCATCTGAACATGGCACAACATCTCAACTTCGGGTCCTTGCATCCCAATCTGGTTCTTCTTCAGTGTTCCTCTTATGTTATACATGATCTTATACCACTTTTCATATATATGTGTGTGTGCTTATGTATGTATGTATGCATGCATGCATATGTGTGTGTGTGCGTGTATGAAAGAACTGATGCTTTGAGAAACTATTGACCCAAAATCAAAAACCACTGGTAGATCTTGTCCTTGAGTTTATGTTTCAAGCTGCAGATGCAGTTTCTAAGTCTCTGAAGGCAGAGTGAGGAGATGGTATGTCTGATAGCCTTAGCTGGTGTGGGCCATTCTGGTACAGGGTAGAGTCATGTGACTAGAGACAGTGGAGTAGAGGGAACTTCCAGAGGACCAGAGAAAAGTGTTTTGAAAGTTTGACAATAAAGACTCAATCACTCACTTACTCGTGAGATAGATAACGATTTAACAATCCGAGGCCACAGTAACATAAACAATGCACAATTTTTACATGCATGGGAACATTGCATGGTATGCCATCAATATGTACAGAATTTAAACTTTTATATATTACTTTGAATGAACTCAACTAAAAACAATACGAAAATAAAATACCATGCCTAAGGGTCACGGATGAGTTATATTCCACTTTGGAGAGTTTTTGTTTCTGTCTTCTTGAAAACTATCTATTACTGTATAATAACTGTGAACTGCTACTATATAATTAAGATTTCTCTCAGGATGACCTCGTATCATTGTCAAAGTTCTGTTACATTTCTGCCAGAGTTTTGCTCTTGGAAACAGAGGCGGCAGGGAGGGATTAATTAATTTGTAGATTACTGAGGTAGTAAGGCTCTGCTCTGTCAGTTGCAGTTTCAATAGGCACCATTAGAGGGAGGAAGCACACCACAGAACGCAGCTGCAAGCCGTAACTGACTTCCTACAGCTCCTCTTTGCTCTTCACTGCTGTCAGCTAGCAGGAATGGGCGTAAATCTCAGGTGCCCTTGCCAACAGAAAGACTCCTAAGTCTTCCTATCTGAAAGAGGTGGCTTTGCCAGCAATGGGAAGTGCCCGTGAAGTGAGAAAGGCTGGCGTACTTAGCATCCTATAGTGGTTTTCTCTGCACCAGAGGCACTTCTTTTACTTTGCTATGTTTTATATGTTTATTTTATTTTTCTACCTACTTGTTCATGAATTTATTTTTTTCCTTTTGTTTATCTGTTTAGAAAAGGTCTCCTGTAGCCCACTCTCCTCATTATGTAAAGGACGAGCACTTTCAATGAATCATAGCTAGCCTGCACCTCCCAAATGCTGGGATTGCAAGTGTGTGGCACTATGCCCAGTCAAGTGTTTATTTCTTAAACACCCTACTAACTAATTCAGAGCAATCGGGTAAATAAAAATCAGGCTTCCATCAAAACATGCTCAACTGTGGAGAGAAAGGTGACACTTCTATTGTAACGTGGTGAGCTGATGGAAGCTTTGATAGCTCCATAAATATGCATGCCATTGCAACTGTGGGTTCCTGCAACCCAACCTGCATCTTCTCCAGTGTCCCTCTTACGTCATGCATGATCTTCACCAGTTTTCTTCCAATCACCGAGGGAACAGAACATTTCTTGGCAAAGAAATACAGGAGGATTTCATGTTCAACGCCAGCCTGGGCCGTGTGGTGAAGGTCACTCTGTGTAACCAGAACTACAAAGCAAGATTTAGCTGGAGTTGTTCTGTGCATTCCAAGACACCAAGCAAAACCCCTGGCTTCTACCACTAGACATGACCAACAGTCTCTTCGTCCAGCACAACAACCAAGAATTCCTCACATTGTCACTTATGCCCTGGTCAAGAAAACTTGACACTAGGGGAGCCAAGATCTCTGACACCAGGGACGTAGGAGGTAAACAAAAACTATTCTCTTCCTGGTGCCTAGGACATGCGAGGCTCTTCTTGACTTGAGATCCTCTACTCAAAGGTCCCATCCCATTCTGTATAGTGTTGAAGGGCAGCTGGCATCTCGACACCCGGCGTAGAGGCAAGGAAGTAAGATTGCTTTATAAGTGAAGAGGAGAGTCAGAACTAGATCCAGTGGGATGAATGGACTATAGACAATGCCTGGCACGTTAGAGTCACAAGGCTCAAAAAGCGGTTCTTGACACAGGGACATGTGGAGACAAGGGGACCGAGACTAAGAGCCAGAGGAAGGCCTGGAGTACCGTGGAGTGTGACTTCCATGACATGAGATAGCATATATGAACTCAGCAGCTGAGTCCCCGTAAGGACCCACACAAGCATGGGCCTGCCAACACTCCATCCTGGAGATTAGGAGGGGATGGCAAGGCCCCATCCCTTCTAGCAGATTAATAGGTAGCTAATGTTTGCTGGGGAAAGAGAGGATTTTTTTTCCAGTGGCATAGGTATGGGTGAGGTGCCCATGTTCTGTAATAACCCTTGACTCACGCTTCTTTAAAAAACCCTAAGGAAAGTCACTGAGTCATCATAAATACACACACACACACACACACACACACACACACAAACCTGAAAGCAGAAGGGAGAAGAGTGGGGAAGAAGGGAATTACGGGGTATGAGAGGAGGACAAGAGGTAAAGGGGATGAACACATTACATACATGTAAGAAGATGTCGTAAGTGAATCCATTGTTTTTAGTAGTTAATACATGCTTAAGTAACTTTTTAAAATGTACAGTTTCCCCATGGGAAAATCTCTTGGGATGTATCTGCACAGACAGGAAGGGCTTGATAAGTTCTTTAAGACAGTTCACACACTTTTTCTCTCCCAACCTCCTTTGCCAATATTTTGTCTCCCTTGCTAACACCATCATCCTTTAGGCCATTGTTCTAGAAGCCATGGACTCATTCTTTGCAGTGATTCCTTTTAGGAGCTAAGTGATTTAAATACAAACTTTCCTAACAAATAGAAATATTCTTAGCACAAAGAACTTAGGTTACTTTGGTAATTATGGGAAGTACTCTTTGTTGAACCTTATGGAAGACCAGAAACAGCTTCTGTCTTGCAAGCAGGTGGGCCACAGTAATAAACACCAGCGAAATATTAGACTAACATAAAAGGCCACAAACAAAGACAAATGACAAGAACAACCCCCACACCAAACAGAGTCCACCTCTTCCAGAGATGAATTCAAAGCCCTGTATTGTTTTTTTTTAAACAGTATTTCAAGGCTCTTGGATCACCAGGAACATAGTTCTGGGGTATTCACACCAGCTGATCTCTGTTAGTATTGTGGATGTGTGCAGCTCTGCCCCTGGTACAAATGGTGCTCAGACTAAGTCTCACCCACTTCTCCTGAGGTGTGCTGTATAATGTATAGGGGAAAGAAGCCTGGAACATAGACATTTAGCCACCGGGCCAAGGCCATGCAGTCACACAAAGTGGGTTCCTAGTCCAGTGGCCTCTGGGAAAAGCTTCCTAAGTTCATGAGAGACTGGAAGAATGACATATAAGAGTTAGCTACGGACATTCTGGGGTTTCTTTGGTTCCAAAAATATAATGGAGAGGGGAAAGAGGAAGAGAGGAAAGTAAAATAGGCAGAGTATAAGAAATAAGAGAGACCTGGAGGAGCGTGCTCAGCTGTTGGGAGCAGTGAACCCCCAGATCCTGAATTTCTTGTAAACAACTTGTTTTCCCCTAATCTGAGTGCCTACAGCTGCTCTGAGCACGCGACCCTTAGGAGTTCCTGATGGCAGGAGAGAGGTTTCTGGTGCGTTTGGCTGGGGCGTGGCTATCTCTATATAAGCTGCCCCTGAACACAATATAGGGGGCATTCTTGGAGCATTCCTGCATCAAGGATGATCCGTGTCTGTGTCTCTCTTTGTCTGTGTGTCTTTGTGTGTTTCACTATCCAGCCCCTTGCCCAGTTCACAAACGGTATGGCAGCCATAGAGTGCAGACCGGGCGTGGTGCGCAGCACTCAGCAGTTAAGAGAGCCCACTGCGCAATAATAAGGACGAGAGTTGTAGTCCTGGCACCTGTGCTCTGTGCACAAAGCTCTTTGCGTGTCGGGAACCCCAGCATTGAGGGGGACAGCGACAAGATATTGCTGGGCTCTCTGGCTTAGAGCCTATGCAAGAAGACTGAGCTCCAGGTCCAGGAGAGCCACTGCCTTGCAGTAATAGGTGGAGACCGACTCCCTCTTCTGGCCTTCATACCCACCCACAGGTGTATACACACACACACCACAAATATTTTCAAAAAAGAAATGGGAAAAAGAAAAACAGAGGTATACGTTTTTAAACTTGGATTGAGCTAGGCATGGTAGCACCTGTGGGTAATCCCAGCCTGAGAGGTGGAGGCGGGAAGACTAAAACTTGGAAGCTAAGGCTAAGTAGGGAATGTTGTATCCATAAACAAAAATAAACAACAAAAAACAACATGGCTGATAAGGTGGCTCAGTGGTTAAAAGCGCTTAGCAATACGAACTTGAGGACCCGAGTTCCATCACTAGAACCCTTACAAAGGTAAATAGAGAAAATGGGTCACAAAATTGTCCTCTGACATCTATATGTGCATCATGGCCTGCACTCCCCTCCCCCAATAATAAATAAAAAATTTTAAACCCCAAGCAAATAAAACACCCCAGATTGTCTTTGAAAATATTAAGTTGATTATAAAATATTATTCTCTACATCAAAATACTTGAATATTAAAGTGTTACCAAACTCAATTTATAATGAAACACTAAGAAAGTGGTGATTTGTGTGCTGAATGTACATCACTTTATTTTATATATCTTTGAACTAAAACTAGAAGGCAGACTATTCAGGTATACCATGGTCACAGAGATAAGGACCACTGCAATGAGGTCCCAGGGAGAGAAAATGGACTGTACTCTCAATATATTAGGACATTTAAAATATGGTCCTACATTATGAAATAAAACTCAATAAAAAGACCTTTTAAAGAAACAGTCATAGTCTTTGTATTGTTATGTGACTACTTTGAAAAAATACAGCTTCTAAAATGCCTTAAAAATATTACTGTCATACTGAAAACTATTATTTTGTACAGTAAAAATAGAGAATATAATTTATATCTCACATTTATTAAAATCCTTATTTTTTTGATGTAACATATTGAATGTTTCATAATGTCCTCATTCGTGTGTATAGTAAAGATAAATATTTTATATCCTAAAATACGTTGTTTACCCCGCCTGCTGGGTTAGAGCTGGCTTTGGAATGCAATGGAAATATTAGATTTCCAACACTCAGAGAAGCTTTCTGTCTGTGTGGGAGGGGGGGCACACACCACGCTGTTTACACATATTGTATTTCTTTTCCTTTCTGACGGGAAAATGGAGCCCATAACAGCATCTGTATCATTAGCAATGGAGACTTTGTTTTACTGAACCCCAGAGAGCATCAGGTGTTTCTTTGATTGCCTCATGTCACATCTGATCCCTTCAATCACATGGCACTGTTTATTCATGAAGCATGCTTTGAGACAATATCATTGATATTATGAGTTCCTAAAGGTCTGTCAAGCACTACCAAAAATTTCAGAATCTCAAGCTTGCGGGCCAAGGATTCTCTGCGCGTCATCATTTGGTAGAGAGCTAAATTTAGAAGGGCAGTGAAATCTATCAGTTTAAGGGGTTTTGACAGTGATTCTTGACAAACTACTTTTCAATCTTAAAGAAAAGCACAAATCATCTGTTGGGGGCAGAGTTAAGGTTAGAGAATCCTTGCCCTGTTGCAAATCAGATCCATCCAGGGAGGAGCTAGAGTGGAAAGGAATTTGCAGATGCAAGGTTTGGTCTTGAGTCCCAACTCCTCATGTCTGGGTAATGAGACTTTGCAGGGTCACTCTAATTCTCAGAAGCACAGCTTCTCCTCCGCGCCTTCAATCACACAGAGCATTGTGTGAATGACAGGGAGGAATCTATCTAAAGAAAGTTAGAGATTGCAGAGTACAATTATCTGACCCCACAGTTTTGGTGAGGGCCCGCTGGCCCAGTTAATTATTTGAAAACACAGAGGAAAGGCAGTTGTTAACACAATTAGGTCTTGAATATGTGGGGCCACCGCAAATTATAAAAGGTAGCCACACTATGGGAGTGAGAACATTCCTTTGGTCCATCATCTCTTTTGACCACCCACAGATTCATGCAGTGCTGAATTCTGAGTCATTCTTATTGAGAATACTCCCCCAACCCCACATGCTTGATTGTGTATCCCTGCTGTAGTCCAGGCTGGTCTCAAACTCATGGCACTCATGTTGCTTACCTTCCTAAATGCTGGGATTATAGGCGTGCTTCATTGTACCTAGCAAAAGTACTCTCTTGTCGCCTGGCACACGTCATCAGGGTTTTACTGTCATGATTCTTCAAGATAAACTGTACCAGGTGTACTAGAAATTTGCAACTGAGATTATTCTATGGGGGCCAAAGGGACTCACTCAGAGTCCACAGGGGTTTCCACTTTGATTTGATTTTACAAATGGTCTGATGTGAAAGAATTCCTTTTTTGAGCCGTCTACAATTTCAAGCATAATCTGAACAAGCCATATATGTCTGTAATATGCATCCAACATCTTTGTGTGTGTGTGTGTGTGTGTGTGTGTGTGAGAGAGAGAGAGAGAGAGAGAGACAGAGACAGAGACAGAGACAGAGACAGAGACAGAGACAGAGAGAGAAGTGTAGTACTATGTCATTAAAGTTTGGGAGGGGGAGCAGCAGCCAGAGTCCAAATGCAGGGAGACAAGCCCTTCCTTAGACACAAGATTTCCTCTAAAGTCAAGTGTGGGTAAAATTGTCCTATTTTCAGTTTTAACCTCCACACTGACATTTAAGCGCCCTATGCTTCAGCTGTCTTGCAGATAAGATCTTTGCTTCTATAATAAAACTTCTGTGAGGTGAGCTTGTGAATTGATGCCACCATAGCTCCAATGGGCAAGAGAAGCCGGCTTCATTATGCCTCCTGGAGAGTCAGTAAACAGGGTGAAACTTCTTTGAACCCAATTCAGTTTGAGTCGGTGGGATTCAGCAAGTTAATTTTTCTCTTGGGGGTACAACAGTTTATCTTGTTTAACTTAAGATATTTGGAGATTCTGCTTCCTAGCTGGGTTCGTTTCAAAGTAACATCATTTGCAAAGAGTTGGGATTACTCAACCTCCCTTGGCATTTTGTGGGGGAGGAAACTAGAGTTTCCTTTAGAGGGGGCTGTTGAGAGATTTGGGAGTGGGACTTTCTTGGCTCCTGTCTAGGGCTAAGCATCGCGTTGTCTGTTTTATCTCACAGCTGGCCTTGGGCTCTTTGTAGCAATGAGCTAGTTCTCACTATCTTGGTCTCTACTAATTCCACCTGGGTCCTCCTTACAGCTTTCTGAACACTCCAGGCTCCTTCAAGGCATTCTGTCCATCAAATCCATCTAAAGCCTGTGATTTCTCCAGCTGCCATCCTAGACCGCACAAGCTCCCTGTTAGAACGCACAGTGATTGCCAGGTTGATCTGGATGGCTTCTGACTCGCTTCTGAGAGTCGCTCTCCTTATAGGGTGCCGAAGCTGGAGCAGAGCAAGGTCCCATCTATCTGCTTTCTCCCCAGCGTTCCGACTAAGACAGTGGACTTCAGAAATACAGCAGGACAGATGATGTCCCAGTCTCATTCTCTTCCTTTACCTTTGCTGATGGATGGGGAACTCGGCCTTGGTATTTAAAGTGACATGAGTCTCTCTTGCTCTGTAGGAGAACTACGACCCAGTCTCTCATGTTGTCGGGTTTAGGTAGACAGATGAGTTTCATAGTCTTCAGATCAACACTAATAGAAGCCTTACGTGGTTTCTTATTTACAGCAACAATAACAATTTGTATTATTTTGGTCATTTAAAAAAAAAGTAGCTATTAACTGCAGAATGAAATATGAGCAGCTGCTCCTTCTTGCCTAACTTTTGATTTTTGCTGCTAATTGTTTTTGTTGCTATTCTTAGATTCCTAGTCACTTTTCTACAATTCAAACACATACCAGTGCTCATAAGGAGAAGCAGAAACTACTTCAAGAATTAACAAGGAAGGAAATCAAAAGCAAAAACTTGGAATGTTGACTGAGGTTTTCTGTCCTGCCCAGTTCCTACAATCATTAAGTTCCAAAGAACTCACACAGAGGTCTACATTACTTATAAACTGATTGGCCTATTAGCTCAGACTTCTTCTTATTTTTTTTTAAGCTCAGACTTCTTATTAACTTTTATAACTTATATTAACCCATTATTCGTGTCTATGTTAGCCAAATGGCTTGGTACCTTATTCAGCAAGGCAGTCACATCTTGCTTCTGTGGCTTGGGTCAGGACTGCAGAGGAATGGGCTTCCTTCTTCCCAGAATTCTCCTGTTCTCATTGACCTGCTTCTACTTCCTGTCTGGTTGTCCTCCCACCTATACTTCCTGCCTGGCTACTGGCCAATCAGTGTTTATTTAAAATATAATTGACAGAATACAGACCATTGTCACACAGCATTGGAACTCAGTGAGCAGCTGGGGAGCTAAAATGAGGCAATGAAGAGATTAATGCAGTAGCAGCAGCATCTTGAGGATTAGAGAGAAAAGAGAGACAGGTAAAATCTCTGTGCCCCAGTGTCTGAAGCCATGCCGTTCATGTCTAAGGATGGCTGGAAGTAGAAAAGCGAACAATGAAAATACTAAAGAAGCACCCAAGGCAGAGAAATAAAGAGAACACTGTTTTTCCTTGCCATAGCTTTTCCCACACTGCTACCAGCAGTCTTCAGGCTCAGTGTGCTTACACAGGAGGCCGGGAAAGACTGCCTGTTGGCACCTTTCTACTGAAAATGGAGAGCTGGGGACCAATGAGGGAAACATCTGGGGGCAAGCAGACCCAGGAATGTCACAAGGCAGCTTTCTATCATGCCCATGGGTGCTCTACTCTCTTCACATTTGGAAGAATTTCTGTGGAAGATGTCTGACCTGCTCTCCATGGACTGGACACCTTTTAGGTTTGGGTTAATCCTTCCCAGAAGGATTGCCTTCCTTCTACTAGACTAAGTTTTCTAGTTTGTTTTTTCATTGATTTTTTATTGACCTCTACATTTTTCTCTGCTCCCCTCCCTGCCTCTCTCCTCCCCTTCAACTCTCTCCCATGGTTCCCATGCTCCAAATTTACTCAGGAGATCTTGTCTTTTTCTACTTCCCATGTAGATTAGATCCATGTATGTCTCTCTTAGGGACCTCATTGTTGTCTACTTCTCTGGGATTGTGATTTATGGGCTGGTTTTCTTTGCTTTATGTTTAAAAACCACTTATGAGTGAGTACATGTGATAACTGTCTTTCTGGGTCTGGGTTACCTCACTCAATATGTTATTTCCTAGCTCTATCCATTTGCCTGCAAATTTCAAGATGTCGTTATTATTTTCTGCTGTGTAGTACTCCATTGTGTAAATGTACCATATTTTCCTTATCCATTCTTCAGTTGAGGGGCATTTAGGTTGTTTCCAGGTTCTGGCTATGACAAACAATGCTGCTATGAACATAGTTAATCACATGTCCTTGTGGCACAATTGAGCAACCTTTGGATATGTACCCAAAAGTCTTATTGCTGTGTCATGAGGAAGGTTTTTCCTAATTTTCTGAGAAATTGTCACACTGAAATCCAAAGGGGCTGTACCAGTTTGCACTTTCACCAGCAATGCAAAAGTGTTCTTTTCCTCACAACCTAAGTTGTCATCAGTGTTTTTGATCTGGGCCATTCTTAAGTATGTAAGAAGGAATCTCAGAGTTGTTTTGATTTGCATTTCTCTGATGACTAAGGATGTTGAACATTTCCTTAAGTGTCTTTCAACCATTTTTAGATTCCTCCGTTGAGAGTTCTATGTTTAGGTCTGAACTCCATTTTTTTTTTTAAAATTTATTTATTTATTTATCAGGTATACAATATTCTGTCTGTGTGTCTGCCTGCAGGCCAGAAGAGGGCATCAGATCTCATTTCAGATGGTTGTGAGCCACCATGTGGTTGCTGGGAATTGAACTCAGGACCTTTGAAAGAGCAGGCAATGATCTTAGCTGCTGAGCCATCTCTTCAGCCCTGCACTTCATTTTTTAAAATTAGATTATGTGACCTTTTGGTGTCCAATTTCTTGAGTTCTTTGTATATCTTGGAGATCAGACCAAATATTACAAAGAACTCAAGTTTTCTAGTTTTTTACCATCATCTCTGCTTTTAGGGTCATTGGGCCCATGTTTGGACATTTTCTAGTAAATTTACAAGAAATCATAGTAGAAAGTATATTCCAAACTTTATGTCAGAAATATATAAATAACCTTATTCTGCTTGATGCTTTACAGTTTGATTATGTGAGGAAGTCCATGTGATAGCAATTTCCCTTCAGAAAAACAAAGGTATTATTTTATAGCTTTCTGTTTTCTATTTGGTTATTAAAAGTCTTATGATAGTCTCTTGGGGTTTGGGGAATGTTGTATTGATTTTTAATAAATTTTAAAATAGTTAATATATGCACTGCACAAAATCCAAAAGCAATAAAATAGTAATTCAAAAAGGAATGTTTTTTCTCATATTTCTTTTCCAACAGCCAACTAGCTTCCCATTCTCAGGGGAGCAAATGCTATTAGCAACTTCTTGTAATATTCAACTGCCCTATGTATTTATATCTACATATCAACTATCAAATCATTTTAAATTCTCTAGTTTTCATACATGCGTATACACATACATCGGTGTGTTCATGCATTGTATCCTACAAGAATCAAAGTCCCATTAAAATAAGACTGAAACTTGGATATGGTGCTTTGTTTTAGCTGCTGATACACTTAGAAACACTCTACTTGAAATGTCCAGTGACTACACCAGAAATCCACACACATATGAACACCTGATTCTTGATAATGAAGACAAATAAGAGGGAAAAAAGGACAGCATTTTCAACAAATGGTGCTGGTCAAACAGGTTATCTGCCTGTAGAAGAATGCAAGTAGATCTGTATTTATCACCCTGCCCATAACTTAACTCTAAATGAATCAAGGACCTCAATGTAAGACCAGATACCCCAAATCTTGTAGAAGAGAAAGTGGGAAATAGTCTTGAACTTATTTCCACTAGAAAAGACTTTCTGTACAGAGCATTGGTAGCACAGATACTAAGACCAACAATTAATAAATGGGACCTCACAAAACTGAGAAGTTTCTGTATGATAAAAGGACATTATCATCCAAATAAAGAGGCAGGCCACAGAACAGGAAAAGACTTTTACCAATTACATGGCAGATAAAAGACTGATTGATATCTAGAGTATGTACAGAACTAAAAAACCTGAACATCAAGAAATCAACCCAATTAGAAGTTGGGTTGCAGAAATAAACAGAGTTTTCAAAAGAAGAGACACAAATGTCTGAGAAGCACTTGAAGTGTTCAACAACCTTGGTCATCAGGGAGCTGTAACTAATATTCCTTTGAGACTCCATCTTACACCAGTCAGAATGGCCAAGATCAATAAAGCAAATGATAGCTCATGCTGGGGAGGATATGAGGAAAGGAGAACTGTCCACAGATGTTTCTGTCCCACCCCAACAGCCATTTAGTCCCAAAGAAACACACAGAGGCTTGTATTAATTATAAATTGTTTGGCCTATTGCTCAGGTTTATTACTAACTAGTCCTTATGACTTAAATTAGCCCATAATTCTTATCTATGTTTAGTCATGTGACTTGGTACCGTTTCTCAGTAAGGCATTCTCATTTTGTTTCCTCTGTGTCTGACTGGTGACTGACTCTCTGTCTTTCCTATTTTTTCTATTTTCCTAGAATTTTTCTAGTCTGGTTGCCCTGCCTATGCTTCCTGCCAGGCTACTGGCCAATCAGCGTTTTATTAAACCAATATGACAAATCTTTACAGTATACAAGAGCATTGTCCATCCCACAGCAGAGAACACTCATCTATTGTTGGTGGGAATGCAGAATTATACAGCCAGTATGGAAATCAGTGTGGCAACTGCTCAGGAAGTTTGGAGTAGAACTCTCTCGATAGCCAGCTAAACCACTTGTATAAATATCCAAGTGATTCCATATCCTACAACAGAGAACTTGAGCATCCAAGTTCAGAGTTCATTCATAACAGTCAGAAATTAGAAACAGTTTAGATGTCCATCAACAGATTAATAGATAAGGGAAGTGTGGTACTTTTACATAATAAAATATTATTGTTAAAAAAACAAAATCATGAAGTTTTCAGGTAAATGTATTGAGCTAAAAAAAATAATCCTGAGTGAGATAACCCATACACAAAAAGACAATTATGATATATATTCTCTTGCATGTGTATGTCAAATGTCAAGCCTTTGATAGGCATCTTACAATCTGTGCATATACAGTGGTTAGATATAGAGTAAAGGATTGGGGAGAATGGGAGAGTCTCCCAAAGAAGGGAAATAGCATATATAGTTATGGAAAAACAGGTGGAGACTGACACTGGATGATTAAATGAAGAGGGAGAAGGGAAAGGAGGTAAGGGATGGACTATGGGGAGGGAAAACTAATACTCAAGGCTATTTGAGGTGGCATATGTAAATCTATTATTGTAGAAGCTTCCTGTTTATATGTATGTATATAATTAATATGTAATTATGTGTGTATATAAATAATATAATTAATATATAATTATATATTGGTTATATACTATTATATTTAAAACTCCCATGGCTCAAAAAACCATGGCTTTTCCATATAACATGTGACAGCCGCCCACTTCCTGTTCACTGTGTGTGTGTGCACCTATTGCCTGTTCATTGTATCTCATTACAGACTACAAAGCAATAACTCTCATGGTTTAAATTGGTATGTACTTTTAAGTCTCTTAATCCAACCTGGCTTTACCTGTTAAGTTGAGAGCCAGTACAATCAAGCTTGGACCCAGCTCTCCGGGCAGATTCTGTACTGTAGTTATAACTCATCTATACCTGGTAAACAGCCCTCAATTGCTCAGAGATCTGGGGAATATGCCATTTAAATATTTAATTATTGAAAGACTTTTTATAACAGACAGGTTGGCTCCTAGCAGCACTCTATTACCTCCAAAGAAGACAGAAGACAAATGGGCATACGACAACATCCATACGCAATTTGTTTCAACTGCCAAGCGCTGACCATTGGGAAAAACTGTCTTTCATCTAAGCTGAAGATCTCCAGACAGTGGACAGAATCGCTGCAATTGACTGCCTAACTGCTCAAGTCAAGGTAGGCTTGTCTTCCTACATATTTCTTAGCCCACAGGATCTTATGGAGCCTGGCAGGCCCTGTGCTAAACATCAAAAGAAAAATACGACCCTCAGCAACCATGGAAAACCCTGAGGAGTAGTTCCTAGGTGCCAACCAAGTAAGTTCTCTATCATTTTTAGTCAATAACTCAAGTAAAATTTTATCCTTCTCAAAGTTTAACAGCTGAGAGGTTTTGTCAGTTTAAAAGAACCTCACCAAACAAATTTTAGTAAAACACAAATATAAGTTAATAAGGTGAGTACCTGCAAGTTATAAAGGTGTGAAGACAAATACAAGTTATCAAATTTCTCTCTTATGCTGCCTTTCATAGTCTTAAAACTTATGTTTTCACAAATCCCCCCAAAAACCCACAAACGGGGAACACCATATTATTTTTTACCATAACACTTTGTTTTACTGAAACTTGTTGTTCCATGTTTTGTTGATACCCATGAGAAGCCTGTCCCTTTCTGAACAGAGACAGAGAAGGAGTGGATTGAAGGGGAGGGGAAGGGGAGGGGAGAAGAGAAGGGAGGAGAAAATGTGGTCTGGATGTAAAATAAAACAAACAAACAAATAAATAAAATATGTAGAATATCTAATTCATGAGCATTTGGGCAGCCCTGTGACCTAAATCAGGTTAATTTCCACCTACAATTGCTTGATATTTTTGAGAAGAGGTGTCATGTAACCTAGGCTCATTTGAGCTCACTCTTTATAGCTGGGGCTGCTCTTGAACTCTCGAGTTGCCGGTCTGAATCTCCCAAGCCCTGGGATTACAGTTGTGCATCATCAGCATGCCTGGCCAGGTTAGCTCTTGCCTTCTCCCTCTACTGTTTTCAAGTTATTTTATTCTTAGTTTTTCAGAGCAGTTTTATGTTCATCTATTTTTCTAGGTTATAAAATTTAATAGGCATTCTGCACTCACTAGCCTTGCTTTTTTGTTAGTTTATATTTGGAAAGTTATTCTTCGTCATTTTATCGTGACGCTTAAAGAGCAAATAGAAATATGTACATGTATCCAATATGCTGCTTTTGGCTGGAGGTTTGCAAAACACTTTTTATCCCTTTGAAAATAAAAGCAATTAGATTATTAAAATGTTTGCATGACCCACAGTGGGAATATTCTCAAAGGAAGTGGCCTGAGCATTCATCTTGACTTTTTTCACCTCCTCTCAACACAGCCTATGAAATATTAAAACATCCAGGTTTGCAAGCTGGTAGAGACGAGAAGCTGCATGTGAGGTCAGAGGTTATTCTAGAATCTCGCTTAGTTTTTAATTCAGCAGGTACATTCTAAGTAATTTTAACATTGTGGCTACTGGCTTAGGTGAAAGGAGTTTAGTGATTAAAAAAATTCAGAGGCCTTTGCTCATGTAGGTTTATGTTCTAGTAAAAGGAGACAGACTGTAAGAAAAGTGAGGCAATTGCTATAAAGAAAAAGTGTGGGTCTCCTTCTTCCCTGGGGAATGTTGGTGCATTTGGTCCATGAGTGAAGAAGGAGCAGAAGAAGGGAATAGAGTTCAGATGGCTGTGGGTAAGACAGAGACAGCCCTCTGGGAAATGACTTCGGTGAATCAGCTCAACTTTATTCCAGCATAGAGAAAACATATAGGATTGGGAAGCCAGGGAACAAACTTTAATTTGCATTAAGTGGTAAACTCATGCCGGGTAAGGCTTTGTAGCTTTAGCAAATCTTAGTTACCACACATACAGCAGGGGACACTTTCAGCAGGGATCTGTGCCAAAGGTGAGGCTAAAGATAAATCAGGCACCTGGCTTAGAGACAGCTTCCAGATAAGGTCAGTCCTCTAGGCCTAGGGACATTCTCCAGATAAGGACACAGAGAGAGCAGGAAACCTTGCTGTGGAGGGAGTCCCTCACGTTGTCCCCCAGGCTCTGGAGAGAACTGCCAGGCCAGGATAGACTACAACCTCTGGCCAGTAAGGTCTGGAAACAGAAAAGTTAAACAGCCTGAGAGAAATGAATGGGGGTTTGTTATTTTGTGTAGAATGAACAGGAAAAGTCTCTTTAGGAAACTACTTTAAAAAATCATTTAAGACCGTCACTAACAGGTGTTTGCAGGTTGTGGATTTCTTTTTCTCCGTCTTCTTTTCTTCTTCTCTCCTTCTCTGGCATTAGGTCTCACTATCTTGACTAGGCTAGTCTCAGATTTCCTATGTGGCCCAGGCTGGCTTCAAACTAGCAATGCCCCTGCCCCAGTCTTTAAAGTACCAGCATAACAGGTGCACCGTCATACTTGTTGAGTCTTTAAATATCAAGTTGGAAAGTTTTATTACAAATTAAAAATGAAGTTCTTAGAAATCTTGACAAGCAAGGGCCAAAGAGATAGATGCCTCAACAGTTAAAAGCACCTAAAAGCAGGATGAGGGTTTGATTTCCAGAACCTGCATGACAACTCACAGCTGCCTGTAACTCCACCAGGCATACATGTGGTACATAGACATACATGCAGGCAAAATACTAATATCATAAAATAATAAATAATTTTTAAAAGTCCTGACCAGAAGTGAAATGATTTCAAGACTTTAGGACAATCATTTTTGTGAGACACTGAACATAGGACCCCACAATGCACCCCACTAATCACCTTTTGAAGGAACCCAGGTATTGTGTGCTCCCTTCTGGATCCCAGATTAGGCACAGACCCACTCAAACACCAATTTCTGAACAAAAACCAGACACAAAGAGATCCTTGATTAAGAAAAGCAAAATGGCAGAGTGATTGAATTGTTGGGCAGCAACAGCAGCAAATAGCTCTGCAACAGTTGATTTTAAGAGGCAAAAAGGGGACGTCTGTATTGGGAGTTGCCATTCTTACCTGTGCCTTTGGATGAGCAAGCCAATACAGAAGGGGTTAGGCAGGAGAATTTATTTCCAGGCAAGAGTTCAGGAAGCTAGCTGCAGGAGAGGAAGAAGCCTGTGTCCACACCCTCACAATGAAGAACATGCTATGAGGCAGCCAAACCAAGGATGATTTCCCTTAAGGAACAGGAGTCTAGAAGCAGATGTGTCAAACCTAAGTGTTCTGACAATGAACCTCTGTGATTTGGTCACTATTTGTGAGATTCAAACAGGGCTGTTGTTCATACCCGATGAGACAAAATCTCCAAGATGGTCTTCTCTTCTCCCTCATAAGAGTAGCTCAAGAGGCCACACCTCTCCCAGAGCATTTATAGGCAGCTAGTGGTCCCTGGGGAGGGAGAGATATTTTCTTCAGGGTTGTAGCCACTGGTAAGGAGTCTGGTCTATAAACAAGCCACTACTTAAGCTCCAGTGAGAAACCAGAATGAAACTGAAGGACCAATTATTAGACACTGAGTTATTCACTTATTTTGTGATTGACTTAAACACTGCTTGTCCTGCTTATTTGTCAAAGATGACTTCATTTGCTCCCTGGAATAGAATGACCCAGAAAAATAGAAGAAACACTGGGTTGTGACCCTTAACAACCTTCTGACTACCATCTTTGTGTCTGTAAAAAAAAAAATCATGTTTGCTCCCTGCCCCACCTTTGTGGTTATAGAGTATAAAATGAGAATACAAATGATCCAGCATCAAAGTCTTGTAAGAGTCATCCTGGCTTTGGGGTACTGGTGACAGCTCCTTTCTTCCCCTCTCACTGCTATCAGAGGGTTTGTGCCCTCAATAGAATAAATTTGTCCATTATTAAAAAAAATGTAAAAGAAAGGGAATGAGTTGGGAAAATAAAGGGATGAGTGGCAGGGATAAGGGGAGAGGAGGAGGTGATCGAATTGCATTATAGATGTATAAAATGCATTCCAGATATATTAATGAAATCTGTTACACGCAATTAATATGTACTCCAAAGAAATAAAAGACGGAAAAAGAAAAGACTGGCAAACAATGTAAAACTGATTAACAACAGAACAAACACATCAGCTACCGTACTTGCTAGTTTGACTCACCAACTAACCAAAGAACTGGGAGAGCAACTGTGAGCAAGCAAAGGAAAAGGCTGGTCACTAGGGGCTTTGGCAATGAGAAAGCAGAAAACTAAGCTAAAGCCTGACAGGTCTCATTGGATGAAAGTGATGGGAGAGGCAGAATAAACCCTTGAAAAGAAAGCAGTGGGCCTTCCTGGATAGCATAGCAATATGAGCATATCCAGAAAGACAGCTGGGGCTATAAGGTGTGGCTTTCAAAAATAAATCTCATTAGACTAATTGAGAGAATGTGTCCTTGCTGAGAGCCCAATCAGCAGTCTTTTAGATTTAGTTAAAAAAAAAAAAAGAACTCACATTAGAAACAAAATAAAACACAAGGACAGAAATCACAGTGTTGTTTCTCAGTCAAAACAACAAAATCTAGACTACTGAATTCAGGCAGAAAAGTAACAAATAAGTGAAAATGAAATTTCCTCAACTGATAAAAGAACACAGGCCAACTAATCCCTGCCTCAGCCAAAATGAGATGGGGTGGGATGGCTGTACTCCAGGGGTAAATAAGGCTCTCTCCAGACGAAACTGAAATGTAACTTACCAAAGCACCATCAGACCTCTCATCTATAATAGTAGAAACTAGCACAATGCCAATAATGACGATGATATTTTGAGGGGAAAATAATGGCATTTGTTTGTAGAAAGCAATGAGAAGGAAGTTGCGTTTGTAAGAATTCAGCAAGGATAACCACTACATACACTATCTGACAAAATATCGAGAAAAAGTACAGACACTGAAAAAAACAGAGGTGGGGCAAAACAGAGCAATTTTTTTTATTTTTAAGTATTATTATTGTTTCTGTTTTTGCTTTGAGGCAGGGCCTCTCTATGTAATTGACATAGCAATAAGGTGGCCCCCAACCTCCTGGGTCCTAGAGTTACTGGCATGTGTCACCAAGTGTGCCAGGATACAATCAATGAGTCTCATGCAGAGGGTTAAAGATCTAAAAATACTGAACAGGTACCTACGCTCATATGAACACTCTGTAGGCTCTGCTCGTTGACCTAGATTTTCCATATCCAGCTGTTCCTCAATTTGTGTTTTCTTCCTTGCTTCCATTTCAGTTTTCAATTCTTGAACTGTTTCCATTACCTGTTTGATCGTTTTTTCTTGGTTTCCCAGGGTCTCATGTATGTATTTACTCATTTCTTCAAACTTTTTGTTATACTTCTCATCCATTTCTATAAGGGTGTTTTTTACACGTTTTCAAGGGACTCTATTGCTTTCATAAAGTCAATTTTTTCCGCTTCTTCTGTGTTAGGGTGTTCAAGTCCTTCTGTTGTAAGATCATTGGGTTCTGGTGTTTTCATGTTGTTTTTTAGATTATTGGGTGAAATTCTGCCTTGGTGCCTGCCCATCTCCTCCTATCGATGCTATCTAATCAGTCTTTTAAAATTGGATCAGGTTTCTCTGCTGGCCAGAGGCTTCTCTTACAAATTGCCCTTGCTCTGTTTCCTGGCTCCAGCCGGGGGCCAAGATCCCTCTCATCCCTCAGAAGGGTCTTCAGGAACAGGACCCGGCTCCCTGTTTGCCAGGGACCTCGCCAACCAAAGGCCTACCTCTTTGATTTAGTTGTAGTGGGGTGATCTGCTCTTGGTGTTGTGTGCTGGTCCCTGCCGCCTGCGTCCTCTGCCGCCGCGCCAGTCTCCGCTGGTCCGGGCCGCAGCCTGCTTCCTGCGTTGCCAGCCTGCGTCGGTCATCTGTCAGGGCCTGCGTCGGTGCTCTCTCATATGAACACTCTAAATGACCCCTCAGCATGCTTCTATGACATTCCTAATTGAAACCATTGGTTCATTCCAATAAAATAAATACAACTAAGATCTTAAAGCCTTTGTGACATAATTAAGGAGATATTTTGAATCAGAAGAGACAAATTATAAGGGGAACTTCACTAGTGTTTATACTCCAAAGTATAAACTATAATTGGGATAAGTGTCGATGGGGCAGATGCAGAGCTAGGGAGTTAAAACACTCAATGTTTTTATCAGCCTGGACAAAGCAGGAAACAAGGCCTTGAGCAGTGAGCGTTAAAACACTTCTGAATATGCCATCCTGTTGTGGAATATTAGTTTAAGATGTGTTAAGTTCATTTATGCTGTGGAATATTTGTTTAATGCTGAAAAAAATGTGTTGCATTTGCTTAACTTTTTAAAGCTGTGTTATTTTGCCTACCTAAAACACCAGATTGGTCTAATAAAGAGCTGAGTGGCCAATAGCTAGGCAGGAGGAAGGACAGGCAGGAGGAACAACAGGTAGGACTGGCAGGCAGAGAGAATATATAGAAGGAGAAATTTAGGCTTGGGAGAAAAACAGAGAAAAGGAGGAGTGAGAAAAAAAGGAGAAAGGACGTCGGTAGCCAGCCAACCAATCACACAGTCAGCCACAGAGTAAGACAGAAAGAAAGATATATAGAATAAAGAACGGTAAAAAGTTCAGAGGCAAAATGTAGCTAAAGAGAAACAGGGTAATTAAAGTTAGAAAAGTTGGCTAGAAACAAGGCAAGGCAATAGGAATAGTCTCTGTGTATTCATCTGGGAGATGGGTGGCAGGCCCCCAAAGAGTAAAAAAGGCCAATGACACCATCCTATCATGGAGGTCATTCTAATAAACCGTTTGGAAGTGATTGCTGCTATTTTATACTGATATAATAAGGGGTAAATAGCTTGATTATATTTGTTAGAAATAAGAAGATAAAATGTGGTGGAACAGCTTAGAGTTTACCAGTTCACGAGGAAGAGACGTGGGAGGAAAAGGCAATTGCTCATGTCGAGATAGCAGGAAGGAATTGGAAGGCAAAATGAATGAATGGATGGATGAATGAGTGAATGAATGAATAAGTAAATAAATAAAATTAGTAAACATAAAGAAGACCATAATTGTGGACGTTATCACTAGGAACTGTGTGAAATCCTTTTCTTAGTGAAGACAGGACTCTCCACGGTGGGGACACAATCGAGCACCACATGTTTCAGACAAGATGAAGACAAACCACAGCAGGCATAGGAGCAGCCAACGGCAGCAGATGGCGAGAGATAGATGAAGAGCTGGGAACCCCAGGCTGTGCAGTGCTGGCTGTGTAAAGCTGTGGAATGCTGGCACAGAAATGTGTATCCCAAGCTATGTTTCAGTGACACACACAGGGGGAAAGGTGCCAATGATCAAAATATGACTTTTAAATTTAACGTTTTATAAAATAAGGCAGACATAGATTGACTGCATATAGGCAAGATGTAAATAATGTCAAGTTCCCTTTGATAGACTTAGAAAGAGATCCTCTTATTTAAGACATATGCGTGAGGGATCCATAGGTCTATGCCGAGTGTCCTCCTCAGGCACTGCACCTTATCATTTTAGGCAGCATCTCTCCCTGAACCTAGAACTCACTGAGTCTGCTAGACTTGCTGGCCAAGAACTCTAGGAGCCTCCTGGCTCTGCCTTCCCCATGAAGGGATTACAGATGTATGCCACTGGACCCAGATTTTTTTTTAAATGTAGATACTTAGGATCCAAACTCAGGCCCTTATGTTTGCCAGGCAAGAACTTCATACACACTACTTAAAATGTTATTATTATTATTACATTATTATTATTTATATTTATATGAACATATGCATATGTAAGCATGTGTGTGCACGCATGTGTGGAGATCATAGGACAGTTTTGTGGAGTCATTTCTCTCCATCCACCTTTATGACTCTAGTCACCAGACTTGCATGCTAAGTACCTTTATCCCCTGAGCCATCTCATCATCCCTACACATTCTATTCTTAAAATATGTGGAATTTAAAAAAACTAATCATATTCTTTAAGTAAAAAAAAACAAAAAAAATTTAAATAAATATTTTGAGGCTAGATTCTCTAATCGCAGTTATAAAAAACTGAGTCTGCTAGACTGCCTGGCCAGTGAACTCTAGGGAGCCTCCTGTCTCACCTTCCCAGTGATGGGCTTGAACTTTCTATAACATCTATGACCAACTTTGTAGAAATAACTGAAAGACAGTACATGTCACAGCATCTAAAGCTGCTGCCATAGGGCAACTTAAGGATATGAAGCATTTTTGTTTTATGTTGGTTTGTTTGTTTGTTCATTATTAAAATAATAAAATTTCTTTGTGTCCCCCTCAAACATAGAGGGAAGGCAAGGACTTGGTAGACAAAGCAAGGTTTGGGTAGCAAAGAGTTAATTTTGAAGAACATAGAATAGTAGTAATGGAATGACATGAGGACAAGACAGAGTTGGCTGTGCTGGATAAGCCTGGTACTCAAGTTGGCCTGGGCGCCCCCAAACACACACAGAATCAATGCCTCCCTCAGCTATGGAAGTCATCCTTTCCCCTCTGGAAATTACCTACATGAAACAAGGCATTAAACATTTAAACTTCAAGTGGAAGAAGTAAACATCCCAAATGTGAAAAAGAACCCATATGCCAAAATTGCTAGGTGTTGAGATTTGCTGTAGAATGACTACAGCTGAAGAAGGTATTGCCATGTGAAGAATGAGCTAGGGAAATGGAATAAGGCATTCACATACAGATGGGAAGGGGTGCAGAAAAGCAATTGATTACAACGTCAATGTCAGTTAATTGAGTAAATAATTACTTATTTAATAATTAATGTTAATGCAATGAACTATTCACCTCAAAACAAAAAACAATAGCTGTATCCCAACTTTAAATTAGAAGATTTGTTACAAACCAAATGTTAAACTTGTCATAGTGGAAAATGCCTACAATACCAGCACTTTGGAGGCGGAGACTGGAGAATGGCATTTTTGAGACCAGTTTAGACTGTATAACAAAACAAACAAAAGAAAGAAGATGTTGAAATAAAATCAATAGAACTACTATGTGGACTGAGAGATTCCTGTCTTGCCTGGATCCCACAGTTGTTAAGTCCCAAAGAAATCACACAGATGTCTACATTAATCATAAACTGATTGGCCCATTAACTCAGGCTTCTTATTAACTCTTATAACTTACATTAGTCCATTATTCTTATCTGTGTTAGCCATAAGGCTCAGTACATTTTTCAGTGGCATAGTCACATCTTGCTTCTTCTGTGTCTGGAAAGGACTGCAGGGGAAGCTTCCCTTGTCCCAGAATTCTCCTGTTCTTATTGACCCACCTCTACTTCCTGTTTGGTTGTTCCATCTGTACTTCCTGCCTGGCTACTGGACAATCAGGGTTTATTTAAAACATAATTGACAGAATATAAACAATTGTTCTGCACCATTACTAGATAAAATTATTGGAATCAATTTATTCAGCCGATTAGCCTGGAGGATTTTTCTGAGTTTAGACAAAAAGTTTCTAAACATTGAGGACACAGAAAGGAACTGTAAACAGTTAGCTGCACTAAATTAAATACAGCTCTTAGAGAAACCACATGCCACATAAACACAGGAGGCAGAATATATTTGGAGAGAGAATACTAGCCATAGCAATTACAATAGTAATGAACTGAACTGACACTTTCCTCCCCCAATGATGGAGGAAGGTCATTGGTTAAAAAATAAAGGAACTGCTTGGCTGGCCCTCATAGGTTAAAACATGGGTGGGAGGAGTAAACAGAACAGAATGCTGGGAGGAAGTGGAAGTGAGCTCAGAGACGCCATGCTCCCCTCTCCCGGGCAGACGCATAGCTCTGCTCTGTGAGGTAGACGCACACGATGAAGCAAGCCGCCAGGTCAGACATGCTGAATCTTTCCCGGTAAGACTGATGCTACACAGATTATTAGAGATGGGTTGATCAGGATATGAGAATTAGCCTGTAAGAGCTAGAGTTAATGGGCCAAGCAGTGTTTAAAAGAATACAGTGTCCATGTAATTATTTTGGGGCATAAGCTAGCAGGCGGCCAGGGTGCTGGGGACGCAGCCTGGCCGCTCCAATTACAACACCCCAAGCTGAATTTAGGCAGGATATGTGTAAGAGAGTTAGAGAAGTAAAAACTGGAGACAACCTGTGCTGGAAAGTTTCCTGTCAATTTGACATAAGTTAAAGCTATCTGAGAGAAGAAAACCTCAAATGAGAAAAGCCAATGAAAGCCTATAGGGCACTTTCTTAATTAGTGATTGATGGGGGAGGGCCTAGCCCATTGTGCTTGGGGTCACCCTGAGGTGGTGGTCCTGGGCTCTATAAGAAAACAGACTGAGCAATCTATCCCTGGATCCTGCTTCAGCTCCTGCCTCCAGGTTCCTGTCCAGTGTGAGTTCCTGTCTTCACTTATTTTGATGTGAACTGTTGTATGGAACAGGGAGTGAAATAAACACTTTCCTTCCCAAGTTGCATTTGATTACGGTGTTTCATCACAGCAATTGTAACCCTAACTAAGACACAACCTGAAGAAGATCCATCAAGGTAAATCCATAAATGGTTGAATACATGGTCATAGATTCATGCTATGTAATGTTGTGAATGTATCTAGAGAGGGGAGACTATATTCTGATTTAGAAAAGTACTCATGCACAGTGTGGCATAAAACAATAAATGAAAATTGTGTACTAATGTGTGTACTCCACTAAAATAGATTATGTTTATTCATGTTTTATAAATATGGAGGTAGTAAATGAAATATTCCTGACTGTTGATAACTACCCAGAAAATGAACTGTATAACTATATACCTCTGTATTATTTCATCAGCCACAGTAATCATTTCATCATTAAAATCATATTAAAATTTCTTAAATTTTAAACTCTTAATTTAGCAAAGCATTTAAAAAATAAGTTAAATTGGAAATAGCTGCCAGTGATTGCAAAAGTATGGAAAGTGAGTAAGACACACACAGTAATATCTGCATTTTTTCTAATAAACTATTTTGGAAAGGGTTTTATGTTAACAAAATATTAGCAAAGATAATATAGAATATTACCATATGCTTTACATTCACCTAGTTTATTTCATTACTCACATCATAAATCAGTATGGCACTTTTGATACAATTAATGAGCTAACATGTATATATTATTAAAGTTTATAAAAATATACTGTCTTCATTCAGGTCTGAAACTTTTTCTACTGTTCTGTTGACTTCTGGGATCCCATCCAGCATGTCATCTTATACATACATACTTTTTACACATCCTGACTTTCTCTGTGTGTGGAGGGGGTGCTGTCTATCTAGTACAAGTTGGCCTTGAACTCACTACCTAGCCCTGGTTGGTCTTGAACTCACTATCTTTCCACTCTAGTCTTCTAGTACTGGGATTACAGGTGTGTACGACCATGCCAGGCTTTACGATTTGATTGGGTATAAGATTTTCAGGTTTGTTTTTAATGACATGTCCATTTTGAAGAATCTTCATCTCCACAGCCTCAGTGTTCCTGGAATTCTGCTGTGTGGGGACAGGAAGTCCTCTCCTGGCTGTTCCCTTGGGCACTTACATGCCACGGCAGACTCGTCTGGCCCTGCAGGTTGGTGTATGTGAGGAGCACACTTTCTTCCAGTTTCTCTTATTCTCTCCTTATGTGTTTTTCTTGTATTAGACCACAGTTACTGGTTTTGAGAGAAACATTTGTTGAAGCAAAGTTTTTGTGTTTTTTCTCCTTTTTTCTCCTGTTCTTTTCTTCCTCTCTTTTTATTTTTGAGAGATATTTTTTACATGTCTTTAATTAGTATTTAACGTGTGCACATGTAAGCCACAGTGCCCTTGTGGGGTCAGAGGATTTGTGGGAGTCACTTTTTTCCTTCCACCCTGTGTGTTCAGGAGATTGAACCCAGGCACGTGTTTTTACCCTTTGACCTACCTTGCTGGCCCTGAAACATTTTGTTCCATTACATTCCGCCAGATTGCAAACTATCAATGTGGCATAACCTGTTGATGCTGACCTTGGTCATCTGACCTGGTCCTGTGTGTGAGGATTCTCCACTATGACATTATTTTCTATTTTCTATCCAATACATTTTGGAAGGGAGGTCATTGTAACGGTGTTGATGATAGACGGTGGGTGTCACACCATCTCAAGGACAGAGGAGCTACCTAAATTATTTGGAACACTTCTCTGGAGAGATTGGCCTCTTCTCCTTGACTACTGTGCCACTTTCTATTTTAGTGTAGACTCAGAGATAGTTACTCTACACTGACTTACAATACAATTCTTAATTTTATCATCTGGATACTACTAGTTTGGGCCAATGGGCATATTTTGTTTGGCTGCTGTTTATTCTTGCTATAACTCTGTTATGATGAGTGTTCATGTATTTTGGGCACTCCCTTAACTTCTAACATCACAAGATGATCTAGACTGTGTTATATATTGCCTTTTTAAGTCTAAGAACCAACCGTGAATCCAAGAGTCCTTGGATCCTTTTATTGAGTAATAGAAAATAATCTTTTTTTTTAAATTTTTTATTGAGAAAAAAAAGTTTCTGCCTCCTCCCAGCCTCCCTCCCCCTCCTCCTGCCCCTCTCCCCCTCCCCCCACTCTTCTCCCCATCCCTCTCCAGTCCAAAGAGCAGTCAGGGTTCCCTGCCCTGTGGAAAGTCCAAGGTCCTCCCCCCTCCATCCAGGTCTAGGAAGGTGAGCATCCAAACTGGCTAGGCTCCCACAAAGCCAGAACATGAAGTAGGATCAAAACCCCGTGCTATTGTCCTTGGCTTCTCATCAGCCCTCATTGTTCGCTATGTTCAGAGAGTCCGGTTTTATCCCAGGCTTTTTCAGTCACAGTCCAGCTGGCCTTGGTGAGCTCCCAATAGATCATCCCCACTGTCTCAGTGGGTGGGTGCACCCCTCGTGGTCCTGACTTCCTTGCTCATGTTCTCCCTCCTTCTGCTCCTCATTGGGACCTTGGGAGCTCAGTCTGGTGCTCCAATGTGGGTCTCTGTCTCTATCTCCATCCATCGCCAGATGAAGGTTCTATGGTGATATGCAAGATATTCATCAGTATGGCTATAGGATAGGGTCATTTCAGGTTCCCTATCCTCAGCTGCCCAAGGAACTAACTGGGGACAAAAGAAGCTAAATAAGAAGGTGAACCCAAAGAAAAACATATAGTTATCCTCCTGGCTATGGGAAGTAGACAAAATTGCAGGGCAAAAAATTGGGATCTTGGGGGTGGGGTGGGATGGGAGTAAGGGGAGATGGGGAGAGAAAAGTGAGAAGGGGAGGATGGGGGGAACTTGGGGAAACAGGATGATTGGGATAAAGGAAGGTTGGATAGGGGAGCAGGGAAGCACGTATCTTAGTTAAGGGAGCCACCTTAGGGTTGGCAAGAGACTTGAACCTAGAGTGGCTCCCAGGAGCCCAAGGCGATGTCCCCAGTTAGTTCCTTGGGCAGCTGAGGATAGGAAAATAATCTTAAAATCTTGCTCTGGATGCAAGATATACTTTTTGCATTATTGACATCATTGCTTCCTGACTCCAATGCGGCGAACTCCCTGACCAGCAGGAAAGAACAGCCACCAGACGAGGATTCTTTTCAAATCACGCTTTATTGGAGCCTCTTGGTTGAAGGGAGAGCAGAAAGTAAGGGGTCCCGGGCTCTGAGCTGGAGCTGCTTATATAGGGAGTCTGCCTAGCAACTTTTGATACTTTAACTACTTCTCTGAAAACCCACCGGCAGGAAAGAAAACAAACATCCTTATCAATTACAGACCACAAGGAAGTTCCCCTGCCGGTCAGGGGGAGTGTGGGCAGCTAGATAGTAACAATTACTCATCCTGTTTTCTGGTGGAAGAACTGCAACCTTTATTATAGAAATGAATCATGCCCCAACTGGCCGATGCGCGCCTGCCGGTGCTCCTGGTCACAGGATTGGCCCTAAGCACATATGTGAGAGGCATGGTTCCACTACATTGCTTAATATGGAGTTATTTATCAAGCGAGGCCGGGGCCAAATGCCATCTTGCAATGGCAGCCACTCAAATCGGCTCCCTGCACTCCAATAGCTGTTAGAACAAGGAAATGCATACCTGTGTATGTACTAATCCATATATATATGAATGCATTTGTGCATGTAAAGATCATATGTGAAGCATGATTAATAAAAGCTCAGGGTCAAAAATTGGGCTTCAACCTGAAGATCTGAAAAGCAAAATAGCCAGTCACTGGCTCTTACCTCGACCTCAGTCTGAAATGGCGATCCTGTCTCCTGGAATCTCAGAATTAGACTATGTGTTGTGAGCTGTTTCCTCCCATTTTATATTCCTCTCTAGGGCTGGGATTAAAGGCATGCACCACCCGATTTCTATGGCAACTAGTGTAGCTACTGAGATTAAAGGTGTGTGTTACTGTAAGGCTGACCAGTGGGACTGTTTTACTCTTAGATCTTCAGGCAGTCTTTATTTATTAAAATATAGTTGAAATGCCACTACACATATGTATAGCTAAACATAAATTTCTTTTCTGAATCTCAGTTTCATTGTGTTGCTCTGTCTGTCCTGGAATTGCTGTGCAGGCCAGGCTGGCCGCCAACTCAGAAATCCACCTGCCTCTGATACTGGAGCTAATGATGTGCTCTATGACATCTAGTCGAAGCATGAATTTTTCCAGTGTTTTGAACTTTAACCCTTCTGACATGGACCAGTTCTTTCCCTGTTCACCTACAAATTCCCACTGTAATAGGAAAACCCTTTGTAATTTCTGCCTTTTGTTGTTGTTGTTATTGTTTTGTTTTTGTTTGGTTTGGTTTCTCAGGACAGAGTTTCTCCATAACTTTGGAGCCTGTCCTGGAACTCACTCTGTAGACCAGGCTGCCCTCAAACTCACAGATCTGCAGTCCCTGTCTCTCGGGTGCTGGGATTAAAGACATGTGCTGCCACCACCCGGCTCGTTTGTTGTTTTTGTACATGTGGAAGGCAGTGGGTGATGTCATTCAATGTCTTCCTCAATCATCTCCTCAACTGAAACTGGGGCTCACTGTTTGGGGGTCTGGGTCTCCAGGGATCCTTCTGTCTGTGCCTTTCCAGCACAGGTATGTCTGACATTTTCACATGAGTCTGGGTGCTCAGTGTGCTCAGCAGGCCTGTTACTGCCTGAGCCATCTCTCCAGCCCCACGAACCACAGCTTCCTACCGTGTGGGTGATCCACTCACATGGGGTCAGGTAAATCAATATGGGCCCAAGAAACCTTCAGAAACAGTGAAAGACTTGTGTGTACGCAGCAAACAAACAAACAGAATCAGTTCCAAATTCACCCCGAAGGCATCTGAGGTGTCACCTTGGAGAGCTTCCCTCCAGCCTCCATTCTGAGCACGGGACAGGTCCCCTTTGCACTGCATGCACAGCTCTACCCCACAGGGGAATGATGACCGCATGGAACACTTCCATTCAGATCAAGACTACTGCATGCTGCAGGCTGTAGTGTTTTTACTGTGTGCAGAAAGTTTTCTGCTCTTACAGAAGCCTGGCGGTTTAATTACGGCAAACAAAGACTTTATGCTTTCCAACTACCATTCCTCAGCAGATTAGTGGCAAATTAGTATGTATGATTTTGCATTGTGTTAGAATGCTTGATTTTAAAAATTGCAGTTTGAGTTGCTGACTCCAGTTTCAAAAAAGAAAATGCTTAAATGAATTTTGGCTCAGAATTAGGACAGGGTTTCCAGCTATTTCTGAAATGGACTTAAACATACTTCTGCCATTTTGTACTATGTATTTATGCAAAGCGACACTCTTAACACCGGTGTTTATAGAATCAAAATATTGATCAACCATGAAAATGGCAAAAATGTTCATCCTGTGCCATCAGCTAGGCCAATATTTAATCTTTATGTAAAAATAAGCAAGCACAACCATCTTATTCATATGCAGACTTGTCCTTATCTTTAATAAATGTAAAATTATATGTATGATCAAACTGTTTTAAAATAACTTTCTCTATGATTTAGTGCCAGCAAGTGTTTCATCTGTGTACATATTTTACATATTCACATATGCAAGGTTATGTAAAACTCTCTGAGGCATAAAAGAGAGGTACATGGTAACATATTTTAGAGGTTCCACACTAAGTTAACACACGGCTAACAGGGAAACTAACTTTCTTTCTTTCTTTCTTTCTTTCTTTCTTTCTTTCTTTTTTCCTTCCTTCCTTTCTTTTCTTCCTTTTTTTGTTTATTCATTCTTTCTTTCTCTTTCTCTCTCTTTCCTTTTTTTTAATGAAGTAGGATTCTGTGATGATGGACTTTCTTTTTGCCTCTAGCCTTGCAAACTCTTACATCCTTCCTAAGTTTCATCATCCCTTCATACTCTGTATCTTCTCTCTGATTTGTGAACTTTCTAAAAAGCCACTGCGTTGTTTCAGTCCTACACTTTCAAACATAAGTGGTGTAATACTTTGCAGCATTTTAATCAAAAGTTGGGTAGGTTTGGTATATTCCAGGCCTCATCAAAGGTATATGTACTTTATTTATCTTGAGTTAGTCTGGTTATTGTAACTTGTTAAGGAGGGAGAAGTTCTCAGGTTACAGAAACCACCACACGAAAGTTTTATAGAGTCGTTAGTCTATTTTTAAAAAACAGTGCCAAACAATATCCAGAAATGGCTTCTACAGCTCCTGCCCTCTGTTTGAAGGTGAGACTAATTTTTGAAGTGGTTTGAAGTTCTAGAGGTGGGGGTTTGCTCTACCTTGCCAGCAGGGCCTCCACAGTGGGTTTCTGTTAATATCAGGGAACTGAACTTGTTCCAGTCCCTTTGATTGCTTTCCTCTGGGAAGGAACTGTGGGCCCTCAGCGAGTTCCACCCATAATTCCATAATTTTCTTACCTCACTGGGAGCACAGAGGTCAAGTTTCCCCTTATTCTCCCATAGAAATATAAAAACAACATCAGGAAGCCCAAAGGAGGCTGGTGTGGGGGACAGAAATACACTTTGAGCTGAGGATTTTTTCACTGTGGGTGTGAATGTGGCCGTGGTAGGTATTTCAAGTTCCCCAAATGGGGTATTTTTCTGAAGGTCTTCCCTAAGAAAGTCACTTCTACACACACACTCACACACACACACACACACACACACACACACACACACACGTACCAAACACCAAAACACCTTATAAAACAAGTAGAAAATATTTTCAGAATAAACCAGAGTTTTGCAGACATACTAACGCATCCAAGCATGACAAAGTTTCAGAGCTGTCCCACATCTATGACATGCTATGGAATGCCACAGTTGACTGTCTGGGAAGCCAGCCTGGCTTAGGTGATTATGAGAACAGCTTAGAATTCTCCCGAAGCTTTACACCTTTTAGATTATCCCTAAAATGACTATATTTTGAAGTTACTTCTTAGGCTGTTCCAAAGTAAAGTCAGTTTACTACAAGAAAATGGCTGGCTGTATTCACCAACACCAACATCATCTTGTTAAAGCTTCAGTTCTGGTAACCCCCAATGCAACTGTCTTTCTAAAAATGGAAAGGTTACTTATGGCTAGTCCGTCAGGCTTGTTGCCATGGTGATCACTGGCTGTGTCTGTGCACAGGCTGGTCCCAGGGACCATGTCTACATTTCCATACCATGTATTACTCCATACGAAAACAATGGTTTTGCAAATGGGTTCTTAATAGATAGACCAGACTGGCCTTGAAATCCGAATCCTCCTGCCTTAGCCATCCCAGTACCAGAACCACAGGCATGGGTCACTCGTTAAACATGGGCCACGGTATGCAGTTCTAAGACTTGCCATTCTTAATGTGTCCTTAGAATTCAAAGTGTTTGGTATTTAAATGTCTTCTGAGCATTAATGAAGATATCTGAAATAAGTTTCTCCAGAAGCAACCCAGATTTAACAGTCTGTTTCCCCAAATACAGGCAATCTATATTAAATATAAGCTGCATATGTTAAATATTTAACACGTCTCTGTACATCTATTTGTCCTTATCAATGCTCTCTGAAGACAGACTTCTTTTTTACCACACATGGCCAGAAACTCCATGTTTCTAGAAGCAATTATTCAAGGTTTGCTTTTACATCTGAAATACCCTGACATATTGTTTTCTTCCTTTCTTTGGAAAATAATACCAAATTATAACCTTGTTTTTATTGTTTTCCCAAGTGAGTTACACCATTGATAACATAGGTATTTCTGCCCAGAGAACAAAGTGAGCCAGCAGACTGGGGAAGCACACCTGTGACACCCACTAGAGCACACTATTGTAGCATTAACACTAGTTTTTGACTAGTTCCCATAAGTCAGTAGGGACAAGAGACACCAAAGAAACAGTACTTTCTAGACACAACAGAACCAAGGAACATATGAACTCAGAGATGGTGGTAGCATCCACAGGGCACTTATGGGTCTAAGACAGATAGGGTTTCAATACTGAGAGGGGTAAGTGGACATGATTTTCTCCCACTTATCAAGAAGCTATCTCAAATTAACAACCAATCACAAAGGAACAATTGGTTTTCCCCAGTGAATTCTCAATGTGTATAAAAAACATACTTGAGGGCAGCCCCATGCCCAGCAGTAGATGGACAACTAGAAATGAACTCAGGGGTTTTTGAGGAGTTTTTTTTTTAATTATATTTATTTATTTATTTATTTATTTGTTTGTTTATTTATTTATTTGTCTCATTATGCCTTGTCTGAGTATTTTTCTTTTTTTAATATTACTGGTCTTTTGATTATATATTATGGTTTACAATTTTGGGTTTTTATGAATTTTCTGTGTGTGTTTGTGTGTGTGTGTGTGCATGCGCGTGTGCGAGCATGCCTGAGCATCCATGTGCTTCTCATGCTATTTCTTTTTCATTTTTGTTTTTTGCATTTCTTTTGTTTTCATTTTCTGTGTTTGGCTATATTCTGGTTTGTTTGTTTTCCTGCTTGTTTTCTAAAGAAACATAAGAAGGAGTTGAGTTGGATAGGTTAAGATGAGGGAGGGGGAAACTGATCAGAACATATTATGTGCAAAAAAAATCTTCTTTCAATTTAAAAAGAAATATTTTCAGGTTATTATTATTAGTGCTATTGACAGGGCCTTGCTATGTGGTCCAAGATAGCTTTGAACTTAGGATCATCCTGTCTCTGCCTCCCAAATCCTGGGATAACAGGTGTGGTGGTCTGAATGAGGATGGTTTCCTACTTGTATTAAGCTGTCTGGGAAGGGTTGGGAGGCACGACCTTGTTGGACAGAACATGTTCCTGGGTGTGGGCTTTGAAGTTTAAAAAGTTGGTTATCTTTCACTCTGCCTCATGTTTGTCGATGACATGTGGGCTCTCAGCCACTGCTCTATGGCCATGCCTGCTTGCCCTTGTCACTGTGATGATCATGGACTTAAATGAACCCTTTCTTGTTTAAATTGCTTTGGTCACGGAGTCTTAGGACAGCCACAGGAAGATAACCTAGACAACTGTTTCTATTTGATAAAATAATACAATATTTGTTTAAAATTGAATGCAAATTAAACATAAACCTTGATTTAGGAAACAAGAAAATATAGAGAATGAGAGATTTAGGTTCAAGGACCTCATGGCTGCCTTTGAATCCAGATCCCTTGGCTACCAGCTGGTAGCATACAATCCTGAGCATGCTATCTGTTGTTTCCTCTTTGGAAAAGAGTGCAGAAAGTACTTCTACATCATAAAGTTTTGATGGACCTATCAAAATAGTTAATGTAGCCAGATGCTTAGGAAAAGTCTTGCCACGTCAAGAGATGTAAATTATATGTTGTGGAGCATTGGTCATACCTCAGTCTGTTTGGATTTGTGTGTCAGCACACCTTGGTTTTAAAAGCTTAGCCTGTGGATACTTGTGGCACAAGGGAACTGCTTCCAAATAGTCTGGTGTACTCTGTTACCTAATGGCGCCGTTGGAGCAAAGGCCAAGAATGGAGTCATGTGAGATTCCTGGGTGCTCGTGAGAGAACTCCAAGGAAACAAGACAAGAGTCTTATGGCTTCAGTTTCTTAAAAAACAACAACAACACCCCACAGAATTGTTCTTGGAGTGTGCTTCCACGCCCTGCCAGGTATAGCGGGTAGGAATGAGTATCTTTCAGACTACTCGTTATAACTGGCTGCTGTTATTTGTTTATATGCCTCTATGGAAGAACACATGTCTTGCTGCATGCAATCTGTCCTTGTGATCGTACACTTTACTCAGGTGACTCTTCTTAACCCTCAGAGTATAAATAGCTCAAGGTTAAAGATGGCTATTGCATGAGACTTTAGTCCCGTTCCCCCGCCGCCCCCATGTTTTGGCTCTCTATTCCCAGGACCCACCACCTCTAGAGTGATAAACAGGCATTATGTTCTAAGATTGTTTTACCACATAATCACTCACAGAAAATCTTGGGAGAATCTGAAGATGAAAATTAATTTCTCTGAAGTTGCAGAATGATGGAGAGTAATGCACTTGGCAACCTGTGTCAAGTTGAGCCTCGTGGCTCCTTCTGAAGTCAGCCTGAGGACAAACCAATAGCAAACTAAAAGACTACACCATATCTGTAAAGTTGTTTGATTTACAATTCCCACAAACACCAGGGAGGACTTTCACACATAAACTTTCTGTGAACCCTCCCTTGTCACTCTCCTAATTGCTGGCATCACACAGCAAAGCAATTTATACATCAAATGCGCATCTTCCCACTGCCTTTAACTTCCTTTAAGCAAGACTGGTTTATCTTTAGCTTTTGGAGCCTCCATTTTTTCAGCACCCATAGTCCTCTTCAGGAAGTGGCCTCACCAATTGCCAATATAAGGCAATCTGGTTTTTCTGTCTCTAAATTCTTCTCTCATTTGTTACCAGGAGCTTCTCAATAAAATCAACACCTTCAAGAGCAATAACAGGACAACTTATTCAAAAATGACAAGAAAATTAGAGGGTTAAATATAGGTTGGCATTTTTCAACAAGGGGGTCTATAAAATAGAAAAATCAGAATGCATGATAATACATAGAGACACATATGGAAATAATGACCATTTACTTATTTTTTTCAATTTTAAGTATTCTACTATAAAAATAAATACATGAAAAATTAGCTGAAATTACAACTTATGGCTTCTCTAGGTACAGGGAAACCTTCTTAATTCCAAAATTAGAAAGAAACTGAAGACCAGTTGACTCTGGTCATAACAACATTATTGTTATGCCTTAAATCAGTTGCATATTAATGGTGAACACGACTAATCGTGTGTTTTAGATAGTTACCTTGCTTCCAAAATTTGCTAAAAATAATACTAACATTTGTAATTTTTTGCGTATTTATATAGTTTTCTTTTTGAATATGGGGATTTTAAAAAAATCAAGGACCCCTTTATTAATTATCTTGTTTATAACTGGGATAATGTATGGCTAGTTGATTCAGAAAATTGAAGCAGGTGGGTTCCTGTGATGTGTAAGGTTACTGGATCATGAAAGAGATGTGGAAGTCAGAGCATGGGTGCTGCTAAGCAGTGAGTGGATGTCGCCAAGCAGAGAATAGATGTCGCCAAGCAGAGCATGGATGCCGCCCAGCACTAGGCTCCGGAGATCTGCTTGCTTTTCACTTCCTCTGGTGTCACTGCAAACACATTCTGTTGTAGATCATATAATCACCAAATGATACAGTGTTATCTCGAGAACACCCCAAAATGTATTTTCAGGTTAGGAATAATTGTTGACATGCATTATAGTTGAGATAGTTATTTGAAAAACTGCCTGGGGTTTAAATGAAAATAAATCAATATTGGCAGTTTATATTCCTTGTATTAACACGTAAAGATATCTTAAGAATGAAAGTTATACTTTGGGGCTCTATATTTATAAGGAAATTATCAAAGGGCCAATTTCAATTTTTTCCTAGGTGTTCATTTAGCTATTTGAAAGGAAGTTATGAGGTATGCTTTATTATTAATGACAGGTGATATTTTTCTGAAATTCCCTGTTCTTCTGAAATAAAAATATACATACTCAATAGTAAATGTTTGATCTCAGCCTTTTAGCCATTAGCTGCAAATCATTATATTTTTTTCCGATTCAAAGCCTAACAATTAGGTGTCAGTATTAATTTTTGGATTTTTTTCCCTTGAAAATTGGTTTCAAGTAAATATAAGGATTAACTCTTTGTTTAAAAAGGCAATCAGTTTTGAGTTGTGAACTTCTCTGCAGCCATCCCAACTCTCTGATAGCAGCCTCTGGTAGGCACACGTAGTAATTGAGTTTAATTGTAGAGAGGTTTGCCCAGGAGAACATTAATGCTGCCCTAGAAGGTCATTCAGGAGGATAAGTTCTCATGTGAGCACCACTAGAAATTTCCAAGGATTTTAGAGACTCCTGCTCCTCTTTAAAGTAACTGTCAAGTAATGCTAAGACCTGCAAACTCATTTTAAATTCCTGTCACTGTGGTTGCTTAACCTCTGAAGACGTATGCAGAGTATACAGTCCTATCATAAATCATGGCTATACTGTAGGAATGGCTACACACAGGACACAAGTTCATAAAATTATTTATGGTTCTGTTCTACTGGCTGTTTTTTAATCCATATAAAATTACTCATTTGCATTATTCAAAGAAAAGAGCTCAAAGTAAAGTAAAGAGAGGCAATTGTAAGCTCTCAACTACCAAGATTAATTATATGCTTTGGTTTTGCAGGAAACCAAACAGCAAGATATTGAATCAAGAAGAGCAAAATCCTGGTTGTCATTTACTCTTTAATCACAAGCTCTTGAGATTGTCTGCTCTCTTCTAAAATGTATAACAAAGTAATTGGTGGCAAAGTATTTTCTTGATGAGAATTTTATTCCAATTTTTTTCACTATTTAATTTTTTTTGAGACAATGTATTTAGTGCAGGCTGGACTCATATTCACATGTAGCCAAAGATTATTTTAAACTTCTCATCCTTCTGTCTCAGTATCCCAAATGCTGGTATTGCAGACATGTGCCATTGGGTCTAGTTTTATATAATGCCAGATATCAAACTCGGGGCCTCATGTATCTAGCAGGTACTCTACCAACTAAGCTACATCCTCAGCCCTCTGCTCCATTCTTCAGATCTGCTCAGATGCAGGCTTGCTATTAAGAGAAGTATACATAAAATATTCCATCTATCTATCTATCTATCTATCTATCTATCTATCTATCTATCATCTATCTATCCATCCATCTATATATACCCATCTATATCTATCTATCTATCTATCTATCTATCTATCTATCTATCTATCTATCTATC
>JABTXL010000342.1:5382625-5413718 GCA_025134845.1 Neodon shergylaensis
TTTCTTTCTTTCTTTCTTTCTTTCTTTCTTTCTTTCTTTCTTTCTTTTTTGGACAGGGTTTCTCAGTAGCTTTGGAGACTGTCCTGGAACTTGCTCTGTATACCAGACTGGCCTCAAGTTCACAGAGATCCGCCTGTCTCTGCCTCCTAAGTGCTAGAGTTAAAGGCATGTGCCACCACCACTGGCTAATATAATTTTCTTAAGCACATCAATAACTTGACAATAAAATAAAACTTCAGGCCACTTATTTGAGTGAAGAAAGCAAACTAGAAAGGCATGTTGAGACACAGAAATGGCTTATTTTCCAAACACATTTCTTTAAGGCCTCAACAGGTATCAGAGCAAGAAACAAGGGCTAAGACCTATCTGCAATGGAGAGGAATCTTGTCGGGGCATTCCCTCCCTTCCCCCAATGGAATTACACTATCAAATGTCTCAATGTGTAACTATGAGCTAGAGCTGGCCCCTTGCTTCCACCTTTCTTCCCAGAAAATGGCAACAATAACCAACTTGCTTATCAGGAGTGTTATGAGCTAAACCCACAGTGGAGAGTCTCAAACTGATGAGGGGTAGGTAGACAATAATATGTTTTTAAATAAAAAATGTATAGGGGTAAAATGAATTTACTAATACACAGGAATAGAAAAACAGAATAAGGAACCCATCTCAGATCTAGCACACAAGAGCTAAGGCGAGCTGCTTCTGCATGTCTGCTTGCCAGTTTCTTCTCTGAAATGGGCCACATCACTTCTCCCCTGGGAAGCGACTAAAGATAAAACTGTCTTAACTAGAAACCTGCGAATTTCAACTTCTGTAACACATGCTTAGTTCTGGGAAAAATGATTATGACAATGCCTAACCCTATATAAACCATGAACTATTTCTGACCATGGCTGGGTGTCTTACTTAGGGTTTCAATTGCTGTGAAGAGACACTGTGACCACAGCAACCTTTATAAAGAAAAAACATTTAATTGGGGTGACTTACAGTTTCAGAGGTTTAGTCCATTATTATCATGGCAGGACATGGTGGCATGCAGGCAGATATGGTACTGGAGAAGCAGCTGAGAGTGGAGAAGGAGCTACATCTTGATCAGCAGGCAACAGGAAGTGAACTGAGTGTCACAATGAGCAAAGCTTGAGCAAAGAAGACCTCAAAACCCACCCCCACATTTTCTTCCACAAGGCCACACCTACTCCAACAAAACCATACCTCCTAATAATGCCTCTCTCTTTGTGGGCCATTTCTTTTCAAACCACCACTGGGTCTCTTTAAGCAATACCTAGAAGCTATGCACCGATTAAAGACTTTTTCCCTTTGTCTCTGAGAGCTGAGAATTTCTTGTTGGGAAAGGGTGAGTCCCCAGAAATTCTTTCTCTGGGGCTCAATTAAATAACACAAGAAAAGAAATAAAAATCATTATTTGCAGCTGATTCAAATGGGATAATAGTAAAATATTATGGACTACTTACATTGTTGAATATAAAAACAATTTAAGATTTTGTATAGTTTTAATGGTTTTGACTATAATGATAAATTAGAAGCATTTATTCATTCATGAATGAATTTTTGAAAATATTGGCAATAACTTCTGGTAGAAAAACAAATAATGGTGGCTACACATTCTCTTAGTTGAATTATACAACTGTGCATATACAAATGGAGCAGGTCATAGAATACTATACACAGAGGGATTCATTACCCAAGGATTCATTTCAAACAGGAAGCATTATACAATGTACTGGTTGGAAGATAACCATTGTTAGTACAAAACTTAAAAAGGAGAATAAATATTGTAAAAGTTTGGATACTAAATATGGTTTGGTAGAAATATCAAACTTCTATTTAATGATTTTTACTGGATGTTGAGAATTCCTTCTTGTATAGACATGAAAGTTGTGAATTTTACATGTAATATTTTACATCATTATGTGTGGTCATTTCATAATTAAAGAAATTTATTTTAAATAAAATACTTGGTTTAGAATTTAATATTCTGTTATCCTTCAGTTTATGTGTGAGATTGATTACAGGATCCCTTGTAGATATCAAAATATGTATATACTTCTTCAGTTTAAGTGTAACATTGATTGCAGGATCCCTTGTATATATCAAAATATGTATATATTCACGTTCTTTATATAAAATGGCATAGCATTTGTAAACAACCCACACATATCCTTTGGTGTACTTTAAATCATGTCTACATTATGTATTAGATATAACTCAATGTGAAAGCTATATAAATGGATATTTTTGTTGTATTTTAGGGAGTAACCATAAAAAGAAGTCTACTTATTCAGACACAGTTATTTTTCTGAATATTCACTAAATATTTTCATAGTTGATTGAGTTCATGGGAATGGAATTCATAGACATGGAGACCTGATTACATATATAATTTTCAAGTGCCAATAGCATGCACCAGTTTTGGGCTTTATCTCTTTTTATCCTTTTGATGTAATTTTCCTGAGGTGAGGAACTTGATTAGTGTTTCTGCAGTGCTGGAGATTGGACTCAGAACCATGTACATATAGGCCAGTGGTTCTCAACCTTGCTAATGCTGTAACTCTTGAATACAGTTCTTCATG
Source organism: Neodon shergylaensis (assembly GCA_025134845.1). NCBI lineage: Eukaryota > Metazoa > Chordata > Mammalia > Rodentia > Cricetidae > Neodon > Neodon shergylaensis. The sequence continues at coordinate 5,385,217 of JABTXL010000342.1, forward strand.
TTGTGCTGACCCTCAATGATAAAATTATTTTTGTTGCTGCTATGAATCATGTAAATATCAGAATATGTAGATATTATGTGACCTTGTGAAAAGGTCATTTGACCCCCAAAATGGACACAACCCACAGATTGAGAACTAGGCAAACCCTCTACTGGATTTTTACTGGAAAAATGTTGAAAATTCTTGTACAAACATGAATTCTTGTCCTACAAGTATCAGTCTTTAGTTTTATCTCTCTTCATGATTTAGATATGATATTTCTGATGTGTGAAACTTAATTAATTAATTTTTACAGTGTCAGAGATTGAACTCAGAACCATGTACATCTAGGTAAACTCACAATCAATGAACAGTATTTCCGAATCTTTTCTGTGCTCATTTATTCACCTACTCAACAAATATTCTAGATTCTGTGCCAGGCAGTATTATAGATACAGGAGAGATATGAATGAGAAAGAGTTGTAATCCCATTAATAGAGATAATAACCCATTAAGAGAAGTGTAAGGTAGAATACTTTTGCTATAGTGTAAAGCTGAAAGTTTCCACAGAGAAATGAACATTCTATCCATATGATAGTCCAAACATCAGTCAGGTGTAGGCGGAGTTTTCCCTCCCCAGGAACTGCTTTTGAATTACCACACAGAGACTTATATTAATTGTGAATACTCGGTCAATAGCTCTGGCTTATTACTAGCTAGCTTTTATATTTTATGTTAACCCATATTCCTTAGTGATGCTTTGTAATGTGGTGCTAACTTTATTAGCATGGTATGTTCATCTTCTGCTTCCTCTGCATCTGGCAACTCCTGACACCTTCCTTCTCCTTCCCAGAATTCTCAAGTTGGCTTTTCTGCTCAACTTTATCCTGTTCAGCTATTGGTCAGTCAGCTTTTTTATTAATCCAGTCACAGGGACAAATCTTTACAGTGTACAAAAGGATTATTCCATAGAAGCCAATCATAGGTAATACACACCTACAGAAATTCTAATCTTCAAAAGTCAGAGGCAGGAGGATGCTCAACAAGTTTCAGGCCAAACAGGAATATATAGTGAGATAATGTTATCAAAATTACCACAACTATGGCCAGCAACAACAAAAAGCATTCCAAATGTCATGGACTGAAATGGAGGCAGGCTTTGTGGCTTTTCACTATAAGCAAATACCTGGCAAGAAGTAAGTTGAGGAAATAGAGGTTAATAAATTAGTCGTGAGAAAGAAATAATTAAAAAAACAATTATCACTAACCATTAATTATAATAAACATTGCAATTGGACTTTTAATCTACAGACATGATCTTAATTCAATATTATAAAATTTCAATAGATTTTGTACCTGTAGTTTTTATTTTCCTATACTACTTTTGCAGCACTATTCCTAGGGGAAATTATTGCTGATATATAAAACATTTTATTGAAATCCCATTACCCACAGTATATGTTTAAGGACAAAATGAATGTAGGTAGTCATGCAGTAAATTTTTACTTCACTGTGAAATTTTATATAATTGAAAATCCTTAAAATTTCTTTCCCTTGAGATCTTTTAATGAAAGAATCATGAATGAGTAAACAGAAAAATGAAATATAAAATCCATCCTTGAATGATTAAAACTTTTAAATTAGTGCTATAAATAAGTAGTACATAGAAAAAAGGTTAATATTATACAATGAATAATAGATTAAAAATTGCAGCAGAAGCTGATATCCCAGCAGTATAAGAATCAGAGAACAGGTAGGCACTGGAGCCAGCCTGTAGTGCCAAGGTTCTAGGGACCTACTTCCTTAATGTTGCCTGATCTCCTGATGGGGGAGAGTCTTCTGTTTTGTGTTAATTTCATTGGTTAAATAAAGAGACTGCCTTGGCCCTTTAATAGGACAGAAAATTAGGTAGGTGGAGTAGACAGAACAGAATGCTGGGAGAAAGAAGCCTAGACAGTGAGTCGCCATGATTCTCCCACCCGACACAGCCGCAGGTTAAGATCTTTCCTGGTAAGCCAGCTCGTGGTGCTACACAGAATATTAGAAATGGGTTAGATCAATACGTAAGAGTTAGCCAATAAGAGGCTAGAACTAATGGGCCAAGCAGTGCTTAAAAGAATACAGTTTCCGTGTAATTATTTCGGGTAAAGCTAGCTGGGTGGCGAGACGCAGCCCGCCGCTCCTATTACAACAATCTCCCAAAATAACAGCAAGGCTGGAGATCTGGTATTTAAACACATCTTTCTACGAAGACATTGCATATTCAAATTACAACTTAAGAAGTTCAAAGGAGGGTTGAAAAGTGTCTGCAAGGTTCTTTAAGGGCTTAGTAAATAACCTAGAAGAACTTCGTGAAATGATTAGGCTCACATATTTTTTAATATAGGAAGCTCTATAAAGGCCTCTCTCTGCTGATCTAATGATTTTTTTCTTTTTTTCTTAGTAGTCTAGATGATTGTCTTAGTTAGGGTTTTCTATTGCTGCTGTGAAACACCATGACTAAAATGCAAGATGGGGAGGAAAAGGTTTCTTTGGTTTACTCTTCCACATCACTGTTCATCAACAAAAGAAGTCAGGACTGGTAGTCACACAGGGCAGAAACCTGGAGGCAGGAGCTGATGCAGAGGGCATGGAGGAGTGCTGCTTACTGACTTGCTCCCCATAGCTTGCTCAGCCTGTTTTCTTACAGAACCAAGGACCATCAGCCCAGGGATCCACCACCCTTCAATGGACTGGGCCTTCCTCCTTCAATAGTAATTAAGAAAATACCTTAAATACTTCCCTACAACCCTGATTTTATGAAGGCACTTTCTTAATTGATGTTTCCTCCTCCCAGATGACTTTATCTTGTATCAAGTTGCTGTAAAAGTATCCAGAACAATGGTGTTCTTGGTATTTTGAAGATATGATCTCTAAGTCTTTGTGGAGTATAACTGTCTGAGTTTGGTGAGCTGTGCCTCGGGCTCATCCTTTTATCCCCAATTAAATAAGATTCCTCTTCTCAGTCTGCCCTTGCCATTTCAGTGAACTCACACTTAGATTTCTTACATACCAAAGGCTTGTACTCGGTATATCTGCTTATGTCTGATAAGGACTGATTTGGGGAGCTGTCATTGACCACACTTAGGATGACATAAAGCTGCCATGACTGGAAATTAAGCTGGCCCACACTCTGCACATAGAAGCCTGCCACAGGCCTCTGTCATCTTGTATGTCATAGCTCAATTTTTGACAATTTCTTAACTACAGAAAGCATGTCTTCTGCCTAAAATATGCTTCCTTGTACAGGATGAGGCATATCTCCAACCACAGTTCCTCAGTTGTCTTCCTGTTTCTATTTCTATATGGCAAAGCCTCAACTTACAGTATCCAGATTTAACAATCCAGTTCTTGGCTATCTTCTCTCACATTCCCATTGCTCTTATGGGTTTCATACTTATTTATATTTTTAATGCTATATTTACATGAAACAGAAATAAACACATGTGTTAAAACTATCATTTTTAGCAGACTATATATTTTTTGTCAAGAATCCCAGGAAAATGTTTCATAGTTTTCTGGTTATAACAAATGTGTATTATGTGGGTGACCTGGCTTAGCCACAAACTACATTTCTGGAAGTGCTAAAAAAAAAAAAACCAAAAAAAACTTTAAAAATTACTCAGTGCTTACTTTTACTTGTCTAACAATACTCATCGTTTAATATAATTTTGTAAAATAGCAGAATAATATGAGCACTCTTGTTTGCATGAGCTGTATTTGATATATGTCTTGGGAGAAAGATAATCTTTCTTTCTAGAAAAACTCTGGTCACCAAATTCTATTTCCTATGGTCTTTCTTCTAAAGAAGGGATTTTTAGTTCCTTGTTTTCTTTTATGTGTAATTTTTCAGGATCATGGTTGTACAAAAAGGTCTTAAGAAATTAAAAAAGACAATTTTATTATCACCACATAAACTATTTTGATGACTGCCACTGAAATGACTTAATATTTCAAAATACAAAGACTGTTTATATCTATACACAAGGCTCTGTAGGGATAACCTGTTTTCAGCTGTGCAAGGGACTGGATCTGTCCATGCCAATTCAGTGGTCATATGCCGTTTCCATCTATCACACTCTAATTAAAACTTCAAGAAACTTGATATTTTATATTCAGCTGCTTAACTCCAATGTCTCTGACAATGGAAAATAAGAATGTTAGTCTTTCCTAGCTTATCCACCTCTAAAAGTGAGCTTTATTACACGAGAGTCCTAGTAGACATCTATAGGAATTAAACAGTGTGCTGAATCTTATACAGAAAAGTAAGCCCTTTGTTCATGACTCTTTCCTGGAATCATTTTCAGCATCTCAGAGACCCATATTCAAATGTTCTAGTTAGCAGTTTTCTCATAAAAAATGTACAACTGTGTCGTTGTAACATGCCAGTTATAGACAGAATTCATTGAGTTTCTACTATTGTGTATGAAAATTTACTGCCCTTATGCCAGCCCTGTACTATGTACTATGATCTTGTTGCACACACACACACACACACACACACCTCTCACTGTTGCAGGCAAAGAAAATTTCATCCTAATTGTATGATACTCAGATATATGTACATGTTGGTTGGTGTATATTCATGTATTGTGCCTTGAAGACACTCCGTAAGTGTATTGGAGAAATGTACACAATTTAAGATAAAAAATTTCCCTTGAAAATATTGTGAATATTTTCTGTGTTTTCAAACAATTTGAGTGGGTGACATTGACAGGATATGGATGTACCAGCACCCATTTAACTTGAACCTTACTGTGAAATTCTCAGTAACTTTCCAAGTTTCTGATGCTCTGAGTAACCTGTCTGTAATCTGCAAACTGCAAACCAGAAGCCTCGACCCTGGTCCTTGTGGAGCCCAAGAAATGGAATCACTGAACCAAGAGTTCTTGTTACACATTGCTAATTTCATTTCCTGAAAGATACTTTTAAAAATTTTTTTTAAGTTAAAAAACTCCTATAATTATTATAAAAGAATAATCATTTAAAAAGTCAAAATGAATCATATCTACCATAATATACATATAATACGTGTTTGTATACATATTCACATTTAGAGATTAAATGAAATTTCCAATTCCCTCGAAGAGCCATTGACTGTTTAACAGAAACCCCAACTTCAATCATGAGACGCCCTCTTTGGTATTGTTGATCAGGGTTTTCTACGAGATTCCTCAGACATTATAGGCTATTGCCATTGCCCTTGCTTCTCCACATCACCATCATGAAACTTGTTAGAGGAAGCATGTCAATGTGGGTAGGCTTTGGAGTTTCAGAGCCTGGCCCCATATCTTGTTCTCTCTCTGCTTTCTGTATGAATGAAATGTGGTCATCAGGATTTCTGTTCCTGCTACCATGCCTCCTCTCCCTGTTGCAATACCTTTTCTACCCTAGTGTACTTGTTTCTTTAGGACTGCAAGCCAAAATAAACCTATTCCCCTAAGTTGCTTTCTGTCTGGGTATTTTATCTCAACAATGGAAAGGAAACTACCCTAACTAGGTTGGCCTCCAATTCGTGATCTTCCTGTCTCAGCTTCCCAAGTGCCAGCATCATATGCCTGGCTTAGCTTGCATTTTGTCGACTGTAATTGTGGCTGAAGATTTTCTCACATATTCATTTTCACACTATGTTGAAATTTTTCTTTTTACTACACGGTTATCTAATTCTTTTGAAAATAGAAAAGGGATTTATTTATCTTTATGTGTGTGAGTGTTTTGTCTGCATGTATGTGTGCCATTTCCATGCAGTGCCCTTGGAGGCCAGAAGAGGATGTTGGCCCCCTTGGAATTGGAGTTAGAGACAGTTGTGAACTACTGTGTGGGTGCTAGAAACTGAATCCTAGTCCTCTTCAGGGGCAGTAAGTGCTCTTAGCCACTGAGCCATCTCTTTAGATCCTACCCACTAAGTTTTAGTAATTCAAATTCTTTATATTTTACTTTTCTGTCTATGTATTCTTTCATTAAGAAAACTCAAAGAAAGGAAATTTTTAAAATTTTGTTTATATTTTATGTGTGAGTATTCTGCACGTACACCTGCACGCCAGAAGAAGGCATCAGATCTTATTGTAGAGGGTTGTGAGCCACCACATGGTTGCTGGGAATGGCTGTTTACAAACTGTGAGAGAATAAGGATCACTGTTAGAGGTGAAATGAAAGCCCGCGGGCAGAAATGACATCCACAGGACTGGAAACAGAGTCCAGTTAGCCAGCTAGGACAGCCTGACTTGCATTCTACCTAGGTTGTGGCCATGGATGATTCAACTAATTTTCTAGACTCTTCTGTGCTGTTGGTCACAGAGGTAGGCAGGGCAGACTGGCATCCTCATCTCCAAGCCTGGGCTCTTCACTGTGTCCTCCTGTAGCGTAAGGGCTGGGACACTGTCACCGTGCTTTCTCCTGTGGCTAGTGTTCTGGATGCAGACTTGGTTTTGCACAATTCGTGAGCTTACACGTTTTCTTGGTCATGTATATACTGGCAAACATGTCATGGAACTATGACTTTTTCCTTTCCTATTAAAAGAATTCTTTGGGACATTTACACACACACACACACACACACACACACACACACACACACACACACACTATCCTTTCTCCGTCTGGAAACCCTCTTCTTACTAAACAGCCTCCTGCTTTGAAATCATCTTTTAAACCACCAAGTTGAATTATGCTTGTTTGCATAAACAGTGAGGGGTTATTTACTGGGACACAGACAACCTAGAAGTGTCTCCACCACTGAAAAAAAATAATACCTATGAGTGCAATGGTCGTTTCATGTTCAGGAAGCAAGATTTACAGTACTCCTTTGTAACCTCTGCCCCCACACTCTTTCTGATCCCGCTTCTGTGTTCCCTGAGCCCTGGAGGAGGTAACACAGCTATTTGTTTAGGGCCAAAGACTCCACTGTCACTTATTCACGTTGATCATTGTGAATCTCTGAATTACTGCTTCAGAAAGAAACGTCTCTGGTGAAGGATGAGTGCAGTGTGATCTTTGAGTATCAAGACAAATATTTAGAAGGTGGCTTGACACCATGGAATTGTGATTCTTTCAAAATATTTATAGCAACATCCCATAGTCTTACCTCCAGCTTCTTAAAAATTGGGAAATAATCCCAGCAAAACTGGTGTTCTTATTTTGGTCCCTACAAATGATTGTATGAGATTTGTTGGGGACTTATCCTGACCATAGAATGATGGTTCTCAACCTTCCTAATACAGTTCCTTGTGTTCACTTAACCACAAAATTATTTTATTGCTACTTCATAACTGTAACTCTGTTACTGCTATGAATTGTAATGTAAATATCTGCTGTGCAGGATAACTGATACGCTGTCCATGTGAAACCGTCATTTGACTCCACATGTTGAGAATCACTGCCACAGAGGTTTCTAGTCTCAGGATTTTTATGTTATTGTTAATTCTCTCTCTCTCTTTCTCCCTTCTCCTTGCCCTCACTTTCCTTCCTTCTTGTTTTTTTTTTGTGAGTGTGTGTTTGTGAGTGTGCATATGCCATAGTGTACATGTGTAGGTCAGGGTCTCTCCTTCCACCATGTAGGTCCTGGGAATTACAGACCAGATTATGGTAACACACACCTTTAATCCCAGTAGCCACAATGACACACATCTTTAATTCCAGTAGCCACACTAGTTTGACATAGAAACTGGGCAATGCATGCCTTCAATCCCAGCACTAGACAGGAATATAAAACAAGGAGAGGTAGCTCACAGACACAGTCTCATGCTGAGATTCCTGGAGGATCGCCATTTTGAACTGAGGTTGAGGTAAGAGCCAGTGGCTGGCTGTTTTGCTTTTTGGATCTTCAGGTTGAATTCCAATTTATTACCCTGAACTTTTATTAATCGTGCTTCATCTAACAAAATGGTCTTTTGTGGAATATTTATTTCATTTGGCAAAGATGTGTTACATTTGTTTATGCTGCATTTGTTTAATGATGTAAAGACATGTTGCTAGGCAGTAGAGAGATAGACAGGCCTGGTGGGCAGAGAGAATAAATAGGAGGAGGAATCTAGAGTTGAAAGAGAGAAGAGAATGAGGGAGAAAAAGATCAGAAAGTGCCTATGGCCAGCTAGTAAGGTAGCCAACAGCCAACCAGACATGGAAAAGGACATACAAAATAAAAAGAGGTAAAAAGCTCCAAGGCAAAGCATAGATGAAGATAAACAGGTTAATTTAAGTTATAAGAGACAGTGGGACAAGAATAAGCTAAGGCTGAACATTCATAAGTAATATTAAGTCTTTGTGTCTTTGGGAGTTGATCGACAGCCCGAAGCTACATTTGGAGTTCCAACGCGGGGCCTGTCTGAATTTCCACATAGGGCCTAAAAAAGTAGAAATGACAAGCTAAGTAAAAACTGCCGGATCTGATCTTGGTTTAATTTTGGTATGTGGTATCTATCAGGAAATTTGTCCATTTCTTTTAGATTTTCCAATTTTGTGGAGTACAGATTTTTGAAGTATGAAGTATTACCTAATGCTTCTCTGGATTTTCTCAGAGTCCGTTATGCCCTCCTTTTCATTTCTGATTTTGTTGATTTGCATATTCTCTCTCTGCCTTTTTAATTAGGTTAGATAAGGGTTTATCTATTTTGTTTTTCTCAAAGAACCAACTCTTTGTTTCATTAATTCTTCATACTGTTCTGTTTCTATTTTATTTATTTCAGCCCTCAGTTAAAAAAAAAAAAAAGGAAAGCTAACTAAGTGCACCCTGCAGCATGCTAGCCAGAAACACTCTTGCACGGCTCCAGTTTCCATGCTTCGTGTTTCCGTTGGGACTCCCCTCAGTGATGGATTGTGCCCTTAAAGCATAAGCTGACGAACCCTTTCCTCTTCAAGTTGCTTTTGATCAGAATTTTATCCCAGCACAAACGGAAACTAGAATAAGAGACAAATCCCCACTACTAGGTCATACTTTCTGGAGATTTCTCTACTTTCCAAGAACTCCATGAGCTGAGGAGAAAGCTTTTATCTGTGGGTCTTTGAGGGACATTCTGAATCTAAAATATGAAAAGTTCACTAATGATTGCTTCGCCTTGGTGTTTGAGCTGCAAACACAGCCCATACTGTGTTCGTATATGTTTCTATTTCACAGCTGGCGACTCTGTGCACATGGACACACATGCATACATGTTTATGTACTGAGCTTATATCATGGCCCAGTAATAATGTTTTGTAGCTACTCTACCAAGTTATCTTTATTAATTGATGTAATAGGTGACACAATTATAAGATAAAGAACGTATTTTATAACTCCCTTACTTGGTTGTAGGACATTAAAAAGAAATCACACTGGATCTTCGCTGGATGTTTACGCCATGCTGACCAGCTTTCATAGTGTGAAAGGGTGCTAAGTACGCTCCTGGGGAGAAATGTCATCAATAGTCCAGCTGTGGCCCTGATGAGCCCTCGGGCCTTCCTAGAAAGATACACCCACTGGTGTAATAATGGCCTGCAAGTTATGGGGAAAACAAATTGTTTTCTGATTGAACTCAGCTTTACAGGAAGAAACTTATGTCTGCTATTGTAAACCTGACAAGAGCCCTGTGGATAGCAAAGTCATCAACTCTCGCTGAGAACCTATTATTGTCATTTTGCTAAATGGATAAATCATTGAACTGCTTTCTAAATACTTACGCTCACACTCATAGATCAATGCTGCTACCGGCCAGTATCAGAGAAACTGCTTTTTACAGTATGCAGCTTTTAATGCAGAGGCTCACAACTGTGTAAATGGAATTTTCTGTCCTGCCCAGTCCTGCAGCCATTCAGTCCCAAAGAAACCCACAGAGGCCTATATTAATTATAAACTGTCCGACCCATTAGTTCAGGCTCATTATTAACTGGCTCCCACAACTTAAATCAATTCACAAGCCCCATCCATATTTAGCCACATGGCTTGGTACCTTTTACTACTGAGACATTTGCATCTTGTTTCTTCTGACTGGCTGGTGACTGCATCTCTGCCTTTCCTCTTCCCAGAATTATTTTAGTCTGGTTGCCCCACCTATACTTCCCGCCTGGCTACTGGTCAATCATCGTTTTATTAAAACCAATATGAGTGACGAATCTTTACAGTGTGCCAAAACATTATTCCACAGTCAATGTGGAGTCCTTGACCTTTAAAGAGGACATCCATATCACTTCCTGTGCTAAGGATCAGGGACTGGCTCAGAGGAGGTGGGTGAAAAAGAATATAAGAGCCAGAGTTTGGAGAGGATTTCTTTAAGACAGTGTTTCTTTGCCATAGCCACTGGACTTAGGAACTCACTGAAGCTGTGGTTATTTGCACAAGACCTGTACAAAATTGGACTTCTGCTGGCTTTATTCTGCATGGCCTAGGAGTTCAGAAGGCCCTACCCCTCACTGAGGGTCTATGTGCTGTAAATGCATGCTGAAGGGGGTGGTGTAATTTTCTTCAGCGGCATAGCCACTGATAAATTACCAATATTTCCATTAAACAACCCCTCCCCCAAAATACTCATGAAGGCAACTGTAATTAAACTCAGCGGGTCAATAGGAAACCAACAATCATCAAAAGAGAAGGAAGTGTTTCAGTGGGAAGAGTGTTGATAAGAGAAGGGAATAGGGATGAAATTCAATACACACACACACACACACATATATATATGAATTGATAAGAGAAGGGAATAGGGATGAAATTCAGTATATATATATGTATATATATATGAAATTGTAAATGAACAAAAAAAATTAAAGCTCATTTTTATAGTAAAATGCAGAGAACATATTTTCTGAACAAATATGATGCCAAAGCTGGAATGAAATGTCCGTTTTCCTGGATGCACTAGCATGGGCAGGAGAATTAGTGAATCTGGCTATCCTGAGACGTGAATCTGATATAAAGATAGACTACAGCTAGATTTGGAAAGTTTATTGACATTGGTGGTTTGGGGCTGTTCTGTAGCTATTGGCACCTGAATATTGTATACGCTCAAGCCGCCATACTTTTCTCTAATATGTTGTTTCTTTTAAACTCGCCACTGGATTTTGAACAAAATCCTAGGTTTCCACAGCAACTACTACCACCATTCTTTTCTTTTACAGAAATATATTTTTGTTATTTTCTTGTAATTTCATGTGTACAATGTATTAGATCATATTCACCCCCGCTACTCCATCTCCCCCACTCTCCTCCTTCTTTTAAAAATTATTTTATGTGTATAGTGCTTGCATGCATGTATGTCTGTGAACCACAGATGTGCAGTGCCCATGGAGGCGAAACAGGGCATCAGGAACTGGACTTACAGAAGGTTGTGAACCACCATGTGGGTGCTGGAAAATGAACCTGGGCCCTCTGGGATAGCAGCCAGTGCTCTTTACTACCAAGCCATCTCTCTTGGCCGAAAAACAAAAACAGACACATCAAATCCACTTTTTGCTGTCTACATTCGATAGTGTCATGGATGTTGGGCCATCTTCTGGAGCACGGCCACACTCTTAATGGCAACTTACTCCCCAACTCCCAGAAACTATCTACTTAGCTAGGGACGAGGGTTCAAGAGTTGCTTCCAGCCTGTCCATCGCATTTCTCTAGTGAGGCCCTTAACTGTTCTGTAGGGAATTGCTAATTTCTTTTCTGTCACGTTGGGAAGGGCCATCTTCTCAGGTAGGCAGCACTTGGTAAGCTACAGGAGGAGCTCAGCAGATGTTGGTGAAAGAGAACATTTTTTTAAAATTCCATCCACTCTCCAGATGACACTCGTCAGCCTGCTTTCAGTCCAGCTTCTTTTGCTCTGCTTTTATTGAAAGCCGCTTGCCACTCATTCCCTTCCCTCCTGCAGGTCGAGGTCCAGCGAGCTCTCCTCCGGGATTCACCCCTCCCCTCGCCGCGTCGGCGAGCTGACGTCAGGCGCAGCCGGGGCGTTCCCGTCAGGCTCGCCCAGCGGAGCCTGAAGGTCGGGGGTGGGGTGGGGGGCTGCCTAGGTTCTGCTGGTACCGCGGAACTGCAAGCATCGATTGCCTCGCCGGCTTCAGCCCAGGCCTGGTCTCCAAACCCAGAGCCTCATTTTCCGGCACAGAGCTGCTCAGTTTCGGCCCCGCCCCCTGGGCGCTGGCGGTGGTTTCCTAGGGAACGACGGTGCGCGCCGACGGCGATTGGACCGGGTCGCGCGTGCGTGGTTGTCTGTGTTGGTGGCGACCCCGCAGAGGGTGCCCCGAGGTTTGACTGCTGCACAGAATGGCCCATTTCTCCAGCGACGATGAGGTGATGCTGCAGGCGATGCTCCGGCAGCTGTTCCAGAGCGTGAAGGAGAAAATCACCGGCGCTCCCTCCTTGGAGTGCGCAGAGGAGATCCTCTTGCGGCTGGAGGAAACTGACGAAAATTTTCACAAGTAAAGTCGAGTTTAAGTTTTTAAGCAAACAAACCACTGGTCCAGGGAAGGTGAAAATGATTCGGATAAAGAGAGTCATTTGATTTTTGTTAAAATAGCTAATTGCTGGTTCAGTTTGTCTACCAGTTGTCCCAGTGCCGAATTTATTTTTTCTTTCTTTTCTTTTTTTTTTTTTAACTCTTTTTCCAGAGCCTCTTCTGCCTGTTTTTCTTTGCTGTTACATCAATTGTAAATTCGTGTACTTTAAAGAGCAGTCTTAATCCCTGAAATTCGGGATTCCTTTCACTTTACCTAGAAGCAGTGGCCCCTAAAATCCCTATTTACTGGTCTGTTGCTTCACTACCTGCTGTAGTTAGCCATTCAACACTGCAAGGGCTCCCGTGCTGAAGTAGTTCTGGTGCCTGTGGAGCAGGAGGGCGCCCATGCAATTGCCCCAGTCCAATGAAGAGAGGCAGGATGTCAGGCATGGAGGAAAAAAGAAAGTTGTCAGGTGCTACCAGAATGGTCTTTAAAAATGTAAACGCACCTTAGACTTAAATATCTTTAGAGAGCTAATCCTTTCTCTGGAGTTTATCCATACACCAAGTTAAGTCTATCTCCGGGCTCTCGGTTTATGATGAGTTGTAGCTTTTACAAATCCAGTGTTTGCATTTTATTTGGTCTCACAGTCATTGTTTCTTGTGATGTCGCTTTAGTCTGCTAATCTATTTAATTCACTCTGGTGCTGGGAATGGAACCCAGGGTCTCATGAATGACAGGAGACATTTTATGGTGCTTTTATTGACTTTTGGATAATTTGAAGTTCAGTTTCTCTGAAAATGGGCATTAGGGGTCCTTCAGGCCTTTGATGCTCTGTGTTAAAGGTTGTTTATGTGTTTTATGCTCCAAAAACAGTAAATAAGGCAGTGATTTTAGCAGTGTATTTTGGGAATTTTTCAGTTTTATTTAGATTTTTAAACTAATTTACATAAAGATTCTCATTAACATCCTGTTACCTTAATATTTCTAAGGTCTGCAGTTATATCTTCCTTTTATGATTCCACATATCAAAAAACTTATATGGGATCCTGGGTTTCTGGGTTGTTAGCATTTTTATAAGAAGGTGGCATTGGAGATATTTGAGTCAGTAAATATGTAATTTCAGGTATAATAAACCCAAGTGGGAGACAGTTTGCTCATTGGAGGAGAAACTAATATAGGTAATGCTGTCATGGAGATTTGTCATGCGGAGATGTTAACCTGTCCCTTCCTTTAGTGGCCTCTTCTGGTTTTCTCTCTAAGCTGTATGTATTTTTTCTGAATGTTACTAAATTAAGTAAAGACATTCATATTTCCACTCTTCTCCAGTGTTACTACCTCCGTTTTCCAAGAAAACTCTATTGTTGTTTTTCCATGGTGAACCTGTGACTTTCTCAGAATATTGATACAAACATTTGGGCAGGTATTTTACTTAACTAGGGAGATGGGTCAGTCTAAGATACAGAATTTGCTGGCATGATGGTATGCACCCATAATCCCAGGCTGGAGGAGGCTGATGAAGAAAGATTTTGAGTTTGAAGCCAGCCTGACCTACATTTTTCCAATAAATAAGACAAAAGATTTAGAGATTTCTTGCCAGCATTTGATACTTATTTTCTTAATGACAAGGCAAGAAATTTTTGTATGTTACAGGCCTTTGCATGCTAAATTCCTTGGCTCTGGTTAATAAATTGCACTGATATTTGCTATGTTTTAATTTCTCTATTTGTTTCAGCTATGAATTTGTAAAATACCTTAGACAGCACATATGTAACACGTTGGGGTCTATGATCGAAGAAGAAATGGAAAAATGCACATCTGATCATAATCAGAATGAGGAATCTGGTTATGACACTGTTGTACAGCACGTCACCAAGAGAACGCAGGAGTCTAAGGAGTGAGTATGGCATAATAATTATGTTTGTGTTTATAATTTAGATCTCACCCTGGAAGCCCTTTGACTTCCCTTTTCAAGGGATTTTTCTAGCTTCCTGACCTCTGTAGAGAAGTAGGATATATAGAAAGATAAAGATTAACTATTGGATTTCCTTTCAAAAGAAAAACCTTAAGGTGGGTAAAATAGCTGGGAAGGGAAAGTTGGAATGCTGGTAGGGCTCACAGATTTTAGAGATTGTTAAAGCTGTGGGATGTTTTGGCTAAGAGTTACAAAGAGGAGAAGATAAAATGGAGAAAGAGGACAAGAGGTAGGAATATGTGCAGCAGTTTGGGAGATGTATCTGCAGGGTAAACTGGGTGGAGAAACATCAGCAGGAGTCTGCAAACTCAACAGAGCCCTGTATAAGCAAAAGCATCACGAGGCATCCACAAAAGTGGAAGGTAAATAGCACAGGATAAGAACCAAAATGATTGAATTGCAGGCCCGCCGACCCTGATCCCTCTGGCTATGGCAGCTTCCTGTGTGCAGAAGGGGGAGTTGGACCCTTTGGTCCCTGCAGCCTCTGTGTTCTGGGATTTCTGGCATGGGAGGAGGAGAAGTTATAAGTCCTCTTTTGAAGTTTCCTTGGATCTCAGCACCTGTGCAGGCTAGGCAGATGTGAGGAGCACACTTCCCTCCAGTTTCTGCTGCTCTTCCAACACTAATACCTCATTGGGATTTCTTGACAGTACTCCGATGCCATACCCCTCACATTCTATAGAGCAAACTCAGGGCTCTCTAGGTAGTCCACAGGACTGGCCATGAGCTTTCTGCACACTCTCCTAACATATTTGCCACCTTCTTTCCCATAATCTCACCACACTGGTCTAGCTCTTTATTAAACACTCAGGCAGGCACATCTCTCAGGTTTGTCCTCATGTTGGATTGCTGTAGAGTGTCCTTTCCATAGATTATCTGATTTAACATTCAACTTGGGAGCATCTTAGTTCACTGTCTTCATTTTAAGGCATTTTGTTCTCTATTCTAATAATAGCCTTTCTCTCTTCATCATATTTCCCTATTTTGCTTTATTTTCCTTTCACCTTTTTGTCACTAAGAAAGGATGCAATCTATATCTTTTTCTTTTATTTCAGCATTTCATTGATAGGATGGGTGATCTACAAAGATAAATTTGTATCCTATTTTTTTTATTTCTGTATCCTTAATGCCTTGAAAGTGCCTTGTATATTATAGATGCTTAATAGAGACTTGTTAATAAAATTGAAGTGTTTTATTTAATTATAATGTATGATTATAATTAATTATAATTTTGTTGAATTATAATTAAACTAGAATCAGTTTTATGTTACAAATTGCAATACTGTAGATGTTATTTGTTCTTAAACAGTGTTAGGAGCTTGGTCCCCAATGTGGCAGAATTAGGAGGCAATAGATCCCTAAAGAGAAGCTACATACAAGAAAATTAGGTCATTGAAAACAGAGTCTCAGCGGGGATTAAGGCAGTTCTTAACCCTGTTTAGTTCTAGTAAGTGAGTGAGCAAGCATGCATGCTTGCCACAGAGAAACAGATGTTAGAAAGCAACAGTCCCCTCCCTACCTCCTGGCTTCTGGTCGTGTCTATCCCTTTCTCCAGCAATCTTGTGATTTTTGTGCTATTTACCATGAGGTCTGGACCAGAGCTGGGAAGAAACTAACGCAAGCTTGTGATCCCCCAAACTTATGAGATAGGCTTCTTTTCTTCATTACTGTACCTAGGCTCAAGTACAGTTTTAGCAAGGAAAGCAGACTGATGTTGAAAGTGCTGTGTCATTAGCAGTAGCTCTTTTTCATTTATATGTCAGCTAGTCTTCATGCATTGAGTGAGCAGCAGCTACAATATGGTGTACTCTAAAGAGGAAGGAAGTGTTTTCCACCCTTCACTAATCTACAGTGTAAAGAGAAGAGTTTAATACTGTTCTGAAATGGAAATGAAACAGATTCAATTAGGTGTGTTAAGTTCTATAATATATACAAAAGGCTGTATGGAAATATCAAGGAAGAAATATATTAGTCCAAATGTGTAATGAATGTTTATAACAAAGAAGCATGAAAACACAAGCCCCAAAGGAAATTAACTTCCCCCTGGAGCATGAAAGTGATGAATGGATGGGTGGGTCTGTCAGGGTTCCGGGTCCCTTTCACTGTCCTACTCCATCATCCCTTATGGCAGGGGATGGTAATGTTTCTTATAAAGGAGCATATAATAAACACGTTAGGTTTCATTCCCTGTATATTTTATCAACAATATAAGAACAGCCATAGATCATATATAATGGAAAGAATGTGCACGTGTTATAGTTAAATTTTATTTAGTGGAAAGTCAGTTTAGGTCAATAAAATAATGTCTTAATTACTTTTTTATTGCTTATTGTAGTTTTATTACAACTACTAGAGACCAAGGATTCAAATGGCCCATGAGGGCCATTCTGTTTTAAACCATCAGAGATAATATTCTGCCAACCCTAGTATCAGAGTTAATCAAATTTCTGCTTGAGTATTATCTATTGTATTAAAGAAAATTAGTTCTAATTTATTTATAAACTAAGCTTAAAAATTTTAGTCTGGACAGGAATTCTGTTTCTCTTATGAGAACTATTATTTATTGTTGTTACTCATTGGAATAAGATAACAATATATAGACATAAATAGTTCAGACATTAACATATGGAATAAAGTCCATAAAGTTAAAATTTCTTTTTTTAATTTTTGTTTTTTTGAGATAAGGTTTCTTTGTGTAATAGCTCTGGCTGCCCTGTAACTCTCTTTGTAGACCAGGCTGGCCTCAAACTCACAGAGATCCACCTGCCTATGCCTCCTGAGTGCTGGGATTAAAAACATTTACTACTGTACCTGGCTAAAGTTTCTTATTTTATAGAAAAATAAAGGAGTTGTGTCCATATTTGGACAATATTTAAATACCTAGTAGTCTGAGTCTAGCTGCTTATTCCAAAATGAATGCTAAACCTGATCAGATGATGGAGGCACACAAGCATTTTAGTGATAAGTGCAGAGTTTTATATGATCCTATTAGGAAATTACTTTCAAAAAAGCTCTTTGTAAGCTATTTAGCTCTGTTGTCCTTAAGTTCATCCATGCATAAAATTTAAAACAGTAATAACCACCAAGATTTAAAAAGACTTAATGAATAAAGTCTTGTGCTTTTTGAACTGTGGACGATAGACTTTAAGTTGTATGGAGTATTATTTGGTTCGAAGTAATTTTTGTGTTTCTTGAAAAGTTACTCAGTGCTCATGTGGCAACAGTACATTTTTATTGTAATAATTACAAGCCATACCGCTAATTAAACATTTTGATATTTATTTATTCAATATTGGTACGTGGAAGAGTTTCTTTTTAGGCCTTTCTTGTTATTTAATGAGTTTGGAAGCACTTAGACAGATTTCCATTGTTATTCTGGCTTTCTTTCCTTGAAGCTTTTTATTTCCCTATTTGAATATTTCTTGAAGCATTATAGGAATGTGTGGATGGTATCTATATTCGATATCTGCTTCCCTTTGTTTTCTAAAAGCTACAGTGGCTACTGTTGCATTCTGGTTAAGTTAACCCTTGATATTGATGATCAGCTACTTAGGTTTGTAAAAGATTATTGCTCTTATTTTCCCTTCCGACCATTTTTTATGATAGTTCTTACAGAGGAATTCATGGTTGTCCTTTAAAAAGTTCCTATTATAAACATTTATGTCCAAATGGAAATTTCAGATGTTCAGTGGATTAAATAATTCTCATGTTCTGCTTTTCATACTTCTTCATTAAATTACCAAAATTCCTTTCCTTTTTTTTTCCCGTGGTTGCTGTTTCTTCTTTCTTCTCCTCCTCCTCTTTTTCTTTCCCTGTAGTAAAAGGCCGCTCGTTCATTCCCAGCCACTTAGACCCAAAGTAATCACACAGAAGCTATAGTATTTACCACTGTTTGGCCAGTAGCTTAAGAGTATTGCTAGCTAGCTCTTACATTTAGAATTAACCCATCTCTATTAATCTGTGTGTCTCCACGTGGCTGTGACTTACTGGCAAGGTTCCGAACAGCTGGCAGCTCTGTGTTTTTCCCTTCTGGCATGGATCTGCGTGGCATCTTTCTCACTCCGCCTTCTTTCTCCCAGCATCCAGTTTACTTTTCCTGCCTCGCTTTACTCTGCTAAACCACTGGCTGAAAGAGATTCTTTATTAACCAATGGTATTCACAGCATACAGAGGGGAGTCCCACATCACTTCCCTTCCCTTCCTTTTTAATCTTCCTTCTCTTCCTTCTTTTACCTTCTCTTGATGCAGACTTGAACTAAATCTTTCTGTGTCCATTTAGAGGGCTGGATTACAGGCAGACCTCACTGGATCTAGCTAAATCACCAAATTGTAAATTTTAAAGAAATAGAGAAGTCATGAAGTACCTGTCAACATACCTAACTTCAAAGGATGCTGAGAGTATAGTTTAGCTACTATCCAATTACTGTGAAAGGAGAGAGCAGCTTTCTGTTTGTTTGAGACAGAGTCACAATATGTAGCACTGGCTGGCCTGAAACTTGCTTTGTAGGCCAGGCTGGCATTGAGTTTATAGAAATATCCTTCTCTCTGCTTCTTGGATTCTGGGATTAAAGGATGTTCCACTATGCCTGGCCAGAACAGCTTCTGATAGACAGATCTTTATTTTTATCAGAGCACTTTTCTCCGTCCCTCCCTCCTTCTGGTAGGGTATTCCTGTGCATCTCAGGCTGACCTTGAGCTCACTAAGTAACACAGGCTGGTTTCAGGGGACCCATCCCCCTCTTCCTTCCTTGGAGGCACTGCACACATAGGTACAGAAACACATGGAGGCAAATACCAATACACATAAAATAATAAAGTAAAAATAAAATTATACATTTTCTAAAATGATAAGTTTTCTCTTGAGACATCTGGAGACTTGCAGAGCTGAGGGAATCTAGAGAATGTCTAGTTTTAAGTCTTACTTCAGAGATCTGTGTCCTGCCACTGCTGACCTTTGGTTTTGGGGCTTTTCTTTGAAAGCACACACTGACTGCTTAACTCCTACTCAGATACTGAGAAGACATAGAATGTCTCATTTGGAGCTATGGGTTCTCATAGACATGGAGAAAGATAGGAAGATAGAGAAAAGAGGTAGAGATGAGATGAGCAACAGAAGTGAACTGGATTCTGGCTTTATGTTGTGAACATTTGGGTTTGTTGCTGACAACAGGAATGCATGCCACTGGGACAGCTTGGCTTAGAATTATGTTGATTTTATCGCATGACTTCGTATTTCTAGATGAAAAGTTGTAAGTCTACTTATTGGGTGTACATTGAATTTAAAGGTATAAGGAAATGATGCATTCCCTGAAGAACATCATGATGGTGGTAGTAGAGGCCATGATCAACAAGTTTGAGGAAGACGAGACCCGGAGTCAGGACAGGCAGCGGCGACTGCAGAAGGAGGAGCGTGGCAGCTGCTGCACGGACAATTGTTCTGACAGTGACTCCTCCTTCAATCAGGTGGGCTCTTCATTCCCCAGTCTTGTCTTAAAATAGTCTTTAATTATCACTGGCTTGTATATATGCTTTCTCATTTTTTTCTGTTCTCCAATTTTAAGATTCAGAAAAAGTAAAACATAAAACAACCTATTTGGTCCATGAAATACTATTTTACAGAATTGTTTGTTTAATGAATAATTGTATCTCAGATAATTTTTAGTCAGAATTATGTTGTGAATTAATAACAATAATAAGGGTTGAAATAAATCTCTTTAAGCATTAATCAAAGCAGTTTATTGTCAATTTTTATCAAAGTTTAACTGACTGAGATGTGGCGATAAAACGTTGATGATTTTTATGCATTTCTGGGTTGAAAATGGCTGTGAATTGTCAGTTTTGCACATTTAAAGTCTTAATATGTAAAGCAGTTTGAGGCTAACCAGTCTGGTGTGGGGCACAGAACTAACCCTAGCCCTGTGGAGACTGAAGCAGGGGGATTGTGAGTCTGAGGCCACCAGCCTTATATACTGAGACCCTGTCCTAGGAGCTAAAAACAAACAAAAAGCAACTACAAAGTTCGAGATTGTGATGGTTAGTTTTTTTTTATTAAAGATTTCTGTCTCTTCCCCACCTCCGCCTCCCCTTTCTCTCCCCCTCCCCCAATCAAGTCCCCCTCCCTCGTAAGCCCAAAGAGCAGTCAGGGTTGCCTGCCCTGTGGGAAGTCCAATGACCACCCACCTCCATCCAGGTCTAGTAAGGTGATCATCCAAACTGCCTAGGCTCCCACAAAGCCAATAGGTGCAGTAGGATCAAAAACCCATTGCCATTGTACTTGAGGTCTCAGTAGTCCTCATTGTCCGCTATGTTCAGCGAGACCAGTTTTATCCCAGGCTTTGTGATGGTTAGTTTTAACTGTCCACTTGACACAGCCATGAGTCACCTGGGGTTGTCTCGATGAGATTGCCTTGTGGGTATGTCTGTGGAGAGTTGTCTTGGATACTGATGTTAGCTGATACTAGAAGATACAGGTCACTGTGGGTGGTGCCATTCTGCAGGCAGAGGATCCCGGACTGTGTAAGTGCAGAGAAAGCGATCTGAGTGCAGATCTGAGCACAGGTAAGCTGTACACTTAGTCCTTTCTGCTCCCAACTGTGTGTGTGCTGTGACTAGCAGCTCCACTTCCTCCTTCCGTGACTTCCATCCACGGTGGGCCATAGCCTGTAATTATAAGGTAAAGCACTTTCTTCTCCGAGTTGCTTTATATCAGGGTATTTTTGTCACCTCAACAGAAACCAGGACAGAGGACTTTATTTTCCTCTAACTAGGATGTAGGTAGGAGTACCTGCCATTTGACTGCAGTCAAACTGGAAAAGATAGGCTTAAGTCTAACTTAGTCCAAATGGAAGACAAGAAAACGAGCTAGACATGGGCCAGGAGGCCCTGGCAGGCATCCAGGCTAAACGCTGTCTGTCTCTTCGTCTGCCTGTAATGATTTTGTTTCTGAGATTTGCAGAACTGAAAAGCAAGTCTAGGCCTTTAGGATCAGCTCTGCATCATTTGTCACAGGTCTCCACCAGCGAGAAGGCTCCTGAATCTGCGGTGGATACAGATTGCCTCCCCACGTGACTCGGGGTCTGGGCTTACTCTCTAATGCTACAAAGAAAGAGCGGTATAATTAGAAAGTAGGCCTTAAGCATCTTTCCAAAACTGACTTGAGGAGTTCAGATGAAACATGAATAGAAGATGCGTAGCAGCCTCTGCTTGGATTGCACCATTGAGCGGGAAGGACTGGAAGTAGCCCAGGCAGGCCTGGAGTTGCCATGCTTAGTTGCCATTGCATCGCTGGTCAAGGGGAGATTGTGTCAAGCTGTGAGCTTCACACCCCAGACTGACTGTGTGATGTGACAGAGGATGTGATGGAGATTGGGGGTTTTCCATCTTATGGCCCGTGATAATTCCTTGTTGATGAGCTCATGGGAAGAAGATGAGTTAACTGCCTTTGTGGGGTTGGCTTAATTGCTTGACCTAGCTTCTTAAGAAATGGAAAGACAGAAAACTTCACTTTAGTGAAGTTCACTCAGGAGCACACTATTTAATGATATTCCTTGGTTAATGAACCCCTTTAATATACTGAAACCCAAGAGAAGAAAAAACCGAAGCATTGTTAATACACTCCTCAAATGGAAGTATTAGGCCTAACTAAGCGTAATCAAGTATGAGGAGTTCATCAGCTGCTAATTCTCAAATACTGGTTATTACTAGTGACGGGAATAACAGATCTTTCAGGTTTGGACAGAACAGACTCACAATTTAAAATATTTTTGTCTTTTAATTTTGTTTGGTTTGGATTCTTCAGAAGAAACTGCCTTCAGATCTGTGGTTTCCTTTGGGATGCCCACAGGCAATAGTCTAGCCTTCTAGCATCTACTCAATGAATACGACTGTTCCAGAAAAGACTAATTGGTTTGGAAGTGAACTCTGTCCATGAGGACATTGTGAGATGCGTGAACTTTCTGAAACAAATGTATGAGTGTTGGAACATCCCAGACCTCTCTTTCAGAGGTGTGAGCTTGGAAAGGTGTGTGGGTATGCCTTTGCTTAGTAAAGAGAGACTTTTCTCTGAGAGGGTCCTGACCCCAATCTTCCCCAGTGATCAGCTCTTTTATGACTGTGAGGTTGAAGATTAGTGGGAGGACCTTGGGGGCAGCTCCCTGCTCTAGTCCATCCAGTTTATATATGCCAGGGATTACCAGTCAGTGACAAGACTAGACCAAGGAAATGATGATCTTTGCTCCTGACTTTTGCAGAACTGAGAAGTATTTTTTTCTCAGGGACTAGGGTCAGAGAGGTTCATCATTTGACCACAAAGCTCTGTTTGTTAGACGTTATTTACCATTAAGTCTCCGCAGATCAGCCTCCTGATTAGTCTAGCTGGTCCTCACCTTTACAGCTGCTAGCTCACTGTAATAGAGCTGTTCCTGTTACCACTCACTGCTTGCTGCTGGACACCGGATTCTTCACTGTGGAAGCAAGGAGATCGACTCTTTGCCTTGTAACAACTCCATTAAATACTTACATTCTCATTGATGCCTTCAAGATCACTGCTTGCTCTGGGCTGAAAACTGTATCTGGATTTTTCTTTCTATAATTAAAATGTAAAGTTAGGATACAAAGTACTAGGTTACATTTTGACATTTTCACACACATGTCATTATACTTTGTTCTTATTTCCCCCCATTTCCTCAGCATCCTCTGTGCCTTTCTCTTGCTCGTTCCTTCCATTCTCTTTCTCTCAAATAGTTTCTCTTCTACTTTCCCTCCTCCACTTTCATGACCTTCCCGCACACAAATTTGCATCTAGATTTTGCAAATGAAATCAAGTGTGGTATTTATCATTCTGAGTCTGGCTTATCACTCTTAACACAATGGCTTTCAGTTCTATCCCTTTTTGTTCAGTATCATTATTTATTTATTCCTTATGTCTGAATAAAATTCCATTGTAGACACTACTTTCTGTTATCCATCTTTTGATAAATGTCCAAGGTGAGTCATTTCTTAGTTATTAAAATAGAGCAACAGTTAACATGTATACACACGAAGATACAAAGTATTTCTGTGGTATGTTGACTTAAAGTTCTTGAATACATAATATTCTTAAGAGTAGTATAGGTGGGACACATAGTTCTATTTTCAGTTGTTTGAGGAACCTCAACTCAAATCCGTATTGATTTTCATAGTGATTGCATTCATTTACATTTCTACCAGCTGTGTAAAAGATCTCTTTCCCTATAAAACCATTTGTTTTCTTGATGGTAGCCATTCCGACTGGGGTTAACCAGACTCTGGCTCAAAGCAGTTTTAAATTACATTTTCCTGACAGATAAGAATGTTGAACATTGTCTCAAATGCTTAGTGGCCATTTATATTTCTTTTACTGAGAACTGTCTATTTGGTCTATTAACTCACTCATTGATTGGGTGAGTTTATGTGTGTTTAATTTTGCACTTAATTTTAGTCATGAAACCCCTACATTCTCTAGGTCACTTATTCATTCTGGTGATTGTACTATACTTTTGATGTTGCAATTTTTTGTGAGTGGAATAGTCTTTATTTTATCATTATTTTAAGTACTGTAACTTGATTGTATCTGGAATTTTAATTTATTATTGAAAAACAGGAGACTATTAATAGTAAATGTAAACTTAAAGATATTGAAGAATGAATCAGTGATAATAGTTTTGAACTATAATTTTGGACAAAACAATGTAAGAGTTTGGTGTTGGGCCATTTCGAGCTGGGAAATTGGAATGCTCCTCCCAATTAAATTAATATTTTTACAGTTAATGTTCTTTCTTTCTGCTACCCCCTTCATTTAACATAGTGCAGAACCAGTATTACACTGCTCTGTAATGGCTAGCTGTCTTCTTATATTCCAAAGGAAACCAACCTCAGGAGGCATACTTTATATGAAGAAGGTGCGCCATAGTAATTGTCACCCATTGCTCTGACACGCTATTTCATTGTTACCTGTTTAAGGCTTTTTCTCCTTTGTTTTACAAGAGCTTACTCTTTGTGATGAGCCATCGCTTGGTGAGTGTGGAAGGCAGCGTAATTGCCCTCTCTAATGTGTCCATGTGCTAATCCTTAGAACTTGTGAACATGGGATCTGGGCAAATAGGACTTTATGGATATTTTTTTTTAAAGATTTATTTATTTTATGTCCATTGGGGTTTGGCCTGCCTGCATTTCTCTGTGAGGATGTCAAAGCCCCTGGAACTGGAGTTACAGACAGTTGTGAATGGCTATGTGGGCTCTGGGAATTGAACATGGGACCTTTGGAAGATGAGCCAGTGCTCTTAACTGCTGAGCCTTCTCTCCAGCCCCCTTTACTGATAAACTATTAAGTTAAGGGTTTTCATGTGGAGAAATGACTTGGGTTCACTGGGCCTGGGAAATCACAGGGGTTTATGTAAGAAAAGCACAAGTGGCTGAACATACAGGCCGCCAGGGTTGGGCCAATGTGACTGCTGGCGTGAAGATGAAGTAGGACGTGGCTAGGAAACCAGACAGGCTCTAGGAACTGGGAAAGCCAAGGGAATGGATTATCCCCTCTCCCCCCGGCAATAGTTCTAGGATTTATGTTCTTCCAGTTAGAATTTTGTTGAGTTCCTTTTGCCTATACTGGGAATACAGCTGTTCTTCTGTTTTTCAGAATGTGGGCTTTCAGCTTTCCTAATGTATTATTATTATTTTGCCACAATTCCTCAAGTTTTAATATCTTGAGCTTAATTCATTTTTTGGCACCTTCTGGAATCCTCCAGACTTTGCAGTGTTCTGGAGAGGATTCCACGGTGGCATGGGGACCACAGTTTTCAGCTCGTCAAAGCAGCAAGATCAGTTGTAGCACAACTGACCTGTGGCAGGTTCCGCCAGCTTTGGCCGCTCTGGTTGATGAGTTCATTTTTCCTTTTTCTGATTGTTTGGTAAGGAGAGAAAAGCAGCAGCCTAAAATCTTAAAAATATAGACTTATTATTTATAAAAATATAAATATGAAAGGGGACTGTAGGTGAAGGTGAAATTTTTACGAATGAGAGTAATATTATTGTCCAGCCTGAGAAAAATAGATAGTTTGGGAGAAAAGCTGGGTAGGGCAGGTGTGAGCTTGTGTTTGCCTGTTTGCTTGTTTTGGTATTATTCCCTTGAAACAGTTTGGCTCCAGACAAAGTAATTACTTTGATTAGCCATGTTAATATTTCTTTTTATGCATACTTAAGTGCGTCCTCATAGCTTGAGTTATTAATAGACAGACTTTATTAAATTTTGCGCTTTTAAAGGAAAGTGCATTTTCTTTGTTTTAGTCATTATAACTAAAACAGCTAGGAAATTTTAGAATAAGCTTAAAGTTTGAAAACATCAAAACATTTTTTTCTCACGTTCACTTACATGCACACACACACATGCACATGCACACTTACAAATAAAATAAACATTTAATTAGTTCATTCTGAGCTGTATAAGAGTGAAGAAAGTATGCTGTGTGTACTAATGCATTGCTCTCTGTTCCTGACTATGGATAAAATATGACCAATTGCTCAAAGTGCCTGTTGCCTTGACTTCCCTGCAATGATAAGCTGCATCCTAGAACTGTGATCCAAATAAGTCCTTTCTCTTTAAAAAACAAAACAAAACAAAAAACAAAAAAAACATTTTTTCTTTGTTTTGAAATTACCTTATTCTGTATTTCTGGTTTAATTATAAGTAGATGCACATGTCAAAAATTTTAGAGGTACTCAAAGAAGCTGCTCCAGGTGAGCCTCGTTCATTCAGAATCTGTCCTGAACTAAGTCAGTCTGAAATAATCGATGGCCATGCCATCGGTGAGCTAAGACCTTGGCTCTTAACCTCTTCTGTGCCTCAGTTTTCTTTTTGAATTTTTTAAAAACGATATATTTATTTTTACTTAGTGTGGGTGAGTGTTTTGCCAGTGCCCTGGTTATGCTTTCCCTTCCTGTGATGAAACACCGGGACCCAAAGCAATCTGGGGAAGAAGGGCCTTGATTCATCTTGCAGCTCTTAAGTCATACTGTATCAGGGAGGGAAGCCAGGGCAGGAACCTGGAGGTAGGAGCTGAAGGCAAAGCCATGGGACAATGCTCTTTACTAGCCTGCTCTTCCTGGCTTGCTCAGCCTATTTTCATATTCAACTCAGGGCCACCTGCCCAGAGGTGGCAGTGCCCACAATGGGCCAGGCACCCCCGCATCTATTTCTAAGTAAGAAAATGCCCTATAGATTTGTGTCTACAGGTAACTCCGTGGAGATAGTGATACCCACAGCAGGCTGGGTCCTTTCATATGAATGATCAATTAAGAAAATATTTCCTAGACATGCCAATTGGCCAATCTGATGGAGGCAGCCCCTCAGAGTTACCTCTTCTGAGATGACTCTCACTGTGGTTGTGTCAAATTGACAGTAAAAGCTAGGACAAAGACTAAACACTGTTGGCCTTTTTAGACCAAGAGTTTTGATCATCTTTTGTTCTTGCTTTTCTCCTTTATACTATGCTCAGAAATGATTTGTTCAGTTTCTGCTTTAGCATATACAAACACATCTTAATTCCTCTTGGAAGCTTCTTACGTTGTTACGGTCACACCTGTTACCAACAACAGATCCATGTGGTCCTTTGCAGATCAGCCCACAGGTACTGCTTTAATACCCTCAGGGGTTTTCATCCAGGAAATATCTAGAACCACTGAAAAGCCAGCGCTTATGTACTGTAGCAGACACTTCACATGTGCTGGTTAAGTACATTCTAGTGAGTCTCTGTGGCTATTTATATTCATCCAATGATAAGACATAATACAAAATACAGAGCTTAATATAGTGCAGGTCAGCTTTAAGTCAGGCACTAGACATATTCTGAATGGTATAACAAAGAGTTGTATAATATTTAAAAGCATTTTTTTCAGGAGAAATATGGCTGTGTTTGGAAGACAAAGGAATTTGATAGAGTTGGGAACAGACTGAAACCATGTTATGCCTTTTCTTTCTTTTATCTTTGTATGCTTTTGTGTATGTGTATGTGCTTGTGTGTACACACTCGTGTGTACTTGCATGTGTAGTGTTAAAGACTGAATCCAGAGCCTTGCACGTGATAGGAAAGGGCTGTGCTACCGACCTTCACCTCTAGTCCCAGGTTTTTTTTTTTTCTAATATACTTCATAAAGTGGGAAAAAGACAAATGCAGGTAGAATTGAGGAGGACAGATACAGTAGAATTAATTAACTATGAACTCTCATTTAATAGATGTGTATTGGGCTAGACACTAATCTATGAGTGTAGCAGAGTATCATTAGGCATCATTACACTGACATTATTTTCTTCTCCAATCATGTTTGGTTTTATCCCAGGACTTTGGGACAGCCAGCCTGTGGTCCTGATGCTCCAGGGAGTGGCAGGGGTGGGTTTACTCTTGTGGCATGGGTCTTAGGCTAGACCAGTTATTAAGAGGCGTCTAATGGAAACATACCGAGACCCTCAGTCAGACATTAGGCTGAGCTCAGGAAATCCTGGTGAAGAGAGGGAGGAAGGATTGTAGCAGTTTCTGAACTGCCAGCAATGATGTCATGCCATCACAGAGAGGTAGTGTAGAGGGTGGTGGCGAGTGCAGACAGATTGCCACCGTGTCATCAGGGAATGCTTCTTCCAGAACCTGCTTGAACTGAGGTCTAAGTGCTAAGTGGGCAACTGCGCAAAGCTCTGGGGAAGCCTGTCGGTGTATTATAAACCTTTTTCCAGATGGAGGGTTTTACTTCAGGATTTTTTCACCAATACAAAGGCTAAGGAGAGTCTGAAGAAGAGGGTAACACAGGAGGGTGACAGCAGTGCGGCTGTGTGTGATACAGGAGGTGACAGCAGTGTGGCTGTGACACGGGAGGGTGAAAGCAGTGTGGCTGTGTGTGATACAGGAGGTGACAGCAGTGTGGCTGTGACATGGGAGGGTGACAGCAGTGTGGTTGTGACACGGGAGGGTGACAGCAGTGCGATTGTGACACGGGAGGGTGACAGCAGTGTGGCTGTGACACGGGAGGGTGACAGCAGTGTGGCTGTGAGATGGGAGGGTGACAGCAGGGTGGCTGTGACACGGGAGGGTGACAGCAGTGCGGCTGTGACACGGGA
>JABTXL010000342.1:5413728-5456965 GCA_025134845.1 Neodon shergylaensis
GTGACACGGGAGGGTGACAGCAGTGTGGCTGTGACACGGGAGGGTGAGCATCAGTGTTGCTGTGAGACGGGAGGGTGACCACATTGTGGCTGTGACAGCTATGCTGTTCCTGACTTTGTATTGTTTGCTGTGTGGTATTTTTGGTTTATTCATATCACATTTCTGGGTATATGATGTGTTTTTTTTTTCAAATCTCTTTTGAGTCTTACAATGTTCTGTACAGTGTGGTAGCTCAACAACAGACTCATGTACAGGAAGTGTCAGTATTCTATAGGGAAATTTCAGTTCTGATTACAAAACCACTGGAAACAAAAGTTACAAGTTTCTGCAAATCTAAATAGATCACCTTTGTCTTGTTTAGAGCCCATAGTGTGCCTGAAGTAAGGTTAACACAGTCATTTACATGGTCCTTCCGGAAGTCTATGTTTGGTCTTTTTATTGTGTCCCATATTTCCTGCATGTTTTGTGATGAGAATTTGTTGGCTTTGCTGTTTTCTTTGATCAGTGCGTTTATTTTCTCTATGGTGTCCTCAGAATCTGAGATTCTTTCTTCTATTTCTTGTATTCTATTGATTATGCTTGTTTCTGTAGGCTCTGCTCGTTGACCTGAATTTTCCATATCCAGCTGGTGCTCAGTTTGTGTTTTCTTCCTTGCTTCCCTTTCAGTTTTCAATTCTTGAACTGTTTCCATTACCTGTTTGATCGTTTTTTCTTGGTTTCCCAGGGTATCATGTACGTATTTACTCATTTCTTCAAACTTTTGGTTATACTTCTGATCCATTTCTATAAGGGCATTTTTCACATGTTGTTTAATGGATTCTATTGCTTTCATAAAGTCAATTCTTTCCACTTCTTCCGTATTAGGATGTTCAAGTCCATCTGTTGTAAGATCATTGGGTTCTGGTGTTTTCATGTTGTTTTTCAGATTATTGGGTGAATTCTTGCCTTGGCGCCTGCCCATCTCCTGCTATTGAAACTATCTAATGGGTCTTTCAAAACCGGTTCAGGTTTCCCTGTTGACCAGGGGCTCCTCTTACAAAATACTGTCGCTCTGTTTCCTGGCTCCTGCCAGGGGCCAAGTTCCCTCTTGCCCCTTGGAAGGGTCTTCAGGAACAGGACCCGGTTCCTTCCTTGCTAGGGATCTCGCCAACCAAAGGCCTACCTCTTTGCTTTAATTATAGTGGGGCGATCTGCTCTCGGTGTTGTGCTCCGGTCCCTGCTGTCTGCTGCCTGGGCCTCCGTGCCGCTGGGCTGCCGCCTGGGCCTCCGCGCCGCTGGGCTGCCGCCTGGGCCTCCGCGCCACTCGGCCTGTTGTCTTTCTATTTTCAACTTTGTTGAAATTCAGACTATGTTGAATCTAGACTACAAGTTGTCTCCACGGACGAAGAGGTGGATGCCGATGGGCGCCGCCATGTTGGCTCCCCGAAAGTCTAATAAATAACTCTATGTTCTATTAATTCTCTTCCAGAGTTACAAATTCTGCCAAGGAAAACTACAGCTGATTTTAGATCAGTTGGATCCTGGGCAACCAAAAGAGGTAAGCTTAAAGGAGAGCTGTTGTGTTCAGGAAGGTACCATGCATAGTCTTACTGCAGTCAGCAGTAGCCGGCTGTCTTGGTTGTTGTGATAGTGATGCCTTTTTTTGTTTGTTTGTTTTTTTTAGGTGCTAGACCTTTATTATTATAAGCATCTTGCAAATTTTGTCTTTAATTTAAATTGATTACTTGTAAATATATTCTTGCTTAGAGACCTTTCTTCTGGATAAATTTCAAGTAGTAAATTCTTAATGGGATTTTATTCAAAAAGTTACCAGGAAATGAGAAATTACTTAACATTGGGTGCTTCCGATTTCTCAGTCAGAATATTTCTTTCTAATCTTGCTAATGCCTATCATGGGTGTGTTTAAAAGTTTTTCCCATGGGACCCTATAGCACTATAGCACTATGTGTTTTCCCCCATCTGAAATAGTTGAGTCTTTGATGGAGGTCTCTGCTGCCTCTCTGTCACTCCCTGGGTTGATTTGTATCAAGTGACCAGAGTTCGAGTAGAAGCTTGGCCTTGCTGTGTTGGTTTTTCAATTGAAGCTTTGTTCTACTGAAGTGGAACCTTCTCCACTTGTGTCCCTTGGGTCACAGTGTTTGGGGGGGGGGTTGTGATTGGATTCTGTGATGATTAGGAATAGCCTTTTTGGGGGAAGCCAGAAATTCAGTTTTGCACTTTACTGCTGAATTAGCTTTTCTACTTCAGTGGCTAAAAGGCCAGGAAGTATGGTCCAGCAGAAAGATGAAAACGGTTGATGAGATTGTTCCCTGGGAGCTGTTCACAGAGGCTGGGATAGGAATGCTTTTCCAGGGGCTCGGCGGGCGGGCAGTGCGCTGGAATTAAGTCTGGCAAACTGTAGAAGCTCCAGTTGGGAGGCCTATGAGGATGGGGGATGTCCAGGATGAGGCTCCTGGAAACGGCTGCTCGGTGAGTCCAAAGCAGCCACCATCCATTTCTCTTGGCTGTGACATAGTCGTAGTGCACGTACGGTTTCAGATTTTGTTACAGAAGACAGCCTGCTTTTCCTTTCTCTATTTAGCACTTAGTTTACAAAAACTGTTCCTCCGAGTTATTTTATAAAAGGGCGTCAGATTCTCAAAAGTGACTCATCAACACATAGTTCCTCTGGCTCTTCCTTTTAGTAGTGTGTTTAATATTATCTTGGAGAATTGACATTCTTCCAGCATTACTAATGCTGTTATTTTAAAATCCGCAGGTGAGATACGAAGCTTTACAGACGCTGTGCTCAGCCCCTCCATCCGATGTCCTGAATTGTGAAAACTGGACTACTCTCTGTGAAAAACTCACCACGTCTCTGTCCGATCCAGATCCTGTGTTCACTGTAAGGAGACAGCCATGAATTGCTCTTTTTGACCCAAGTGGGATTTCATCATTTTCCTTAGTAGCTCAGCTTAAGTTTAAGGTTTAAACTTCAGTTTAAGGTTTAAATCACAAGCAAGACAAGAGGCAGGTAGCCATAGGAAAACAGGGTATCCGGATACATTTGTCTGTTTTAAATCACACTCTTCCATCAGTGGGGATACTATTAGACTACTGACAGAACACTTTTGTTATTTATATCAAAACAGAAAGATGTAACCAGGCAGTGGTGGTGCACACCTTTAATTCCAGCATTGGGAGGCAGAGGCAGGCGATCTTTGTGAGTTCAAGGCCAGCCTTTTCCACAGAGTGACTTCCAGGACAGCAAGGGCTGTTACACAGAGAAACCCTGTCTCGAGAAAGAAAAGAAAAACATGCTTGCCTAATATTTAGATGCAATTCAAAATTACAAATCCAAAAAAGTATTAAACACATCTATAAAAACTTTGATATGAGAACTTCAAGGGGAAAAAAGAGATATTTTAGGATCACCTTTAGAATTTCAAAGCTAAGAAGAAATACAGTTGTCAGTTTGCCTGTCCCTCGCCTTCCATATGTGAGGGAATAGAATCATGTCTGAATATATTTTCTTTATTTTAAAAATGATAACTTTATAAATGTGGTAAAGTTACTGTGCAGCAAGGTTCATCTCATTACTTGGGTTTACAAATTACAAACAGTTGTTAGAAAGACAACTGTGGATAGGATCAAATCGTTTTGGACAAATATGACTTTCTTTTGTTTTAAGTTTTTGCTGCATCTAAATTGCCAGCTACATCATTGCTGTTCTATAGAACTGTTATGTGTAACTGCCTGAAACCTGTGGCATTTGAAAAATGACAGATTCTTATGAGTTTCTGCAGCTATGAACACGGACTTCAAACGCTTAACAGCCTTTGTTCAGTGGGAATGTCTTAGCGATATCGGAAGATATCATTAACCATCTGGGGACTTATCTCCTGTGAAAATATCAGCCTGGGTGATATAAACAAGGTTATTAATTTTGTTCCTGTAGATTAGAAAATGTGAGGCAAGATTGTTTTTATTTAATGGCACCTTGTATTTCGCTCGTAAAATTACTTTTCCCCTGATATTTAAGTGCTTTATAAGAAAATGAAGGGATGGGCACCATTGTAATGCCTGCTAGTGTCAGGCACATTTTAACTTGATTTGGTTCTTATTCATTTTTTTTTCTTTTGTACTTTTCTTCATGGGTTTTGATAAATTGAAAGTTAAAAATTTATGTAGTATTTTTTTCTAATGAATAGGCACTGTTCCCAGAAAACCTCTCAAATGTTTACTAAATATAAGGAAACAATTCCTGGATTTGGAAACATGAGGTCTTGAAATGGAGTGTTGCCTATGAGCCTACTGCTCAATGACACCATTACTTAAAGGCTGTGGGACCTCCCTGCAAGCCTTTAGCCTCATTCCCAGTACCCACTGACCTCCAGCTTTCTGCCCCTGCTGTTACCAGGTTTCACAGCCATGCGTTTTTATCATCTGTTTTACTATTAGTTGTGGTTAATTTTACTTTTGGGCATTGAACAAGAATATGCCTTTTAAAACAGACATGCCCATCACCTGGGTTTGCATAGCGTATTTTGTGTTTATTTTCTGTTTATATGTATAAAGTGTTTCATCTGTGCTGTTGTAAAAAGCTTAGGTAAGAATGTGCTGTCTCATTTCTGTAGGACCGGATTTTAAAGTTCTATGCACAGACTTTTACACTCTCACCGTTACACATGACCAAGGAAATTTATACAAGCTTAGGTATGTTTATTACATCACTTCTAATGTTTTCTCTTACGTATACTCAAGAAAAATGCAAAAGAAATGACTTTTCCCAGAAACATTATGTTGTATAATGACTCTATATTTTCATCTTTCTTTTCAGCTAAATATCTGGAGTTATACTTTCTTTCTAGAGAAAATCACATTCCTACTCTTTCAAGTGGAGTAGATATAAGCAGTCCCAATGTGACCCGCTTACTGAAAAAGGTATCCGTTTACTGCAGTGCACATTATGAAAGGTAGATCTATCATTTCAGAATTACAGTGTCTTGAGAGCTTTTGTACATGTCTTACAGGTTCGCCTTCTGAACGAGTATCAGAAAGAAGCTCCATCCTTTTGGATTCGACACCCAGAGAAGTAAGTCCCTCAAGTCAGGCAATGTAAGGCATGGGTCGTGCCCCTCAGGTGATTCAGAGACAGACGGAACTTACATGGTTCAGTGTGCTGCTTAGGGTTTGTCAGCCTGACACAAAGTAGACTCACCCAGGAAAGGAAACCATCAGCTGAGGAATTGCCTTCATCACATTGGCCTACGGGGCATTTTCTTAACTGCACATTGGTGCAGGAGGGCCTCCTGTGGACAGAGCATTCTGTAGGCTGTGGGACTGGGCTGTGTAAGAGAAGTGTGCAGTGAGCCAGAGGAAGAAGGCTCAAGGAGGCAAGTCAGTATATAGCGCCTCTGTGGTTTCTACCTGAAGCTCCTGCCTCAAGTTCATGTCTTGATGAAGTATAACTGGTAAGCAAATGTGAACCTTTTCCTCCTCAAGTTGCTTTTGGGCATGGTGTTTATCACAGCAACATAGACGCACACTAGGACAGAAGGTATTAATACAGTTTTTCTTTGGTATATGCGTTTTTAGCCATACAAATGGTCCTACCCAAGTATTGTTTTTATGTTACCAACAACATTGTGAAAGTAGGATGTTGAGGTCTTGGGTTCTTAGTGACGTTTGCTACTTTGGACAAGTTTTTTTTTTAAATATTCTGATATGATTGTAAGAGGATCTGCGAGTCTCAAACTGAAAGGTACATCTGGAGACTTGAGTATTGAAGTAGAAAGAACGTAGGTTTTTAGAACAGAAAAACTGACTGTGACTGTTAACCTCTACCCTTTATAGAAATTAAAAAAGAAAAGAAATTCTAAAGATTACATTCCACATCGTTATTCCAGAAGGATAAGAACATCACTGTTCCCATGTACACTAACCGTTGTTTATTTACTTTTTAAAATGATTTTTTCCCCCAAATCTAAGGTATATGGAGGAAATTGTGGAGAGCACTTTGTCCCTGTTATCGGTAAAACATGATCAAAGCCATCTTGTCTCACAGAAGATTTTGGATCCCATCTATTTTCTTGCATTAGTTGATACTAAAGCTGTGTGGTTCAAAAAATGGATGGTAAGGAAAAATTGGTTCTTCTCTATGATTTTAGTGACTGGCAAGCTTTGTGTGCCTGGTGTATGCTGAATTCTAATTGATTTTCTGCATATGTTAATCCTTTTACCTGTACACAGATGGAAGTGGTGGTAGGGGCTAGTGCCCTGTTTGGGGGTGTCAGATATAAAGCATGGGGAAGATATTTTGCTCAGAATGTTTTGCATAGTGAAAGTCAGGATGGGATTTTTATGAAGTGATCTATTTGAGTCTATTCAAGATGAATGATCTATCATGGATCTTAATATCCATGAATCCAAGCCTATAAAAATATAAATAACTGTGGCAGGTACAAGGATTCAGGGCTCATTTTTCTTAGGTTCAAAGCATTGGTTTTCAACACACTTCCTAATGCTGAGACCCTTTAACAGAGTTCATCATGTCATGGTGACTCTCAACCATACAATTATTTCCTTGCTACTTCATAACTGTAATTTTGCTACTGTTTTGAATTGCAATGTACATATCTGATATACAGGATATCTGATATGCGGCTTCCAAAGGGGTTGAGACCCACAGTTTGAGAACCACTGGTTTAGAGCCCAATACCCAGAATCAGTTTTGTTTTCTGCTTCCTGACCCTGCATTATGTCTAATGCCTGAATCTGGCAGTTTCCAGTGAAGCTTTTGACATCCCCAAGCTGGAAGCCACGTTGAAGCGATCTCTGTGCTGTCACCCGCCAGCAGGTGTGAAGTAGCAGAGTCCCTGTCTTGTAGCAACAGCAAGGCTGATTTCTGTGCTCAAGTCTTTCTCTCGCACGCTGTCTGCCCAGCTCTGGGTTTTTGTCTTGCTGGAGCAGAGGGAGGGGACAGGGACTTGCCATGCAAGTGTGACCCTCTCTGAATTCAGCAGACCAGTTGAAAGCTGACTTTGTCTTCGGATGTTGAAAGTCTGTGATACGTGCCCAGTTTATTAGAGCACAACTCTGTAGTGTGCATGACCTTACATAACCTACGTAGTACCGTTTGGTAGTCTTTAAGTTTATTAGTATTAATTAAATCAGTTTAATTAACCTGAATCTTTTGTACCCTACATCTGATGCTTTTTAATTTTCTCAAAGATGAAACTAGTTTCATTGAAGGCAATATGCAAAAAGCATAAAAGCATATTAAAGAAAACCCTATAAAACACAGAGGTCACCATTAAGTCCTAGATTGTAGGCAGAGGCTGCTCATTGTTTTTTTTTGGCCACTCAGATCCGAAATAATCACCCAGAAACAGTATTATTATATCACTGCTTGGACTATTAGCTCACACTTCTTATTGACTAGCACTTATATATTAAATCAACCCATTCCTATTATTTTATATTTTACCACGAGGCTCGTGATTTACTGGTACTGGAGTGGGTGTCTTTCTCCTCTGGTGGCTACATGGTGTCTCCCTGACTCCTCCTACTCTCTCCTCCTCTAGCTGCTTGGAATTCCCACTTTGCCCTATTCTGCACTACAATAGACCCAAAGTAGCTTCTTTATTAACTAATGGTATTCATAGCATACAGAGGGGGAATCCCACATCCTAGGTTTATATAGATTCATATTTACATAATATGTAACAATATGGTTAAGTGTTTTAAACAAAAATTAAATTATATTCTGATAACTTTGCAAACCTTTTTACTTAACATTTTGATTTTCATTAAGTGAATGAGGCAGATCACCAAAATTAAACACTAAAAATTTATTAAATTAATTATTTTATTTATGCTCCTTAAAGCAACAGGAATTTATCTCATTCCCCTGTACCATTTATGTCTAAGGTAAGAGTTGGCAGGCATTTAATGGATAGGCTGGGCATCAGTGTTTCTAGTTTTGTGCACTGAACAGTTTTTGCAGCTTTTCAGTCTAAATGGCATCAGATACAGGCTGTTCCAATATGACATTTATACAGATTCATAGTGGGTAGATTTTGTTCTAGGGCTGTAGTTTGCTGAACTTTCTGTTTTGAACCAGGTTGGTCTTGAACTCATTATGTAATTGAAATGGACTTGAATTCTAATTCTCATACCTCCATCTCCCAAATGCTGAGGATTATAGCTCTCAATCACCATGTCTGACAGACTAGGGTAATACTAAAGTAGTTTCATTTATGCCAGCATATGTTCTCTATTAATACTGAGAAATGGACTAATTGAAATGATTTTAAGCCAAAGAGCTAATCACACAGGGTTTTGGTGAACTTTGAATAAAAGCACTGACTAATGAATTAAAAATTCTATCACCAGAATTCTGATGAAGTTTTTAGTGATGTTTTAATTATTTTATTGTTTTTAAATAAAATGAAGGGACAAATTTAAGCATTAAAGTTGCTTAGCTAAAAAACTTATCCTTGGCATCTTGCAGTGTCGTATATGTATGTATGTGTTTAATTCCATCTAATATTGGTCCAAAGGAAATAAAGACATTTTGAGCATTGCCATTTATTTAAAAATAAAAATAATATTGATATAGAGTGGCAAAGATGTTGTCTTGCTGGAGAATCTCACCTTTGCAAATTTCTGTGTGTGTAGTCAGTATACGATTAGTGGTCTTTGCCCCTCTCACTTACATATTATCCCACCTTGGTTCATACACTGCTGGCTGGGCATGCTACTTTGGAGGTATTCTTTTTAAGCAAACTAGCATAGAAATTGGATGTAGGTAATGAATTGTTGCCCTCTTCTCTAATCTGTCACTAAATGGTCTACACTACTTTTATGCAATTTGCATTCTTGTGATTCCTATGCTTGTAGTTCATTGCACAGAGGTAAACTCTGCTTGACATTGATTATAATATTTTAAACCATAGTTATGGTGTGGTTTATGATATTGTAAACGATGGAGGAAATGGATTTTAAATGGTATACCTTTAACATTAAATGCTTTTTCTCTTTAATTTTAGCATGCGTATTACAGCAGAACTGTAGTACTAAGACTACTTGAAAAGAAATATAAATCTCTGGTAAGCATGTCTGGTTTTTTTGCTGAGAAATAATATCACAAAAAAGTTATGTAATGTATCAGTGTCTTAAATATGCAAAGTTGAATGACAGTGATTCATATTGGGTAATGAGGCAATCCCTTTTAATGTGATCGTAAACTCCTATTCTATGAAATGTAAAGAGATAAAAGTTGAGTCTTAATGTACAATAAGGGAAACAGTTAGGAAACAGGCAAGTATATGGCAAATTGGGCTGCCTTAAATGATAGACTGTCTTGAAAGAAGCCATATTTTTAGGTATTAACATGAAATTTGACTCAGGTCAGCTATTAATAAGGCAGTTGCTTCTATAAAATATACTGATATGCTGTGTGAACGTGGCCTGAAAAAGACTCAGTGAGAAATGCTTTTGTGTTTGCAAAAAATTGATCTGAATTTTACTAAATACAGCTAGATACTATTAATGTCTTACCACAAATAGCCATGTCCATTGCTATTATGTAATAATGTATAAGGATACTGAAAGGAATCGAAAAGAAATAAATAAAACAGATAATAATTGACAAACATGAAAACATGTAATTTTAAAACGCATTTAAGATGGTAATAAATATGATTTATGTATTGAGGCAGAACTTTCAATCTATAAGTTATTTGAATGGAGGATTCCTGAAATTGTGAATTTTTGAATTTGAGCAATGGAGCAAAAAGTGACCATGGGAAAACTTGATTTTGTGTTTGACAATGTAGAGGATATAGCTGGAGAAGGGGAGAGGAGCATTGACTAATGCAGGGGACTTTATTTGTAGAGGCCAGTGGTCCTGGAAAAGGTGTAAGACAATTGAAATAGATTTTTTTGCTGTTATTAATGCTTTTTTTTTTATTGAGCTCTACATTTTTCTCTGCTCCCCTGCCTTCCTCCCCTTCTTCTACCCTCT
Organism: Neodon shergylaensis; assembly: GCA_025134845.1. NCBI lineage: Eukaryota > Metazoa > Chordata > Mammalia > Rodentia > Cricetidae > Neodon > Neodon shergylaensis. The sequence continues at coordinate 5,423,738 of JABTXL010000342.1, forward strand.
CCCATGATTCCCATGCTCCCAATTTACTCAGGAGATCTTGTCTTTTTCTATTTCCCATGTATATTAGATCATGAATGTCTCTCTTAGGGTCCTCTTTGTTGTAGGTTCTCTGGGATTGTGAATTGTAGACTGGTTTTCTTTGCTTTATGCCTGAAAGTCACTTATGAGTGAGTACATATGATATTTGTCTTTCTGGCTCTGGGTTACCTCACTCAATATAATGTTTTCTAGATCCCTCCATTTGCCTTCAAACCTCAAGATGTCATTTTTTTTCTGCTGTGTAGTACTCCATTGTGTAAATGTACCACATTTTCCTTATCCATTCTTTGGTCAGTGGGCATTTAGGTTGTTTCCAGGTTCTGGCTATGACAAACAATGCCACTATGAACATATCCTTATGGTACAATTGAGCATCCTTTGGGTATATACCCAAAAGTGGTATTGTTGGGTCTTGAGGAAAGTTTCCTAATTTTCTGAGAAATCTCCATAATGATATTCAAAGGGGATGTACCAATTTGCACTTCCACCAGCAATGCAGTCATGTTTCCTTTAGCCCATATCATCTCCAGTATAAGTTGTCATCAGTGTTTTTGATCTTGACCATTCTTACAGGTATAAAATGGAATCTCAGAGTTGTTTTGATTTGCATTTCTCTGATGATTAAGGATGTTGAACATTTCCTTAGGTGTCTTTCAGCCATTTTAGATTCCTCTGTTGAGAGTTCTCTGTTTAGGTCTGTAGTTCATTTCTTCTTATTGGAATATTTGTTCTTTTGATGACCAATTTTTTCTATATTTTGGAGATCAGTCCTCTGTCTGATGTGGGATTAGTGAAGATCTTTTCCCATTCTGTAGGCTGTCATTTTGTCTTGTTGACCTTGTCCTTTGCTTTACAGGAGCTTCTCAGTTTCAGGAGGTTCCATTTATTAATTGTTTCTCATAGTGTCTGTGCTGCTGGGTTTATGTTTAGCAAGTTGTCTCCTGTGCCAATGTATTCAAGTGTACTTCCCACTTTCTCTTCTATGAGGTTCAGTGTGGTTGGCTTTATGTTGAGGTCTTTGATCCATTTGGTCCTGAGTTTTGTGCATGGTGATAGATAGATATGGATATCTTTTCATTCTTCTACATGTTGATATCCAGTTATGCAAGCACCATTTGTTAAATATGCTTTCTTTTTCCCATTTTACATTTTTTTGCTTCTTTATCAAAAATCAGGTGTTTGAAGATGTGTGGATTGATATCTGGGTCTTCAGTTCGGTTCCATTGGTCCTCCTGTCTGTTCTTATGCCAATTCCAGGCTATTTTCAGTACTGTAGCTCTGTAGTAGAGTTTGAAGTCAGGGATTGTGATACCTCCAGAAATTCCTTCATTGTACAGGATTGTTTTGGCTATCCAGGGTTTTTGCTTTTTTATATGAATTTGAGTACTATTCTTTCAAAGTCTCTGAAGACTTTTGCTGGGATTTTGATAGACAGTGCATTCATTGATAAGCTTTTGGTAAGATTGTCTTGTTCCTGGGATTGCTGGATGTTTCTCTCCATTCAGTTTGATGTGGCTGTTGACTTGCTGTATATTGTCTTTATTATGTTTAGATATGTTCCTTGAATCCCTGCTCTCTCCAAAACCTTTATCATGAGATGATCATGTAGTTTTTATTTTTCAGTTTATTTATATGGTGGATTACATTGACAGATTTTCATGTGTTGAACCATCCTGCATCTCTGGGATGAAGCTGAGTTGATCATGGTGAATGATTTTTATGTGTTCTTGGAATCAATTTGACAGTATTTTATTGAGTATTTTTGCATTAATGTTCATTGGTGTAGGAGGTCAGGCCCTCTCTCCTTGCAATAGTTCATGAGTGAGATTGATCTGTAATTCTCTTTCTTAGTAATGTCTTTATGTGGTTTGGGTAGCAAGGTAATTGTAGCTTCATAAAAAGAGTTTGGCAATGTTCCTTCTGTTTCTATTGTGTGGAACAATTTGAGGAGAATTGGTATTAGTTCTTCTTTGAAAACCTTGTAGAATTCTGAGCTGAAACCAGCTGGTCCTGGGCTCTTTTTGGTTTCTAAGATGTGGTAGGTTTGGGTCTATTGCGTTTGAAATGCAGACCTCACCAGGCATAGATCTGGACCTCTGAAGTTTGGTTTAGGCAAGATGGAAGTAGAGAAAGATTCTTCCTACTTGTGGATTTGGTGATTTTCTGGAAGGAGTCCTAGAATCTAGCAGGTATGTTTCAGGCTGTAATGTATTAAAATGAAAGGGAAAAAATAAAAAAGAAAAGATCTATCCAGAGCCTAACAAGAGGGTAAGTTTCTGCCTGTCTTTTCCCCATTGGGTTCCCACAGGCCAGCTTACCTCTTCCAGGATTGATGATTGATAAGTTGAGTGCAATATTGTGTATGGAGGAGTCTCTTAGAGACTGTGCCCAGATTATTTTACTTGATTTGGTCTGGGATCTTAGATTAATAGATTGAAACCAGATGTGCAATATGAACAGCTGTATTTGTAGAAACACTTTAGTTATATGAAAAGCTTTTTCCTATTTTTAGGAGTATTGACCAAACAAAACAGCAATAACAGAAAAGCGACCTCTGCATGAACATGGCGTGCTCTTTGGAAGAGAAGTGTGGGTTTGCTCTAGGATCTAATACCAGTTGTTACTGTTAATCTGTTCTTTGTGTGAGGTACCTTTGCATTTTCAGATCGCCAACAATTTTATATCACCTAAGTTAACTCTCACCAGTCCTTAATTACAGGGCATCTATTTTCTTCAGGTACTAGAATTAAGAGTCATCTATAAGTAGTATGCCTGTGGGGCAGGAGAGATGACTCAATGGTTAAGAACATTTGTTGCTCTTGCAAGGGATGCAAGATTGCTTCCCAACATCCACACAGTGTCTCACAGTCACCAACCACTCCATTTTAGGGGGCTCATTCCCCTCTTCTAACCTCACAGGGCACCTGCATGCATCTGGTACACAGAAACTCACACAGGCAGCTATTCGTAATTAATATAGGTAAATAAAATTTAAACAGAAATGTGTCTGTGATGAAGGGGATTGGAAATTTCTGTCGTAGAGAGTGGGGATATGATAATTGAGATCTTTGGGGACAGCCGGGCTGCATATCAGTTTTATGCCTTTCTTCTCTGAAATTTGAATTTTTAAAGTTAGTTTTCTGCAGTTCTGATAATTGAGGTGACAAATGTTAGATCCATTTGGTATTTGACTGGGCGTGTGAGAAGAAAAGGCCCCAAGTTAGGGAGGTGAGAAGAGACCTAGTCTGTCATGCATCCGCACATCTAACATAAGGATAGTCTGTTTCCATAACTATACTTTATTTTTAAAAAATTAATTATGCTTACTTGCATGTGTGTCAGTGCACAATGTGTGAACCTGCTGCCTGCAGAGTCCTCGAGGTTTTTAGATTGTCTGGAAATGTAGTTACAGATGGCTGTGAGTTGAACCTGGTTCTCTGTAAGAACAAGTGTTGTTATAATCACTGATCCCTCTACCCAGTACCTGTTGTTTAAATTTTAACAATAAGTTAACAGTTAATGGAGTAGTTTTCTCAATTTGTATGTTCTTAGATTAATTTTTATGGTCAGCATTTTCAGTGATAGGATCTTATATAGTATTTCATACATATACATAATTAGCCTTTTTAATAGCCTTGATTAATTTTTGAATTTTTGGACACAGTGGCTATGTATTTCTGAAGCCAATCAACTGTTATTATTATTTTTTTAATCAGATAACTACAGCAGTTCAGCAGTGTGTTCAGTACTTGGAATTGTGTGAGACTATGAGAACTGATGACATTTTGGGACATTCAAAGCATTGTGGTAAGTATTGTTTTATTACATATGCTAAAATGGCTAACTTCATTATTAGCAACTTAGTAATGGCTTACATTTCTTAAATATCTTATTTAAAAAATACCGTATTCATTGTACATGATACTGTATTTCTTTTAAGGTGCATATATTATATGTGTTGAGTACAGTTCATCCCTACCATGTCTATCTTCTTTTTTACTTCCCATCCCGTGTCTTTTATTCTCCTAGACAGTCTGACCTCTGCTTTAATATCATATGCATATATGTATATATGCACATATATGTGTGTAATAAATCATGTATATACATGATTTGTTTGTAACATGTGCATATATATATATATATATCTGATTTTATGTGTATGACATGGAACTAAAATGAGAGAAAATGCTTTTGCCTGAGACTAGCTTAATTTTTTAAAATGATTTATTATCTCTTGTTCAGTCTGTCTTTCTGAAAATGCTATTCAGCACACACATACACCCAGATACACACATGCGCACACACACTCACATATATGTGTATATATCTCCATTCCCTTGTTGAACCCCTTGGCTGGTTCTATAACTTAGCTATTGTGAATGATGTCTTAATATCACTGATGTGTAAACAAGTCCGTGATACACTGGCTTAGAGTTCTTTGTGCTAACACCCAGGAATGGCATATCTGGATCATATGCTGCTCTTGTTTTGCATTTTCTGAAATTCCTCCATATTGATTTCTATAGTACCTGGGCTAGTATACATTTCCAGCAACAATTTTAGGATTTCTTTTTATTCATATCCTATTTTGAGTTTTTTTTAACTACCTTGTTATCCTTTTATTACTTTTATGTGTATGGATGTTTACTTGTTTGTACGTATGTCTGTGCACTACATGCATGCCTGGTATCAGTGGAGGCCAGAAAAGGGTACTGAATTCCCTGGAATTAGAGTTACAGATGGTTGTGAGCTATTGTTGGAGTGCTGTGAATTGAGCCCAGGTCTGTTGGAACAGCAACAAGTGCTCTTAACTACTGAGCCATCTCTCCAGCCCGACTCATTATTTATCTCCTTTATGACTGCCATTCTGAGTGGGGTGAGATGGACCCTTGGTGTATGTCAATGTCAGTTTCCTTTCTCTGATGGCTAGTGAGGCTGAATTTTTCATAATTCTTTGATCAGTTCTCTTTCATCTTTGAGAACTGTCATTCATTTAATTGGCTCATTTTCTGTTTGGGGTGTTTGATTTCCTGTGGTTTTGTTTTTGGAGTTACTTGTGTATTCTAGATACTAATTTTCTGTCTGATGTGTAGCTAGCACAGAAATTCCCATGTTGTGTAGGCTGCCAGCATTGAGTTCACTGCTCGTTTTGTTGTCCGGACATTTTGATATGAGGCCCCATTTGTTGATTGCTGGCTTTATTTCCTGAGCAGCAAAGTTCTGTTGAGAAGCTTATCTTGAAGTGTCTTCCCCAATTTATGATCTAGCAGTTTTAGCATTTCAGGTACTGTTTTGAATTCTTGTGTCCATTTTGAGATTATTTGTTCAGATTGAAAGATAAATGTATAGTTTCATGCAAAGATATCAATTGTCCCTGTGCTATTTAGTAAGCAAGTTGTCTTCTCCAGTGTGTCTTTTTGGCCCCTTTGCAAAAAAAAATGAGGTGATTTATTTATTTGAATTGCGTTGGTACCATAGGTTATGTTACCATGACTTTAGAAATCAGGTTCCTCCAGACTTAGCCTTTTTAGTAAGGACTGCTTTGACTCCCTAGGGTCTGTAGTACTTCCATGTGAATTGTGAAATTAACTATTTCTGTGGCAAATAATACCAGAATTTTGATGATAATTGGATTGAACCCCCAGATTGCTTTTGGTAATATAGCCATTTTCATTTTATATTTATGTCTTCAGTATTTAAAGTTTTATTTGTAGAGGTCAGTCACTTCTTTGGTTCAATTTATAATGAGGACTTTGTTTTGAGGCATTATGAATGGAATTGCTCTCTTGATTTTTTTTTCTCAGAATGCTTTTATTCTGTCAAATAGGAAGGCTACTGATTTTTTATGTGGATTTTTTTTTGTTAATTTTGTGTCCTGTCATATTGTTGAAAGTGTTCATCAGTTTTCTTATGATGTCTTTAGGGTCCTTTATGTGTTCAGTAATTTTTGTAAATAAGGATACATTGACTTCTATTTGTATCCGTTTGTCTTACTGTTCTAGCTACTGTTCTATTTTATAATAGTTGGTAAATGTAGACAGACAGTACTTCAAGTACTCTATTATATAATTAACAGAAGTGGACAGGCACCCTTGTCTTGTTTCTGATCTTAGTGGAAGTACTTTTTTATTTTCCCCACTTAGCATGACTGATGTCCTTTGCTATGTTGAGGTATGTTTCTTCCATTCCTAATCTCTTCAGGACTTTTATCATGAAAGGATGGTGGAATTTTAGAAGCCTCAGATATACCTATTGAGATAATTTTGTGATTTTTCTGAAGTTTGTTTATGTAGTATATTATTGTTATTGGTTTGTATATGTTGAACCATCTCTGTATCTATGGAGTAGAGTCAGCTTCATCATGATGAATTATCTCTTATTCAGTTTGTAAGCATTTTATTGAGAATGCCCACATATAATGTTCTTCAGAAAGATTGGTCCATAATTTCTTTTTTTTTATTGTTGTGTCTTAATTAGACATGGGTTGCAGAGTAATACTGACATTGTTCAAAAAGTTTGATAGCTTGTCTTCCTCTTTCTGTTTTATGGAATAGTTAGAAAAGCACAGGTGTCAGCTCTTCTGTAAAGGTCTGGTAGTTCCAACTGTGAATTTGTATGGCCGGGACTTGTTTTAGCTGGGAGATTTTGTTTTTCTCTGCATCACACTCACTGCTTGCTCTAGATCTCTCTAAATTGTTTATTTTGGGGCAGGACAGGTGACAGAGTCAAGTTAAGATCACTGGATGATCTTCAGAGGACCTTGGTTCAATTCCCAGTCCCCACAGAGTGGTTCCCAGCCATTTGTAATTCCAGTTTTAGGGAATCTGTTGCCTCTTATGGCATCCAAGGATACCAGGCATTCATCAGGCCAAAATGCAGGCAAAACACCCATAATATAAAAATACATCTTAAAAATAGTTTATTTCATTTTAGTTTAATTTTGACAGATCATTTCTGTCTTGAAAGTGATTTGTTTCTTTTAGATTTTATGTGTTTTATAAATGATATTAGGAATTTTTTGGTATCTGTTGAATAACTATTTTCTTTTTATTTTTTTTTAATTCTTTTTTTTTAATTTATTTATTTTTTATTTATTTATAAAAGATTTCTGTCTCTTCCCCGCCACCGCCTCCCATTTCCCTCCCTCTCCCCCAATCAAGTCCCCCTCCCTCGTAAGCCCAAAGAGCAATCAGGGTTCCCTGCCCTGTGGGAAGTCCAAGGACCTCCCACCTCCATCCAGGTCTAGCAAGGTAAGCATCCAAACTGCCTAGGCTCCCACAAAGCCAGTACATGCAGTAGGATCAAAAACCCATTGCCAATGTTCTTGAGTTCTCAGTAGTCCTCATAGTCCTCATTGTCCGCTATTTCAGCGAGACTGGTTTTATCCCAGGCTTTTTCATACCCAGGCCAGCTGGTCTTGGTGAGTTCCCAATAGAACATTCCCATTGTCTCAGTGTGTGGGTGCACCCCTCGCGGTCCTGAGTTCCTTGCTCATGCTCTCTCTCCTTCTGCTCCTGATTTGGACCTTGAGATTTCTGTCCGTTGCTCTAATGTGGGTCTCTGTCTCTGTCTCCTTTCATTGCCTGCTGAAGGTTAATATTCAGGAGGATGCCTATATGTTTTTCTTTGGGTTCTCTTTCTTATTTAGCTACTCTAGGATCACTAATTATAGGCTCAATGTCCAATATGAGTGAGTACATCCCATGTTCCTCTTTTTGGGTCTGGCTTACCTCACTCAGGATAGTGTTTTCTATTTCTATCCATTTGCCTGCAAAATTCGAGAAGTCCTTGTTTTTACTGCTGAGTAGTACTCTAATATGTATATATTCCATACTTTCTTCATCCATTCTTCCGTTGATGGGCATCTAGGTTGTTTCCAGGTTCTGGCTATTACAAACAATGCTGCTATGAACATAGCTGAGCATATACTTTTGTTGTATGATAGGGCCTCTCTTGGGTATATTCCCAAGAGTGGTATTGCTGGGTCCAGGGGTAGGTTGATCCCGAATTTCCTGAGAAACCGCCACACTGCTTTCCAGAGTGGTTGCACAAGTTTGCATTCCCACCAGCAATGGATGAGTGTACCCCTTTCTCCACAACCTCTCCAGCAAAGGCTATCATTGGTGTTTTTGATTTTAGCCATTCTGACAGGTGTAAGATGGTATCTTAAAGTTGTCTTGATTTGCATTTCCCTGATCGCTAAGGAAGTTGAGCATGACCTTAAGTGTCTTTTTGGCCATTTGAATTTCTTCTGTTGAGAATTCTCTGTTCAGCTCAGTGCCCCATTTTATAATTGGGTTGATTAGCCTTTTACGGTCTAGTTTCTTGAGTTCTTTATATATTTTGGAGATGAGACCTTTGTCAGTTGCGGGGTTGGTGAAGATCTTCTCCCAGTCAGTGGGTTGCCTTTCTGGGAGGAATATGTAAGATGTTGGCATTCTGGAGAAGCAACATAAGGCAGCAGAAAGTGCTTAGTGGACTTGCTAGTGGGGGTTCCCAGGTCTGAAATTCTGGGAGAGATGCAGACAATGTGGGTTATACCTACAGGGTTTCACAGGGCAAGGGAGGTATCAGGTTCCTGGTTAAAGGCCATTCATGTAACATCTGGAAAGAATTGGGCTATGCTCTGCCTGAGTAGAAAATTTCAGTGCGGTACAATTAAAGGTAATAGATCAATTTATTTGTGGAAGGTATTTAAAAATGGCATGGCAGAACCAGAGCAGCAGGGAATTTACTATGAGATTTATCTTCTGGAAATATCAGAAGTTATGTCCATGAAAGTCTCACCAATATGACTGCCTGCCCAGGACCTGAATAAGACTGACACCAGTAGATTTGCTAATATGTTTGGGGGAAGAAATGTTGCGAGCTGAAGAAATCCTCTCCTTCAGGGAAGAGCACACCAATAGCAAATGGTGAGCCCTGAAACAAACATTCAAGTAACATTATACAGACTGAGTCGGTTGTATTTAGGTATTTTGAAATAAATAAATACGTATGTGTATGTTTATATGAACACACACATGTAACAACAAAAGCCATAGACTTAGAAGAGGGCAAGGTGAGGGAAGTACGTGGGAGGGCTTGGAAGGAAGGAAGGGAAGGGGGAAATATGCAATTATGTCATAATCTCGGTAAACATTTTTAAACAAACAAAATCTCAGCTTAGTGTTCAGGTTATACGTGGCTGTTACTGTTTCTGGCTACCAGTTTGAGTGATCAGAAGATGGAATAGAAAGATGTGAAGAATATGCAGTGTGCTAAGGAGAGAAGCTTCATGCTTGTGGAGAAGATTGACATAGCAGCTACAGGCAATGGAGTGGTAATTTTTGACACTAGGGACTCTTCGATGCCCATCTTCCTCTCAAAGTAGATTGGTGCTGCCAGGAGCAGATGTGTCTCATAGTCATGAAAAGCCCTAAGTTACTAAAACATTTAAATGCCATATTCTGCAGTCTTTGAAAGATATGAAGAATGCCTATCTAACTAAAATATATCTATATATCTAGAAAATCTAACTAACATGACTACAAGCTTGACTATTATCGATGATTATCCATTAACAACCTACATTTCTAATTATACATTACATTTTTAAATGAACTACACAATCACAATACTTTAATCAAGATCAGAAATACATATACATATAACAAAATTGACCTTAAAATTCATACCAATGCAAATTATTCATATCTATATCGTATCCCCCTTTAAATGTAAAAGAACATTTATAAACAATATTTGGGAACATGGGCGCAGTTTTTCTCTCTAAACTGCTTCCTGCTGAATGGGAGCGCTGTTATTCAGGTCTTTTATGGGATAACCTGTCTGCTAGGTTCATCTCAGTCGGCAGTTGAGCAAAGTAATTTTTTGAGGGTGTTCACAGTAACCTTTCAGGAGGGCGAGGTCTATCATACCATATTGGGATAGACGCAATCCACAGGGTCTGGTCCTCTGTGAAAACAAAAGAAGACTGGCTCCAAAGCATCATATCCTTAGACCCAAATTTTGAAATCGTAATACCCTTATATCCATTCTGGTTTAGCTTGGCAGCCCATGTAATGAAATGTCTCTCTGTACTTAGCTCCTTCACAGTCAAAAATTTTAAAGAAAACACAATTAATACAAAGAATCCAGACTCTCTGTGAATTTTCCATTTTTACGTTGCTTATTTTTCTTTATTTATTTTAATCTATAACTATCTGTACTCTGTCTCTTTAAAGACTTTACCCCCCTTTTTTTAAGGCATTAACTTTGTTTTTCTTCTCTTTCTCAAGCCTATGTACACTCATCCAACATTGTGATCCATTTAGTGGTCTGTCTGAATCTGTTTCATTGTGAATCTCTAATTTTTTTTTACTATCTAGGAGCACTTTGTTTTGCGCCTTTAAATCACTAAGCGCTTAAGAATCTAAGCTGTGACATTCCTAGGTTAAAAACAGGTACTGCCTGCTTGCCTCACCAAGTCCAACATGGCGGAGCCGTTAGTGCCTCTGATCCTTGCACATTGCACCACTAGCATGGCAGAGCTGCTTGTGCCTCTGAGCCACAGCACGCAATGACTTCCTTTTAGGCACACAGCGAGTCTAGTTGCCATCAAACAAATCGTAGCACTTTAATCCAAATGCTCCATTCAAAGACTCTGTCTCTTGCAGGAGCCAGACAGAGATCGCAATGGCGGCACAGCCCAGAAAGCCAGCATTTTAAAACTGCAGCTTTTTTCCTGCTGCTGAATCAGGAAAATTTCTTTGCGTCAAGCCACCCAGAAACAGCAAAAAGCTGTGTTAAACTCTCACTCCCTTATTTTTAAGCCTTCTCAGGTTTTTAAGTGGATTTAGTCCATCACGTTGGGTGCCACTCTGTTGTAATACGGGCGGCGGGACTACGTTCCTGGCACCCAGCCGCCCGCATGGCTAGCTTATGCCCTGAAATAATTACACGGAAACTGTATTTTTTTTTTTTTTTTGGTTTTTCGAGACAGGGTTTCTCTGTGGCTTGGCCCATTAGCTCTAGCCTCTTATTGGCTAGCTCTTACATATTGATCTAACCCATTTCTAATATTCTGTGTAGCACCACGAGGTAGCTTACCAGGGAAGATCTTAACCTGCCTCTGCCTGGAGTGGGAGAATCATGGCGACTCCTTGACTCAGCTTCTTTCTCCCAGCATTCTGTTCTGTCTACTCCGCCTACCTAATTTTTTGTCCTATCAGAGGCCAAGCAGTTTCTTTATTACTTAACCAATGAAACAACAGATAGAAAGATGACCCTCCTCCATGACAGTAGACCAGGGCCTCCCACACCAACCAGGAAAATGCTCCACAGGCTTGTTTCAGGAGACATCTTCTCTATCTCAGTGCTCTCTCCCCAGGTCTTTCTGTAATTTGTTTCCAGTTTCTATAACCCTAACCATGACAGTGTGGTATTTTAGATTACCCTCTTGATCCTGTTACAGTGTCTGTGTGTGCTCTAAAAAATAGTCATCAGTTGCTGTATTGTGGCCTTCTATCTCTCTGCTGGTGCTTAGACCCAAACCCACGGCACTGTCCATGCTAGACACCTTGTCTCCCACTGAACTACACCCCAGGGCCACCGTGTGGACTTCCTTCTGGTACCTTCCTCTGCATCGCGCTCATGTGTGTGTATTATTCATTAAAAAAAAACAAAACCAAAACAGCCTGTTTGTGCTGCATGTGTGGATGACCTCTCTGCTGGCCTTCAAATCTGGGAGGAATCTACTAGAAGTGTTCATTTTCTTTCAGGCTCCAGCTCTTCATCTCGTGTCCTTTTTCATCCACAGAAATGCAGCTTCCTCCTTCAGTACCATGTGGCCTCCCCATTCCTGAGTCCATGCTTTCCTGCCCTTCTCCCCCCATATCACAGACTAAACCTCTGAGTCTTCTCCCTTTTCATAACACTGTCACTCTTGTTTGGATTCCTCCTCCTTATCTGATAGGCTGTTCTCTTTCACCTGAGACGTGCTTCTCTGTTCTTTATTCATTCCCAGAAACTTTGCTTGTTCACCCCCCTGCCCCCGCACTCTGCTTCTCCTTTTGGGAGAGTCCATTGAGTTTCATGGCTTTAGGTATTTACTTAATTTTATGTAATGTAAATGGTAACTGAAATATTCAAGGGCACATAATTTTCCTGAATTTCACACTTGGTTGTTACTTAATGTTGCTGTTGGAATGTTACATCGGCACTTGTGGGGCTTTAACACCAAAGACCCAAATTACTGTTTATTCTCTCTCACCCTATTGTTTTTGTTATTAGAATTGCTTAAAAGTATATGAAGAAATTCATCACAAAGCTATGAATGTGAGTTTTCCCTACTTTTATCATTCTTTTGATGCTATTGTGTAATTCTTGCTAAGTCATATTGATTTAATCTCCTGAAACATGTATTTTTGTCTGTTTCCTCTTTGCTAATACCTTTATTTATATATTCTTAAAATATTTATTTTTAATTTTAACTGTATGCATTGCACTCATGTGTTTTTATGGGGGTGTGTGCCTGCGGAGGCCAGAAGAGGGCTTCCTGTGGACCTGGCGTATGGGTAGTTGTGAGTCTTCTGACCTGAGTGCTGGGAACTGAACTTGGTCCTCTGGAAGAACAGTATGTGTCCTTCCCTCCTCAGTTATTTCTCTAGCCCCTGGTTCATAATTTTGAAATGGAGTTTCTTACTTCAGACTTTGACCTTGTTTCATCAAATTTCTGTCCCGCTATCATGGTCCATTCTTGACAATTCATGTTCAATTGCATTGTCTTTCTAAAATCCCTCCAATGTCTTCCCCATGGCCTCTACCATGGAGTTCAAATCCCCTCTGTGCCATATTCCTCCGTGGTCTAGTACTTTTATTTTCTGAGCTCTCCCACTTGTCCTCCAGGGCTCTGATTATACCATGTTGTTATGGAACACTGAATGGAAAGACAAGTTTCATGCTACTTTAGTTTTCAAGGTGTGTGTGTGTGTGTATGTGTATGTGTATGTATCTGTTTATGTATGTGTATGTATAGTGTATATATGTATTCATGTTTATGTGAGTTGTGGGTATCTGTTTGTATATGTATATGTATAGTGTATATATGTCTGACCACGTATGCATGTTTATGTGAGTTATGGATGTCTGTATATGTGTATATATAGTATATATATGTTTGTATATGTATGCATTTTTATGTGAGTTGTGGGTGTAGGTGTACATGTGTGAGGGTGCATGTGCATGTAGAAACCTGAGTTCAACTTCAGATGTCATTTCTTGGGGACCACTTTCCTTTCTTGTGACAGGACCTTAAGCTGGCCTGAAACTTGCTGAATAGGCTAATCTGTAAGGCCAGGGAGTCTCAGGAGCATATTGTCTGCTTTCTCTGAGCTGAGATTATAAGCATGTGCCGTAATGCTGTTTATTGTTGTTTGTTCTTAATGTATTCTGGGAATGAAATTCAATTCTTTGTTCTTTCAAGGTAAACAGTTCATTAACCGAATTATCTCCCTTGTCCTTTTGAATAATTCTAAATACCAGTGAATAGATTAGGATCTTATAAAATTGATGCTCAATATAGCTTGAACATATGGGTGATGGATAAATGAATGGGGAATATATAATGTATGATTCCTGTTTTAGAGATTCTAATTTTAGCTGCAAGCATGATTGTAATCAGTATGACCTACTGTATGTAGTACAAACTAAATATCCCTTCATCAAAATGCTTGGGACCAGAACTATGCCCAATGTATTTTTACTCTTTACTCAATATTGGGACATTTCCAAAAACTTTATCTGTGTTGCCTTTTTATGTGGTTGCTCATGTTTTATTTCTGTAGCTGTGACAAACAGCAGCAGATGGGAGGAAAGTTTATTAGGCTGACAAGTCAAGGTTACAGTTCATTATTATGGGGGATATCAAGGCAGGAACTTAAAACATCACATCCCCAGTTAATAACAGAGAATAAAAACAGATCTATGCTCATTTGATCTAAGGTAGCACATCCACATTTATTACACACAGAATAAAAGCAGATCCATGCTTGTTTGCTCTCCGACTGTTCTGGATCGCTGTCTAGAGAATTTTACCACTTACTTTGGCCAGGGTCTTTGTATATAAATTAACAATCCAAATGATTTCCGTAAGACATGCCCACAAGCCAACCTGATCTAGATATTTCTCATTAAGACTCTCTGCCTAGAGGTTTATAGGTTGCATTAAGTTGACAGTTAATACCAGCACAGTGGTAAAAATTAAATAACTTTTTTGTTGCTTTCTTTTGAAGTCTCTCTTTGGTGATGAGTAAATTTGGCAGTATGATGGTATTTTTAGATTGAACATTGGCAACAGTGGTTACCAATTTTATAATGACACTCCCCCTCTGATCTACTGTGCAAGATTATTGGAAATATTGAGGAAAATAAATATTAAAAGTTTATATCAGCAGTTTCTACAGCATAGATGATAACATGTTTGATTGTCAGGAGGGAGTGAAGACAAGTATTGTGAAATACATTATTATTAAAGTAAATGGTCTTTTTTACTTCTATTTTCAGGAGGCAAGCAAAAAAGTTTCTTCTACTCGGGACAAGAGCTGCAGTATATTTATTTCATTCACTCACTGTGCCTTTTAGGAAGATTGTTGATATATACACAAGGCAGAAAACTATTTCCCATAAAGCTGAAGAATAGAAAAGGTAAGTGCTATTAGAATAAGTGAGTAGGTAAAGGTATGATACAATTTATAGTATACAGGTTCATATTTATAAATTTGGCTTAGTATTGTCATAGTCACTGTTCTGTTGCTGTGAAGAGACACTATGACCATAGCAACTCTTATACAAGAAAGCATTTAATTGGGGCTTGCTACAGTTTCAGGGGTTTAGTTCATTGTCATCATGGCTGGGAGCATGATGGCATGCAGGCAGACATCATGCTGGAGAAGCATCCAGATAGAAGGCAACAGGAAGAGAGAGACACTCGGCTTGGATCAGGCTTTTAAAACCTCAAAGCCCAGCCCTGGTGACATACTTCCTCCAACAAAGCCACACCCATTCCTACAAGGCCACACCTCCTAATGCTTCTAATGCTTTCATTTCCTGATTAAGCTTTTAAATCTATGAGAATACCACAGTATCTGCTTGGCACCATTAGTTTGCTCTTTATTCCTGTGATTAAATACTGTGATCAAAAACAACTTGAGGGGGAGAGGCTTTATTTCATCTTATAACTTATAGTCCTCCATGAAGGAAAATCAGAGAAGGAATTCAGTACAGAAACTTGGAGAACACAATACTGAAACCTAAAGCAGAGGCCTTGGAGGAGTGCTACTTACTGACTTTGTATCCCTAGGCTTGCTCATCCTGCTTTCTTATACACCGCAGGAAAACCTGCCAAGGGGTGGTGCTACCCACAATGGGCTGTGCTCTCTCCCATCAATCATCAGGCAATAAAATGCCCTATAGGCTTGCCTATAGGCAATCTGATAGAGGCTCTCAGGTTATTCTAGCTTGTATTAAGTCTACAAAGGAAACTCAGCTAGCATAGGCTCTTAGCTACATACCTTGTAGTCATATGTTCTGTTGCAACTTTTTTCTTTGTGTCTTTATTCTTTTCAGTATCAGTATATGCTTATTACTGTATATTTATTTAATTATTCTCTTATTTCATTTTTCTAAAACTCTAGACTAGACATACTTGGTGATTCAATTCTGGATATGAAACTAGAAGACCATTTAAAATTTTGGGTTAGCCTAAGGATTGTCTGTGACCTTTCAGGGAAGGGTGGGATCACTCCTGGGCTGCTGGTCCTAGCTTCTATAAGAAAGCAGGCTAAGCAAGCCTCAAGGGCAAACCAGAAAGCAGCCCTCCTCCATAGCTTCTGCATCAGCTCCTGTCTCCAGGTTGCTTCCCAGAGTTTCTGCCATGATTTTTCTCAGTGACAGACTTAGGAGGTTTAGGTGAAGTAAACTCTTTCCTCCCCAAGTTGCTTTTGAGTATGGTGTTTTATCTTAGCAACAGAAAATGGAACTAAGCCAGAAATTGGTACTAGGTCATGGGGTGTTTGTGTGACAGGCCTGACCACATTGTTTGGAGGAGGATTGTAGACCGACTTTGGAACTTTGGGCTTGCAAATCCATTGAGCGCTCAAAGCTCTGTGGGCATTTAGGATGTTGAGAGCAATGCAGGTAGTGGAGGCCTGGCTTATAACTTTTCAGAGTCCCTTAACAATTCTACTGGGACAGTTTAAGTGATAGTTTGAATTAAGAATCATTGAAAAGAAACCTTTACTCTGCTAGCCAGCTAGGACTGAAGAATTAGCTGTGATTAGAAGAGAAGAGAACCAGTGAGGCAGAATCTTCTGGGGATGTGCTTCCTCAGGGTCAGCACACAGAAGCTGTGGTCTAGAGTGCCCAAAGCTGTCCCTGGTGTTGGCAGTGGAACTTGGTAATGAGCAAGAGTCCACTGGTGTTACTGGTTTTTTAAAGTGTGATGGGGTCCCAGAGAGCAGCCAACGTGTGGCATGTGAGAGTGTAATAGAAGCCCATTGGTGAAGGTGCAGCATTAATTATAGAAGGATCCCCAAGATTGGAGATGGCACGGAGAGAGGTTAAGGGGTAACACCATGTGGCAGGGTCAGAGGCCCTAAAGAGAGCCTTGGAGAAGCTATTGATGAAGATACAGCCCAGCTGTAGGAGAGAGTCTGGTATTTTAGAGACTAGTACCTTGGAACTACCTCCAAGGTGGTAGTGGACGAGAGCCACTCAGCCTCCAGGACAAGCTGTCTGTGATGTGCATGGCAGAGCTGGCCAAATGGAGTCCTTTGGAGTCAGAGGATTGTGACTGGGTCCCATACATCAGACATTGAACTTTTTACACCACCAAATGTTTGCCGTGCTTATATTTAATTATGATTGTCCTGAGTCTCCCTTCTTGAAGTAAGAAAATGTGAAACTTATTTTGTCTTTTATAGGAGCCCACAGTTGAGAGACTTGAATTTTTGAGAGGCTTAAGAATTTTACAGATATTTTGGACATTGTAGAGGAACATCAGATATTTTACAGACTGAATATTTTAGGATTTTGCATATCTTAAAGACACTAAACTTCCAATGTTTTTGAATTTTTAAACACTGGGGGACCTTTAAAGTTATATTAAGTTTTATACTGGGATATTAATATGACAAGTTGGGGATTTCTGTCTTAGTTCAGTTTTCTGCTGCTGTGATAAACACCATAACCAAAAGCCACCTGGGGAAAGAAGGGTTTACTTCACCTTAAAGCTTCTAAGTCCATCACTTAGGAAACTGGAAGGAATTCAGGACAGCAACCTGGAGACAGGAGCTGATGCAGAGGCCACGGAGGATCATTGCTTACTGATTTGCCCTCATAGCTTGCTCAACCTGCGCTCTTAAAGAACCCAGGATCACCAGCCCAGGGATGACAACACACAGAATGAGCTTGTCCCTCACATTTCCATTACTAATTAAGAAAATGCCTTACTGTAGTAATATGAGCGGCGGGGCTGCGTCCCCAGCACCCAGGCTGCCTGCTAGCTTATGCCCTGAAATAATTACACGGACACTGTATTCTTTTAAACACTGCTTGGCCCATTATATCTAGCCCTTACTGGCTAATTCTGATATCCCGATCAACCCATCTCTAAAAAACTGTGTAGCACCGGTCTTACCGGGAAAGATTCAGCATGTCTGACCTGGTGGCTTGCTTCATTGCATGCATCTGCCCGGGAGCGGGGAGCATGGCCTCTCTGAGAGGAGCTATGGAGTCTGTCAGAGGCTTCTTATCTCACTTCCTCTTCCTCCCAGCATTCTGTTCTGTTTACTCCTCCCACCTATGTTTTAACCTATGAGGCCAAGCAGTTTCTTTATTATAATTAACCAATGACCTTCCTCCATCACCTTACAGGCTTGCCTTCAGCCTTATCTTAGGAAGGCATTTTCTCTGCCGAGGTTCCATCCTCTGAAGTGATTTTCTAGCTTGTGTCAAGTTGACACAAAACAGCCAGCACATAGGATGATGCTGGGGAGAGCATCATATCATGTATTACTATACTGTTTTTACTCTGTCTCATTTGATTTAGCAAATTTGAGATCAGTTATCATCTTTTATTTTCCACAGATATTTTATATGTACTAAGAATGCATTATAGAGCAGAGTTCAGCACACTTTCTGAAAACTGACAGTGAATTTTATGGCCTTGTTGGATAATATAGTATGTCTATGGTTGTACAGAAAGTTAACACAGCTGTCCTGAGACTGCTTTCCTTAGAGTAGCTTGTTTGCAAGCTTGACTCTTGGTTGGCATATGGGGAGTTGAACTCCTGCTAGTTATAGCACTGACGAAGGTACTTAAACTGTGTGTCTACTACCCCCTGTGCCTAAACTATACAACACTGTCATTTATGTTAAACACTAGGCTTATTTTTGGGAGTTGAAAATTTAGACATGTACTGGACAGAGGGTGTGTCTGTGTTCACAACTCCCCCCCCCCCCAAGAAAAACCTTGGTTACTGCATCTCTAGTGGGCTTTTCTAGAGGAATTGAATGCATTCTGCATGGATCCCCTGGGAGAGGCCCTCAGAAACTAGTGCCTGATTAGCTCTGGATTTTGCCTTTAGTGACCTTTCTTTTTGATTTTGCTTTGCATAGTTTTATTGTAATATGTCATGTGAACATGATTGTATGGGGCCTGTGGGTCTTCCGACTCAATCAAATCAGAACGTGGTTTTTAGGACCTCTGACACAGTTTAATAACGGAAAATCCATTCTTAGCTTGTCAGCCTTACAAAATCTGGTCATATGAACTGTAGTTTATTGATGCTGTTACCGAGTCTATTTGTTGTGAACCCTCTTGTCTAGTTGTTTTATTTGCCCTAATCTATTTGAGCTCCTTGAGAACTGACAGGGCATTATGTACTTCTCTTACAATGTTCAAGGCTGTGTCGTTTAGTTTAAGACAGTGTGGGGACATCATGAGCTCTTCAGTGACAGAGGTACTATTTCATATGGTATTGCTGGATGTTGCAGAACTAGAAAGACCAGTGAATAGCCTTGATAGTTTTGCAGGTATTCATCTTAACTTTACATGCCTCTTATCTATAATAAATTTAGCATTTTATATTCTTTATAATGACTGTATTTTGCTCTATCTAGAATCACAGCTCATTTCAAAACTGAATTTGAGAATGCGGAGACAAGCAATCAACTTTAAATCATATAGTTTTTTTTTCCCCAGAATGTTTTAATGAAAGCTTCTACAGCAAGTCTTGGTAAATTGTAGCCTGCAGGCCAAACCTGGCCTGCCATCTGCTTTGTGTTCTTGCGAGCTAGGCATGTCTTTTACCTCTTAAAAAAGAGACTATTTTGTGGCATGTGTAAAACATGAATGGTCAGTACTCACGGTTCTCACTCAACATTTATTTGTTGATTGTATATGGCCACCTCATGCTCCAGTAGCCAACCCGAGTGCTTGTGATGATTTGAACAGAAGGCTTAAGTTATTGTAGTCTTTCATGAAAAAAATGCTGACCTTGTTCTACTATGCTAAAAAAGCTAGCTGATCCAACATAGTAAGCTGAATTTTACTTGTGATAATTGATTTAACTCAAATAGCCATGCTAAGACTCGTGCATCTGTCGTGGATTTTAATGATCAGCTTCAAACAGATGGCGGAACTATGCCTTAGCATAGCAAGACAGTTGGCGTAGGAGCTGCCTTCTAATGGCGTTCTGGAGTAGTGGGTTCACAGCTCTCTTCTTACTGGGTTTACACTGAAACTGTGATGCAATCTTACAAATGAGTGGAATGTAGATAAATGTTTTTTAGCTTGTAAGCATGTTACAAATTACTTCTTTTTTTTTCTTTTGTAAAGATTCAGTGTCTCTCAAAAATCTGCTGGTTTTGTTTACTCAACTCATCTATTATTCACCAAGTTGTCCAAAGATGACATCAGTTGCTTATTCAGGTAAATGCCCCCTTCCTAAATTGATTGGTTGATTGATTAACTGTGGTACTGGAAACTCAACTCATGATGCATCTCTTTTAAATGGGGGAAAAGAAATTAAACATTTGAGCATTCTCTTGTCTTGATGTTCTGAGTTATTTAGCAATAAACATCTGAGTCTTCTTTTCTCTTGATGCTTTGAGTTACTTATCTATTTTGGTATATAGGTTATTTATTTATTAAATTCTTTTTACTGAGCTATACATTTTTCTCTGTTCCCCTCTCTTCCTTCCCTCTCCTCTTTCATCCTCTCCCGTGACCCCCATGCTCCAAATTTACTCAGGAGATCTTGGGGAAAAAAAAGATAAATAGGTTTTATTAAGACTCTGCGTTATTTGTAAGACATAACATTGGTTCTGAAGTCAACCATAGAGTTCAGTTTTGTTCATAGATGTTTAAAGACTTCTCTAATCTATTAATGTTTTAATTTGGAGTCCGTTTGGCTGAGAATTTTAATGTTTTCTTAATATCAAGATTCTCAAGTCATATCAAGAGGAATTTGATTGATAGATGTGCTTCCATTTGATTATTTTCTACCCTTTGCTCTTTCTAAGGTATTTTGTTCAGCTTGTTTGTTTTTGGTTTGTCTTTGCTATTTCGGTGATGAAATACCATGATCAAAGCAACTTGTGGAGGGCAGGGTTTATTTGGCTTTCATTTCCATATCATTGTTAGTCATCACAAGGAGTCAGGGCAGAAACCAGGAAGCAGGAGGCCATGGAAGGGTGCTCCTTACTGGCTTGTTCAGCCTGCTTTCTTATAGAACCCAGAACCACCTGCTCAGTGGTGGCCCCACCCACAAAGGACTGGGTCTTTCCACATCAGTCAAGTTAGAGAATGCTTTACAGTTCTGCTGATAGCCTGATCTTTTTGAGGCATTTTCCTGATTGAGATGCCCTCCTCTCAATTAACTCTACCTTGTGTCAAGTTGACATAAAGCCAGCCGGCACAACTGACCCCTTGTCTACTTGACACACAAACACATCACTTTTAAGGCACAACCTTTCCTTTCTCATACATCCCCAAGATCTCACACTAGTAGGAACATCACAATATAGAATATCCCAAAATTTAAAGGTTCCAGAGTTTTTAAAAATTTAAGCATATCAAAATTCAGTCTCTTCCCTCACCAGCTGCAGTACTTGGGAGAGTGGCCTCTCCACCTTGCCTGGGCAACACTGTAGAGCTAGCCATACAGGTATATATATATATATATATATATATATATATATATATATATATATATGTGTGTGTGTGTGTGTGTGTGTGTGTGTGTGTGTGTGTGTGTGTGTGTGTGTGTGTGTGTGTGTGTGTGTGTGTGTGTGTGTGTGTGTGTGTGTGTGTGTGTGTGTGTGTGTGTGTGTGTGTGTGTGTGTGTGTGTGTGAGTGTGTGAGAAAGCCAATCCTGAGGAAGTGAAAGCAGAAGTGGCCCTGTCCCTTGCTCATAGTGTCAAGGAATGAACTAGCAAGGGCAATACTGGAGAGCTCACCCTGGTATTGAAGACAGGAGACCTGGCAGGCTGACCAGCCCTGAAACTTCCTAGGCCCAGATTTAGGGTTATGACTTGGCCTACCCCAACATGCACCCCATCTGTGATCTGCTGGAGCACATGAAGGGTCTTGTCCTGCAGACCCGAAGATGTAGGATCTCCGTCACACATGGCAGCAATAGGATATCCAAGTGCAGTTCCAGTGAGGGACCAGGATCAATAGTGTAGCAGAAACCAGAGGCCTGATTGGATCTGGAACTGATTGAAAAATCACTAACGCCTTTCTTTTTTGGTCGGGTGTGAACTTGAAGTTAGCATGCTTACGGAATGAAGACTACTGTAACCTGAATTTAAAAACCTTAGTAGTTTTGTACTCTTTCTTTTTAGGGCGCTCATATCACATTAGTGTGAGGAGGGTAGATTAGCTATCTAATATTAAATCATCACATTTATTTCAGTGGTCATTCCAGCCATGTTACAAAAGTGCTTCCACCTATGGCTTTCTAACTCTTGTTCTAAAGGATGTGATGGTCATAGGAACGCCCCAGTTCTCCCTGCCTTTCGGGATAGCAGTGTGTCACCTTCTGAAAGTGTCAGTTCTTGTGTGCTTTCCTTTTGCTCAGAGTTCTATCTAAATGCTTCACTTAACTTCTGCTAACCTCATACACCCGAGTACAAAAAGAACGTG
This sequence comes from Neodon shergylaensis, assembly GCA_025134845.1. Classification (NCBI taxonomy): domain Eukaryota; kingdom Metazoa; phylum Chordata; class Mammalia; order Rodentia; family Cricetidae; genus Neodon; species Neodon shergylaensis. The sequence continues at coordinate 5,445,969 of JABTXL010000342.1, forward strand.
AACAAAATGAACATAATGAACTTGTGTTCTAGGAGGGAAAAGTTGAGTCTTTCAGCTTTATCTTCCATATCAAGGCTTCATTTGGTGTCTGACTGAGAAATGGTATATTGTCTTTTGTCATTTTTTTTATTAGCTTGAAGAGATAGTAAGCTGATTGAGATAAGAAGTTTCAGGTTCTAATTCTCATCTTTGGGCTTTAGTTGTGTGGTCTTTGAACAGCTGAATTCCCTGAACACTTGGTGGAGCAGGAAATATTGCACAGTGAAAAGCCTCACTGAGCGGTGTCCTGACTCTGACCTTCTTTCTGCTTCTCAGAGAACTACTCTCCAGCAAGTATGGTGACTGATGTCCTGCAGATCCTCTGCGACCAGAAAGAATGTGCAGTGGAGTGCTTGTACAACAGCACTGTGACAGAGACACTTCTCCAGCCCATTCATAACCTGATGAAAGGAACCGCGGTGGGTGTCGCCAGAGAGGAAAAGAGCCTCTTCAATGGCCAATATTCAGGGGATCTTTATTTCTGACATGGCTGAGATATTTTCTTACCGATAGTTCTTACATGAATCTTTGCTGTATGGATCATTGTTAAATCATAGTTTATGCAGGTATTTGATGCATTTGTTATGACAGGAGGTAGGAATGCACATACACATACTACATTTTATTTTTGTTTTTAATCAAGCTTAGGTCTGCTGGTGTGAAAAATTTAGAAAAAAGTTATTCTATTAAGAAGCCATTTGTCTTATGAATGCAATAAATCTTGTTAATGTCTTATATATTTTAATGACAGTTTTATAGCTTTTGGAAATACATTTTTTTCCTGAAGAGCCAACTGTGCCATGTAGTAAGAACTAATGTGAGAAAAAAAGGCATGTACAGCCCCAGAATTGATGTCTTCACAGATGTTCACACTGTGTGCTGTCAACAGCCACGCTGTCTTCCCAGTTCACACAGTGACCTCAGAGCTGAACAGCCATGCTGTCTTTCCTTTCACACAGTGTGATCTCACAGCTGGACAGCTATGCTGTCTCCCCAGTTCACACAGTGTGATCTCAGAGCTGAACAGCCACACTGCCTTTCCAGTTCACACCACCATGCTGCCTTCCCAGTTCGCACAGTGTGATCTCAGAGCTGAACAGCCACACTGCCTTCCTAGTTCACACCCCATGCTGCCTTCCCAGTTCATACCCCACGCTGCCTTCCCAGTTCACACAGTGAGATCTCAGAGCTGAACAGCCATGCTGTCTTCACAGCTTACACAGTGTGCTTCCTGGTGCTAGAGAATTTCCCCGGAGAATAAGCTGAGGCCGAGGGAAGTGACCTGTTCATACCAGACACCCAACACTTGATGAAGCTGCTGTCCTCACCAGGATGGCCGTGTGTCCAATACAGCAGTTCACTTCTCTGACTTAAACTTCTTGTTGGTGACTTTTGAGTGCATGAGAAGGTTCATGTCTGTTACCTGCTTTGTAGCATCTTTTATCGTCTCTCTTCCCTCTTGGGCCACACATTGTTGACTGCTGCTTGCTGTAAAATGTCACTGTTTTAAACTTTGTGTTTACCAAATTTTCTAAACAAGTTTATGTATTCTTTGTTTATTAAGTCCCCCTTCACCAAATGAAACCTGCCCCACATGGAAACATCCCTCCTATGCAGACTACGGTGTTTTTTCTTTTTCTTGTATTCTTGTGCTGTGTCCTTCTGCAGTTTTCCTTGTATTTGAATTATTATTTGCAGTTTTGAGTATTGCACATATCTATTTGGGAAGGTATGCACATACTGTGGTGTACATGTAATCACTTGTCCAATTCTTTTTTTCTTTTTCCACCATGTGGGACTTAGAGATTGACCTCAGGTCATCAGACTTGATGGCAAATGTTCTTATCCTCTATACCATCTTGCTGGCTTTGAATCATCCTTCTTGAGTATAGGCTAGTTCACTGATACACAGTAAACATCTATCTAGTACCTAATTTAAGATATCCAGCATAGTCTTCTGAGCCACTGGTCTGGCAGTGCTGTTTTAGATATTACTAATCCAGAAGACAATTAAGTATATTTTTGTAAAGGGAGACTGTGTTTTCGTTTTCTGGGCACCCTGATCTGAATAATCACACAAAAACAATATTAATTACAACACTGTTTGACCAATGGCTCAGGAATATTCCTAGCTAGCTCTTACATCTTAATTTAACCCAAGTCTACATTAATCTGTGTATCTCCATGAAGCTGTGGCTTATTGGTAAGGTTCTGGTTTCCTTCTCCTTTGGAAGCTCTCTGATTCTGCCACTTTTCCCCTCTGTCTCTGCTTGGATTCCCTACCTTGTTATTTTCTGCCCTGCCATAGGTCAAAGCAGCTTATTTATTAACCAATAGTAATAAATCATATTCATGGTATACAGAGGGGAATTCCATATTGTCTCCCTTTTCTGTCTAAATAAAAGGAAGGTTTTTACTGTACCGTAGTAAAGTTACATATACAGAACAGTTACATGCTGTTGCCTGTAAGAAGGTTACTCTGATCACTCTCTGTGCAGCAGATATTTAGCATGAGCAGCAGAAAGTTCTATAGGAAAACTGTGTGTCTGACAGAATATTTGTGTACAAGTAGAACTTTAATATATGTGAGATATGTAACACATTCTAGATAGAAGTTTCAAGAAAAGTGGTTTATATGAAAATAGATTATGTATGAAAATTGTGAGATAATCATGTATGTGTATCTACATCTTTATAATTTCTGTGTACAGTATGTATAAGCAGAACATACATACACAAACACATACACATACATACATACATAGGTACATGTATAAACACACACATATATACATAGGTACATATATAAACACATATACATACAAACATGCATAGACAGGTATATACACCAACACACACATATAATTTTTTTCTTGGGGCAGGGTCTCTGTATAGTCTAGGCTGACTTCAGACTCTCAGTCTTCCTGCCTCATTTAGCCTTATGAGTGCTGGAATTACTATAGATATGTGTACTTATTTTTCTTTCTTATTGCTGTTACAAAATAACTCAAGAAAATAATGTAGAAGAGAAAGGGATGGACATCTATTGTCTAATTTCAGATATCTAGAGTCATGTAGTGACCCATTACCACACTGGCGCTCTGCACTGGGTATTATAAAAGAACAAGGCATGTTTATTTTAGTTCCTAATACAAAAGACAGTCCATCATGGTAGGGGCATAGAAGTTGTTCGCATTGTATCCACAGTTAAAAAATAGAGACTAATACATGCTGTGCTCAGCAGCTTTTCTACACTTCCCGAATCCAAACCAGGGAATGACACCCCCTCAGTGGACGGATCACTACTACCACATAAGCTAACGTAATGAAGAGAATCACCGCAGGTGTCTCAAGACTGGTTCTTCTCCGTTCTTTCAGGTTCATAACAGTAATCATCATCCTCATCAACACACACACACACAGTGAATATAATTTGTATGTGTGTGATGTGCAGACATGTATGGGAAGATATGCATGCCTGTGTGTGCCTTGGGGAGCACAGAGCACTTTGTGTATCCTTTTAGTCCTCTTTTTGTTGAGACAGGTTCTCTGCTGGAACCTGGAGCCACCCAGGAAGCACCAGCATTCACTTCCTGAGTCACAGACACATACAGTCATGCTTAGTTTTAAATGTGGGTCTTGGGTACTTGAACTCAGTTCTTCATGCTTTGTTAGCAGGTACTCTTACCCACTGAACCATCTTTCTAGTCCCCACCATATATAATTATAGGGGACTATACCTGATTCATATTCAGTAGTGGAATTCATGAAAATTTTAATATTGTATTAGTTGTAAGATGCGTGTTTTAAAATATGGACATTAGCATTCATGCAGGAAGAAAGCAATAAGTAGACCCTGAAAATAACAGGAGTTTCTGTAAGTTGACTTCAGCATTAACTTAATTTCCAGGTTTCAATATTTTCTTTATGCTATTATATATTGGCTAAGATGTATTAACAATTCCATTTAAAGTGAGCAGATATGACTGATTAAATTTGTTGTCCACATGGTTGATATTATTGACTATCGGTGAGCTCATGAACTGGCTGTCTCTGGTCAATCTTTGTCCAGTTAGGTAAATATGGGGATGGTACCGATATAACCAAGTTAGTGTATTAGATACCATATATATCATGATGAACTTGCAGAAATATGGTACCTGAAAAGTACAAGACAATGCAGATACAGAGGGAGCTACAGCATTTGGCATCCAGAACTATACATGAAGCTGTAATACAGACAATGATTCTCAATAACTGACTTAGGTGAAAATCTTGGATTTATTTGCTCATCAACTCTGCTGGTGAAAGAATATAATCTAATGACACATTTAACTCAGACATATTATTTCACAAGCAGAAGTCCTCAAGGTTTCTGTTGTTGTTGTAGCCATATAATTTTATTCTACTATATTCCACCCCTGCTACATCATAAAATTATATGATTTGTCTTGTCATTTTTTAAAAATGTGCAGGCTGCTCCAGATTGTTCTGAAACAGCTTTAATTCACATAGCAGATATTTTGGCAAGAATTGCTTCTGTAGAAGAAGGACTTATGTTGCTTCTTTATGGAGAAAACATGAACTCTTCTGAAGAAGAAAGGTGAGTGGACATGTTAGCCTGTGTTCGGGGGTGGATAGGTTTCCCAAGCAGGTACTAGTGACACATTAAGCCATCTTTGATGTAATGTCTTAGATGTAATATTTATCTATTGTTTTTACGTGTATATGTGTATGCCTGCACAAGTTTATGTGCACCATGTGCTTGCAGACTCCCTTGGAGGGTAGAAGAGGATGTGGGATGTCCTGAAGGTGGCGTTACGACTTAATTCCAAAGGTTACTGTATAATCTTAGCTCACAGTAAGGGTAGCAGATGTCATTCCAGATGGGAACCCACACCTTCTCACCTGCTCCCCAAGACCCTCTGACAAATTCCAGACTACTGAAACCACAGGTAGTTGGTTTCAATCAAACAGATTCAGAGGAGAAGCCACACCCCTTTTCCTCCTCTGCTGTCACCCAATCCTAGCTCCTCCTTTGCAGTGGTATAATCTTGTGGCATTTAGGCTTCTAGGCTTTCTCTGTACTTCTGATGATGCGATACTCGGGCAGTCCCGTGAAACTGTAAATGTATCTACTCTGGTTTATAAAATGGCTTCATATACTTTACTGTAAATCTCAGTCCTTAAATACAACATGGGCATTTTCTTAGGTGAATACGGAATGTAACATCATTTTATTATAGCATTATATTCTTACTTACTTTATTGTAATTTTTTCAGATTCCCCCTTCCCCTTAACAGCAGGCTCTGCCTCAGATCTTACCTCCATAAATGACACAGTAATGAGCAGTCTTTAGCCTATTGCTAAGATGAATTATGTTAATTGTTTTTTTAGAAGAATTGGGCTTTAAAAATATTTATTTATTTTGTATATGAGAGCTCTATTTGCATGTATGCCTACATGACAGAAGAGGGCATCAGATTCCATTACAGATGTCTGTGAACCACCATGTGGTTGCTGGGAATTGAACTCAGGATCTCTGGAAGAACAGCCAGTGCTCTTAACCACTGATCCATCTCTCCAGCCCTGACATTAATTGTTTTCTAAGTGCCAAGCAGCCTACTCAGGGAGTAAGTTACACTTGATTATGAATATTCCTCTTCCCCATTGTGGCTTTGAGTTTCTCATGGTTACAGGTATCTATCTCTGCCATGCTGACACATGATATCAACCGCTGAACCCAGAATATCTTTTTTTATATATATTTACTACAAGCTTGTTTCATGAGTTAGAAATAATTTCTTCTGTTTCTGTCTTCTGAAAGGAATTGTGGAGAACTGCTATAATTTCTATAAATATTTGATAGAATCCATTTGTGAGACAATGAGAACCTGGTGTTATCTAATTCTTTTAATTGCTTAACTTCTTTTTATTTTATTTATTATTATTAAAATTTTTCACCTCCTCCCCCTCCTCCCATTTCCGTCCCCCTCTCCCCATTCCCCCTCCCCCTCCCTTTCCAGTTCAAAGAGCAGTCAGGGTTCCCTGCCCTGTGGGAAGTCCAAGGTCCTCCCCCCTCCATCCAGGTCTAGGAAGGTGAGCATCCAAACAGACTAGGCTTCCACAAAGCCAGTATATGCAGTAGAATCAAAACCCAGTGCCATTGTCCTTGGCTTCTCAGTCAGCCCTCCTTGTCAGCCATGTTCAGAGAGTCTGGTTTGATCACATGCTCCATCAGTCCCAGTCCAGCTGACTTTGGTAAGTTCCCATTAGATCAGCCCCACAGTCACAGTGAGTGGGCACACTAGATATATAGACCTGTTCAGAGTTATTTCCTTTGGTATGAAACTTAACAGGTTGTATCTTTCAGAGAAATGGTGAAGTTACTTATTTATGGTTTAGAGTTGCCAGTAATATGCTCTGGCTATCTTGTTATTGCTGGGCTACCAGTAGTGAAAATCTCTGCTCTTGATCTGGTACTAATCATTTTAACTTTACTGTTGTTGTTATTATTATGATTGTGCTAATTTGAAACTTCCCAATTTTGTGGCTTTTTCCAGAAAAATCAATTCTTGATCTTGTTGATTATGTGTGTATATTTGCATGTGTGTGTTGTGTGAGCACATACATGTATTCACAGGCATACACGTGCTATGATATATGTGTAGGTATCAAAGGACAACATTGTGTGCTTGAAGCAGAACATCTTATTCCTGTTGGAGTACAGTAAATTTGTTCAGTTCCATGGATAATGAAATTGTCATCCCGTACTTTCTCATTTCCCTCCCGTTTTTCTTTATTTGTTGCCTTGATTTCTTTTATTACTCCTTAGATGTTGGTAACCGTTACAAGGGCAGTTGTCACTTGTGGTCTTTATATTGTGTAGAAAATGCCATGGCATTTTTCTGGGAAAGCCCTAATGAAGCCTCTTGCAGTTATCTGCCTGAAAAAACACAAGCCTCTCTCTCAGCAGAGACTGAGTGGAAGCTGTACTGGATTGCGAGTATCAGTGTGTCCTCTTGATTTGATCTTCCCTTAGCTGCCCTTCCCTTATACATTCAGTTTGCCATATTTACCTGGAGATATTAAGTATATAATGATGTTTTTTAATTAGGAAGATTTATCTTTTGTCATGAATTCTAAGACCTCCTTATCTATTACTTAATCCTTTGGAAATCTTTTTTCATTTTTTAAAAAATAAGACCTTACTAATAACACAAGCCAGCCGTGAACTGTGATTCCTCCAAGTAATCAGTTCTAACTCTATGTAAGTTCATTACATTGCATGGACTTTGAGTTTGCTTAATTGTGATGTGTGATGTTTTATTAATTTGTTAGTTTTTATAAAAAAGTTTATAAAATTAAAAAAATAAAGTTACTTGTTAGAAAAATTTTAAAAAATGAGTGCCACTATGCCTGGCATTAATAATTTAAAAACTAGTAAGTTTTTCTGTTTCTATATGAATATTAATAATATTTCTAGATGAAATCAGGGTTCTGCCAGTCACATGTGATGTGTATGTGGATTTATTTTCAAAGAAAGTTTTTTTCACATTGAAGCTGAACAAACAAGATGTTAATTGCCAGAAGTGCCTTCCAAATCATCATTGTGTAAAGTTTGTATCAATTGTTTTCTTAGGGAAAATACTAGAATTTTTGCAAGTACAATTAACAAGAGTCTGGCTCATTAAACTTTGTTTTTCACAATGGAGCAGTGAGCAGTTAGCTAGCTGTAAAAAGGAATTAGGGGACCAGAAAATGACTTAGCAGGGAAACAAGCCACCTGCCAAGCCTGATGACCTGTGTTTAATTCCTGGGACTCACATGGCAGAACCAGAGAGCTAGTTCCTGCAGTTGTCCTCTGATCTCCAGGTTGTCCTGTGACTGTTACACACACAGACAAACACACACACATACACACACACACAGACACACAAGAATTTAGGAATATTTTTATGAAGTGCTTTGGCATTAGCTTTATGACGATGTATGTTTATAGAACCCTGCCTTTTGTATAACAGGACAGTTGGGTCATCCATTTCCTTATCGCTTAGGAAGGAATTATTAATGACAACCTGAAAGGCAAGGAAAATAGTTCTAGGGAACAGAAGAGAAGAGAAGAGTGGAGACACGATCAATACATTGGTCATAATTAGATTTTACTTTACAATTAAGTAGCTGCATTAGGCTTCAAATGTTAAACAAATTCAAAAGAAAGAACTCACAGTTTTTAAAACCTACAAAGCAAGCGAGTAAATAAACTTAACAGTCATATTAGTGACAAACTCATTTCATCTAGTAACCCCATTATCGTTGAACTTGTAGAGAGTGGTGTAATGGAAATAATCTTCAGTGCCAGTTGTACTGGTATGTTTAGAAGCTGTATTAGTGTTATTTTGAAATTGTTATAGATAATAAATGGATATGTAATGACATCAGGAACTATTTTTTAGTGTTAAATATAAAAAGCATAAAATTAAACAAGTAAAATCTTGACTATTTAATTCATAGAATTATATGAAAATGGAAATGCATTTATGAGTTTACTTTCTCTTCTAACAAGCTTCATCTTTTCAGATCACCACCATAGAACAGGCCTAGAAGGAATGGTATTATCGACAGTGAACAGTTACCTGCATTGTGGTATCTCTGTTTCCTGTTCTTTTTGCTAAGAGGAGACAGGAAGACTTGAAGAAATGACTGTTTCTAGGTCAGGGATAAAAAGTGTACAGAATCACCCTTGCATGATTTGTTTCTAGAAGTCAAGGTAGTTATTTGAAACTAGCAGAATAGGGCCAAAAAAAGTACCTCGAGGGAGATTCTACTGTCTTTAAGATGTGCAACTTGAGGCTCAAAAATAATGGGTGCAATAGGGTGAAATATATTAGCTCTATAAACATGGACTTTTAAAAATATTAAAAATATAAATATTAAAAATATAAAAATAATAAAAATGGGCTGAGTAGTTTCTTAAAGAGTCTGCTAAGATGCCATAGTATTTATTACTTTGCAAATTGATAAAGGTTAGAATATTTTTCCAACTTTACTTTATAGACTGTATTTTAAAGAGTTATACAGAAAAAAATATTTGCAGAAGAAGTCTAGTTAGTAAATGCAAACAAAATTCTTAAAGCAGAAAAGATGCATATGGTATTTCTTCATAAAATCTTGGTAGTCACCATAATAGTTGCTAAAATCATCAAGAGTAAAGCTTTTCTTGCTAGAAATGCCATCTGCCAAGCTAATTTTTAGTATCACCAAAATTGGGACCACCACGTTAGTGTTGAATTCATGCAGGAGGCACACACCACTAACAAAATTATTTTACCAAAGAAGAAAAAAAGAGAGAGAACCAAACTTTAAAACTATAGATCTAATTATTATCTTGTAGAACATTTGGGGAAATAGGAAGTGGGGTTGAAGATACTATGGGAAAAGAGTCATTCAAATATAAAATCATTGAGTCATTGACCTGGAGAAAAAGGACACGGGATTTAAATCCCCTGGCACAACCTATAAGACTTGTATAAAATGTCCTTTACACAAACCTGTCTAGAGGTAATGACATATTTAAGAGAATGCAGAGAAGTTTGATGTGGGATGTCTAATAATAATAATAATAATAATAATAATAATAATAATAATAATTTAATAATAAAATAATAAAAATTATTATGTGGGTATATTACATTTAAAATAGGAATCTTGTTATTTAGAGATGTGTACTGGGATCCATATACAAGACAAGGATGGTGAAATGTTTGTAATGCGGCTGGAGGCGTTAGTGTTCTCTGAGTCTAATGCTTATTGCCTCTGTTTTGAATTCATTGTGCTAAACATCTAGAAAAAATAGTAACACTGCTTTTCTCTGCAGTTAGACACACGAGGTTACCTTGTTTCTTTCGCAAATATTAGCTGTGTGGTATTGTGCAAGTTATTTCTGTAATCTGTACATATAATCTCTGTTACTGTAAACTTCTGCTTCAAAGGACTATGGGAAAAACTATTTAAGGACATTAAAATACCTACAACAGTAGGTTTTACATTGGAGGCATTTCTGTCTGTGCTATTATTATTGCCAGGAAAACAATCTCCAACTTCTAGATAGGATGGCTGTGTTGTTACTGTGATGGGGAAGGTAGCAACAGCTCAAACAATAAGACTCGCTCACTGAAAATCAAGAGCACTCGTGTGATCCTGACCACATGGCTTCTGTGTCTCTTAAGTGTCTGTAGATGTGGCTGTTTCCCTCTATCTAACTACCCTTTCCCATGTTCCACTGGAATGCTCATGCTCGTGTTGGTGGATGAGGCATACTGAGTTGTTTGTGAATGCTATGAGCTATCTAAACAGAACTAGCAAATGAGTTGTGTCGAAACGGGCTGTTTTGCTGGTGCTGCATGAAGCCAGACCTGCCTGGCCTTAGAATCACATCTGTGATCTCTTCTTAGTCCTACAGGTGCTCATATAATAGCCAAGTTCTCAAAGAAACTTCTTGATGAAGACATTTTTATTTTCTCTGGATCAGAAATGTTGCCTCTAGTTAAAGGAGCTTTTATTTCTGTGTGTCGTCAAATATATGCCACATGTGAAGGCTTGCAGGTGCTGCTTCCTTATGGTTTACATGAATCTATAGCAAAGGCGTGGAAGAAGGTATGTATTTTACCCCCCCAACCCCGCAGGTCTTCATTTTAGTTACAAGCATCACTGCAAATACTACTCTGGACAGATTTTTTTTTTCCTCCCAAGACAGGGATTCTGTGTGTAGCCCTGGCTTTCCTGGAACTCTCTCAGTAGACCAGGCTGGCCTGATACTGAAATTTACCTTCCTCTGCCTTCTGAGTACAAGGAGTAAAAGGTGTGTGCCACCACTGCCTGGTGTGGACAGGATATTTTAATGGGACATGCTTCTTCTTCTTCTTCTTCTTCTTCTTCTTCTTCTTCTTCTTCTTCT